>JARFJB010002273.1:545000-592500 GCA_036346205.1 Vesta saturnalis
TATAACTATATTGTCTTTGATGATTCCATAATAATTATTAAATGATACATGCACCCACACACACACAAAACTATAGATGTTATTATATGATTATATTGTGTTTGATGATGCAATAATAATTATTAAATGATACATATACATACCCTCTGATAAATACACTGACAGTTACAGAATGTGTGCTGGAAACGGCCTACTTGATAAAGTCGCTGTAGACAGTGATTTTATTTGTAATCACATTGAAAACCTATTGTAAAAGTTTATTATTTATTCAACAGTTTCGATATTTTTAAATATATTTGATTTTTTCTTGTATTTATATGCGCTTCTTTTTTTATTTTCTTCAAATATCATAAACATTTATGTTGGCAAATGTGAACAAAATAATTCACATGGTTTACTTGATTAAATTGGTAGGGGCTGGGAAAACCTCATATAGATCTGGTCAAGCTAATGTGATTTTTGGGTTATTATTTTTTTAACATTTGGGCTTGTATCTTTTAAACGGTAATAGATAGAGAAAAAAATTTTAAACAAAAAATATCAATATAGGTTTCTGCAAAATTTTACTTGATGACGTCATTACTCATTTTTCCGTAACTGTTAAAAATTTACTTTCTACAGAAAAATGGAGCTTACTTATTCGGATTTTGATTTCCGGCTTCAGATTTTTCCTTGGGTTTTTCTAGACATTGGGTGTCGAGTTTTAAACACCCTGTGCAATATCCACAATATCAACTTATGGTAATTGACAGTTAAAATTCCACTCTTTATCGCATTTATACACATTTTTGATCGACCAAGTTACTTTAGAGTTCTTAATTTTACGAAGAGTTATTAAAACAGGGAATGGAATGAAAGGTTAGGTAAAGTCTGGTTCAGATTAATTTTTATCCACTCAACAGTGTTTGAAAATTTAAGATTCATGTAGAAACAGTACCTTTACATACAGCAGTACCAAAGCTTATAATGTCTTGCTTCTATAGCTGACCGAAGCAAACATGACAGCTGAGAGGCGCGGCTAGCTAGTGCTGTCAACTTTTTCAGAGTACATTAAGGTTAACAAGTATTTCGGCGATAAATTTTAATATTTAAACATTGTTCCTTGAACCGCAACACAAGTAATTTCTGGTCAACTACATGTTACTTATAAGTTTTTGTTATGAACGAATTTACATCAGTTCTACATACATAAACACAAAATTTACATCGATTGGGGCTTGAACCTTGATGGCGTAGTTGGTTAGCGCGGTACTCTAGCAAAGTACAGGTCGTAGGTTCAAATCCTACTCGAGGTAAACTTTTTATTTATGTATTTAATAAAATTAATAATAATTTTTAATTACATGTTACTTGTCTAATAAATAGAGACGTTGTTGACGCCAAAGGATTATCTATTACAAATCAAGCAATTAAATTTAATAAACGTTATTACAAAATAAGTATGTATATAAAAGATGCATAACATATTAAAAAATAAGAAATCCAAAAATTATGTTAGTAATTACTTTCGAAGCGTATCTTCCCCACCAGCATAATTTACTCTGTCGTTCATTTTATCAATCAATATTTTTATTGTTGGAACTTTCTTATCGACGGTATAAACTTACTGAACTGTCCTTTTTAAAATACCCAAGTCACAATCATCAAAAACTAATTTGTTGGATCCTTCGCTTCGTTTCTTTTTAGAAGGAGATTTTATTAACTGATTTTCAGATAACTGCTTTTCCTTTCTAATTCTCATTATAGTTGGTAATGATTTACCGACAGCAACACCAGCAGCTAGTTCGCTGGCCTTCTCCAAAGGATCCATATTTCTAACTTAAAAGACAATTTATTAAAAATAAGATTTTAGCTAAAGTATTTATAGATGCCTATTTTGACAAATAAAACTAGCGATATTGCCTTGAAAAAAATAGATTTTACTAACGAGTAACGCAGAATAAGAAAGAAATTAACACACAACTACAAACAATACTGTCAAGTATACATTTGGTTTGTGAATTTACTAAAATAAATACTTTTGTGTGATTGGTTAAAAATCTTGCCGCTTTAAATATTTCCGACTATCTTGTGCTTCGGTGAGCTGTAGTTTCTGTTACTGTAAATCAGGGGTTCCGAAAGTGGTCGATATCGACCCTTTGGTTGAAATCGGTTTCCCAGGGGTCGACATAAACAAAAACTGATTTTGGGGGTCGATGAGGTCTAAAAATTGACCTCTATTAATTAACACAAGTTCCTATTTGAAACTTTCAAGATACTGTATGAGTTGTGTTACGTGTGCCAACTTGTTATAAGAATGACTAATATTTTAGTAGGAAGTATCGTTGTTTTAATTTTAAAATTTGACGCATATACGCGATGTAACACGAACTAAATCATCCAAACATGATTCTGATATTTTACTATATAACAAGCTTGCACTTAGGTTGAAAGTTCATTAGCGTTTTGAAATTCGTTGGAGCTAGAATGATAATACACTCCTCTACAAATTTATTTCAAGAGATTCCATAGTTAAATAAAGTGAATTCAAATAAAGTTATTGAAAAAGAATCTACAAAGTGCTTAGTTACCTACGCGCGTTAATAGCTTAGCCATACATTTCTGCAGTTTATGAAAAAGTAACAGGGTGACTAAAAAACGTTTTAATAATTTGAAATAATTTTAAATTACTTTAGAAAAGTTGTTACCTAAAATTATAAATGTTCAATTTTCTTTGTTTTCGTTTTTTACGCTGATTGGTACCTAATACATATTTTCTATACTATCCAAGTGAGCATACGTACAAAACATCCAGTACCTAGGTGTGATAAAAATAAGCTCATGTGAAAATTTAACAGTTTTATTGTTGTTTTTTTAAGTAGTTTCTTAAACATTTTTTTTTGACTTGCAGGTTTACTGCGAGTTTTATGATGGCAGACACGAAAAAAAATGCGGACAATACAGATTGGACTACTTGAGGTTAGGATTCATTCCATCTCTATCAAATCAACACTTGCCGATGTGTCTCATATGTGAAAAAGTATTCAGTAACGATACCATGAAGCCTTCAAAAATGGAGTACCATATATCAAGAGTACATGCTGACAAAAAAAGTAAGCCCTTGTCAATCTTTCAAGCACTTAAATAAAAACTAGAGAAAAGGCCATCCATAAGATCGATGTTTGCGTCATCATCTATGCAAGACGTTGATGGTTTACGAGCGTCCTATAATATATCTTTACTAATAGCGAAGTCGGGGAAGCACCACACAATTGGAGAGTAGCTTATTTTACCAGACATTGCGGAGGTCCTTAACAATGTATTGCACAAGCCCGCACATGTTATTATAAAGAGAATTCCTTTGAGCAATAACACCGTTCAGAGACGAATAGACGAGGTGGGTGGCAACGTGGAAAACATTTTATGCAATTTCTTACAGACCAACAGATTCTCTCTCCAGTTGGTCGAGTCTACATTACCCGGCAATGAAGGTCTGATGTTAGGATATGTTCGATACATTAAAGATGAAAATATGTGCCAAGAACTGCTTTTTGCTACATATTTAGAGACTGATACCAGAGGAGAATCGATTTTTCAGACCATGGGACGTTTTTTTTACCGACAGAGCTATTCCATGGAAGAACATTATTTCTGTTGGGACTGATGGTTATTCGTGTTCGTGGATTTATAGCTCACTTAAAGCGACAACTGCCTGAGGTACTGGTCATTCACTGCGTGATTCACAGACAGCATTGAGTAGGAAAAAAAGTGAGTCCTAGATTGCACCAGTCTTTACAATATGCTGTCAACAAGATTCGAAGCAATTCTTTGAACTCTCAGTTATTTGCTCAGCTATGTGAGGAAATCGACGAAGTCTTTACTCAGTTACTTCTGCACAATGAAGTTCGCTGGCTATCAAGAGGCTCTTACTTAGCAAAATTTTCAGCTATTTTTGAATCTGTGTTGGAGTTTTTACAAGGAAAAGATCCAAATTTGAAAAAAATCTGAACAATTGTAAAACAGATATTTATTACTTGACTGATATCTTTGGTATGTTTAACATAGTTAATTTGCTGCGGCAGGGTACCGATCTCAACTTGATTAAAACAAAATCAATAATATCGGCCTTTTTATAAACAAAATTTAAGCAGAAAAGGATATTAACAGTTTCCGCATTTATCAAAATTACCAGAAATGCTTCAAGACGATGTTATTTTATTATGTCACTCACTTGGACGCATTACACAAGGATTTTACTAAGAGGTTTGAGGATCTCTTAAATTTACAAATTCCTCAATGGATAATAAATCCGTACAACATAACAGCCATGGAAAAGCCAATGTGATAATGCAAGAAGAGTTGATCACCATCATCGCAGACGAGGAGCTTAAGCAGAAGTTCAACCAAGGCCATCAGAAGTTCTGGTTGCAGCGCAACATTAATAAACAGTATCTTGCATTGTGGAATATTTCTGAAAAATACCTTATCGCTTTTCCATCATACCTAGTCGAAAAGGGCTTTAGTGTGGTGTTACAAACATTTTGACAAAACAAATAAACCGTTTGAAAATCAACGAACGCGGAGATTTAAGGTTTAATATTGAATCAGATTTAGCTAGATTGGTAGAAAGTCACCAAGTTCATCCATCACACTGAATTTTTTGATCTTTATTTTGTGATTTTAATGTTTTTTTCAAAAAATAATTACCTACTTAGGTATTTTTACGTAACTTGTATTAATAATTATTAATTACACTTGATATTTACTGAATTTTATATCTATTTGTTGTGTTAAATTTTGATGAGAAAATGATGTCAAGTTTACTCACTTAACCAACCGCAAAGTTTTTAAATTGTTAAGTACTTAGTACTTAGTAGGAAAAAAACTAGAGATAGGATTTTTACAGTAATTTGGCTATGGAGGTCTGAGGTATCAGTTTATTTTGAAAAAGGGGTCTCTGGCCCAAAATAGTTTGGAATCCCTACAGTAAATCATAATAACGATATCCATATCGAAAGCATAAGATGTGTTGATCACTATCAAACGTTATTAATACATGTGTGGGTATAAATTGAAGTAATCTGGTGTTAAATATTCAATAACGTTATAATTTCTATCCTAAAGTGCATACATTTACATATTATCAAAATAATACAACATAGGTGCATAATGATGCAATATTGGTGTAGTCAATAAATTAAACAGCATGAGTAAAATAAACAAGATAGTTCCTAAATCTGAAATTTGTATAAATTTTAAATAATTAATCTAACCGTATTGTTTGGTAGTGCATTTGCGAATTTTTACGTATGCAAAATCAGAACTGCTGTTTTATAAGAGCAAATGCAGAACCGTTTTCTGTGAAATAATCATATTTATGGTAATAGTTAGGAATTATACATACAATAACAGACTTTATTGAAAAGACTGAAAAATGAGAGCGGAATTTTTATGTATTTGTAACTCTTGCTAGGGGTTGCTTTTGATTTAGTTACAATATAGTTTTGCACATGTCACGCGCTGTATAATATTGCCTTCAGAGCCTTTTATTTTACTTGGCAGTTAAGTAATTATAATTCTTCTTACATTATTTTAATTCTTTACGCTTGTAACGGGTATTAATTATTACTGTTGCTATATAGATGATTCTATGTGCCTATAAATGATCTTATTTCTATCTTTATTTATTGTTAATATATTCCTTTGAAATTTACATTACGCACCACAAGGTATCAAGGTTACCTTTAACCCTTCGTCGACGCAACACAGAATATCCTTGCTTAGGGCGTAACGCGTCTATTAGATTAAAATAAAACTTTTTGGTAAAAATGTCTACTTTATTTACAAATTTAACTGCAAAATGAAATAATACTCCTTTTATGGTTTAAAAATGAGAACAGAATAACTGACAAAACTATATATTCTGAGTCTACATCCGCATCACACTGTTCAAATTTTGATTTGTAACAAGTTTTACAAATTGTTTTTGCATGTTTTAAGCACAGGCATTGTAAGCACGACTTGCAATAGTAATTTCAATATCGTTTTTTTTTTAATTTGAATGCTGCTGTCAAGCTCTCCCTTTTATTGAATTGTTGTGGGATGGCTTGTTTCTAATTTTCGTTGAAAATCTAATGCAATTCCCCTTTTGTTCTGTTGCGCACATTTAATCGACCAAGTCGACACCGGATTTAGTTCTATTGTAATGTGTAATAATGATGGGTTTTATTTAGATCTCCAGTGCTTTCATCAATGTGGTCATCAAAATCTATACCAGAAATTAGTATTACATTTCTGTTTTTTTTTGGAACGTACGATACATTCATTGTGCCTTTCTGAAAGCCAAATATACTGGTCCGTTCTGATAGTTTTTGCTTGCTATGAAATCTGCAGGAAGTTTAGGTCTATTACCAGCATACTTAGAGTGAAGGAATTCTACAAGTGCTATGCCTGTGAACCAATTATCAGCCGTTATATTACGACCCGTCTTACATATTGATTCTGTAGTCTTTTGACAGAATCCACCGGTTTGTAATTAATGCTAAAAGGTCCCTCAGGCTGTTTTGCTGGATAAATTTTGAAGTTGAAGGTATACCAAACCTTAATATCCATCAACGAATAAAATTTATTCCATATTTATTTGGCTTGGACGGAATATATTGTTTGAATTGACACCGCCCTCTGAATCCAACTGATATTTCGTGGATTGTGACATTTGATCCAAGTGAATATTCTTGCAGTTTTCTACAAAATCATTTAAAACATTCCGAATGGAAGCAAGTTTGTCATATTTTCTTCTTTCTTCTTGAGCCCCTTTATGATCGAAGCGAATGCAGCGCATCAAAGACATAAACCGCTTTACACTCATTACTAGGCGAAACATTTCTACTACATAGCCTTCAGAGCACTACAGTTCTTCCAAATATTGCTTATTACTGTGAAATGCACCTACAAGACAAATCGATCCAATAGATACTCTAAGTTCAATAATATCTGTGCAATTTCCGTCACTTTCTCGTTTGTATTTTGACAAAATTGTTTCAATACATTCGTTAGAATGTATAATGATTTCTTTCAACATTGTATTGTAACAAACCTAAGTTGTGTTGAAATTTGCAATAATTTAGGCAACTTCGTTCATTTTCATGTCATGTGAATTGCATACCTTAGTGGCTGAAAAGTATGCGTTTAGATATTGTAGAGTGGAGCTTGTACGCATTTCGTTTGCACATTGAGTTCGTCAGCAGACACCTTTTTGAGGTCGTTGTTATACGATAATAAAAGCAAGAAACATCCATATTTGCTCTTGAATATTTTTATTAAAAGAGTCGTATATTTTACGGTAAGAGCTAATTAAACATTTTTCTAACTGTTCGATATATTTACCTTGTTTTGGTACTTTTATTTTTCTTTTTTTTCTTTTTTATAACGTTAAATTTTCCTTTTACGTAATTTCATTGTACTACTACGTTTCAATCTAACGAAGATGACTCAGTAGAAGTTTGTTGCTACGCAGAAGTTTGTTGCTATACAGAAGAATTATAAATAAATGGTACATTAACCCGTTTAAATCAACCAAGTTTGGCCGGTTTTTTAAAGGAATTTACTTAGTTGGGATCAACGAATATAAAAACCCTGTTATATTTCCACTTCAAGATTAGTTGCACAACCAAATTTGAAAGCGTGTATTGGTCAGCATTTTGTTATCAGTAACAGTATAACGGTGATAACCAAAATTTAAAAGTACTACAGGTATTTCATTTCTAATCATTAGTTTATAAGGTATTTTTAAGTTAATTCAGATTTACTAACATTAACATTTATATTTTCTACTTTATAACTTGAATTAAAAATTTTTATAATAAACCTTGTTATCTTTTCCAATTTTACATTTATTAGATTTACGGTTTACTTTTTACCATAAAATAAGTTGGCGTCCGAGATATTTTAACATTTAGTTACAGCTTGAAGTTACATATTTTTTTGCAAAGTGAACATATCTAACCACACACACATTTTATAATTAAAGCCAATAAATTTTAAGATAATGGCCCGTTTAATCGCCGACTGAGCTGAAGGCACAAAATCTTCTATTTATTATTAGAAGTATAAGTAATATTAGGGGTGAAATTATTAACAACAACCTCTACACCCAATTTCTTATTATTACAGTCTAACTAATTAAATATTTCCAACATACCAGAGCAGAATTATCAGCTTGCCTTGCAAGCCCAGTGACACCTGCACGTGGTACTGTTATGTGGTCCACATTTTACGCGATTCGGATATTTCCTCTTCCCTCATTTGGCAATATTGTCCTTGCTGGTATGAAAATCATTGTTGGGATCAGTCACATCCTTATCTCAACTCACCTTAATTAGTCTCAGAACCTTGATCACGTTCTTTAAATAAATCTGCCTATGTTGCTTTTTTTGGCCAGTTCAAAAGCAGTGTCCTCGTCATCAGATTCCCATTTGCCATAATATTTCTGCACCATTGGCGCCGTGTGGTTAAAATATTCGACGGGAGTGAGTCATTAGTACAAGTAATTCTGAATGAAAAACACTTATAAAATAGAAGTTTGTGTGCAAAAATTTAAAAACCAAACATTTTTAGTGGACAAAGTAAATATGTTTCTCTTGTATTTTAATGTAGACACGCCACGTGAAACTGGTTCACATGTTATATTCCATTCACGACCTAGGTCGTGAGAGAGGTGTACGAACCACATTGTATTATTACGTTGTGTGCTTATAACTGAGTGGCACCGATGAGTCCAATTGAACAAAAAGTTCACAACTGGAAGATCTATTAAATCCTGAAACCTTGCGGAAAAAAGGCTGTTTCTTTTGAACGAGCCATACACGGTAAAATACAAAAGAAACATTATCTTGTCTGCTTGGTATGAAACATTTTTGATGTTTAAATAATAATCGTGTTGGGGCGTAATGAATTCCCTAAAAAATTCATTGAAAAAATATACAAACTCACACATTTTGAAAAGATGCACTCTTACAGTTTGTTATGTAACTGCTTCTGAAACTTATGACACTGTACAACACCATTTATTATTACTTCGCGCAGGAAGCAGCAAGGAGGGTTTGTCAGTCTATTTTATTATTTTATTGAATTTTTGAAACTAATTGACCTTTATTAACTCCTAAGCAGATTATTTAATCTAATTTTTCTTAATGAACTTTTTTAACTTATTTATAATAGTGGAATTTTTCTATATTTTACCAAAAAATTAACACTAAAAAGAATAAAAAGATTAGCTATCGAACGTCTACTTTGTTCATTGGTGCGATGACTTTCTTTTATTGCTCAATCGTACGAGATAGGCCGTAGATTATTCACGCCTATAGGCAGTGGAAATAGAAAGGTTTGATACGTCTAATGTCTACTATTTACATAACTAATTAATAATAAACTTAAATATAAGAAAAATAGCATTAATAATCCAAATGCAATTTAATGAGTTCTTAAACCACTAAAACGGAAACGGACCTATATTTAAACTTTCTGTATACTGCCCTGGTGATATAGCAATGCGATATAATTGACTTTAATGTTACATTTCAAACACACAAAGGTTGTTGCTCTCTTTAAATACTTAAAAACAAACATTTCTTTCAATGTTACCAACATGTATATACATTATGTTTTCTACGTAAGGTTAGTATATGGCAGTTTTGTTCAGAAATAAACTCTATAATCATTAAACTTAGACTTGCCTACTCCAGACGTCCTTGGTCTTAAAGCTTTTTTGCTGCTGCAATTATAATGTCTTCAGTTATTGAAAGTAGAGAGACATTATTAACTGAATTATATGCGCTATGCTCGGTCATGTTTAACATAATTATCTACATCAGATTGGACATATGTGTACACTCGTAAAGTAATTAGAAAGTTCATCCCCTATTTGTTGGGAATTACTACACTTCTTACCTCGAAAATACATTGTTTTGGGAATTCTAGACAAACCCTTTTTACTGTTAAAAAATGATCAAAATTTTTGGGTTCGGAACAAATAGATTTTCATGATCAACATACCTATCATAACCGTTAATAACTTGAATTTTAATAAACGCTCTTAATGGTTTATCTTCAATATTATGGGATTCGTAATGTACCCTGTTAAAATTTAATTCAGCCTTATTTTTGAGCTTAATGTTAATTGTGTCAATTGTATACCGGAGAGTATATTTCCCAAATTTGTGTTTAAGCTACGTCGTACCGAGCGTGGTACAAACGTACCCCAAGCTTAGATTTTTTTATATTGCCTCTTATTTTATATCATTCATAACGATAATTTTATTTATTACAACTGAAGGGTTAACTGTCAGTATTGTCTATATTTTGTACGTGAAATAATGTAAACCTTCAATATAATAATTACAAACTACTGTGGGGTATGTTTGTACCCCGCATGGTATTCGGCGCCAGATTTTTTTCGATGTATAACAAGAAATTATTTCGCATGCGCAGTTTCATTTATTAAGTACAACGGCTTTCTAAATCGTGTTAGAACACGCAATTGTCGTTTACTCGTTGTAGAACTACATACGTTCAATTTGTTTAGTTATGTCGGTGAAAATTCGTGATCGTACAGTTATTACTGAGTTGGAGTTAGATAGAATTGTAAATGAGGATTTAGATTTAGATAATTTTGATATTCGTAATACTCTTGACAGTGACGAGGACAGTGATGCCGAGCCTGAAATACATGAAACTGTAGAGGATAGTATTGCATTTGAAGAAAGTGAGGAATCGTCTGTGTTAGGTAACATTGTAACATAATCTACCGATCAAACTGCGGAATGTGATTTATTTTACTATAATGAAGACGGTACAAAATGGAATAAGTTACCGTTCAAACAAAGGAGACATAGAAAAGAAAATATTAGAAAAAATCAAGGTTTGAATCAGTACAGCATGAATATTGAATCTGAACTAGACGCATTTAGTCTATTTTTGACAGAAAAAGTACTTGAAATCATAATTTTACATACAAACGGTAGAGCCGAAATGGTTTAATAATTGTATTTCTAATAAACTTTATTTTATTTATTTACTTTTTAGGTATTTCAATTGTGGAATGACGGAATCCAGATAAACGCCGTATTTGGAAACCTACTGATTTTGTGGAAATCAGGGCATATATAGGTCTTATTCTAATATTGGGTGCAATGCAAGCAACGAAAGAACCCACATAATGTTACGGAGTTCCAAAAAAGGTTATGATCGCCCGATAATTTCAGCAACGATGTCAGGTTGTCGTTTTCAATTGATAACGTCGTTTCTTAGATTTGATGATGCAGCAACACGTGATATTCGAAAAAAAAACGATAAATTAGCTCCAGTTCGAGAAGTATTTGACCTTTTTGATGAAAGCTTTAAGAAAGTGTATAATCCTGGAACAACTGGTTTCGTTTGGAGGTCGATGATCACTTAGAGTACATATGAAGAGCAAGCCGGACAAATACTGCATAAAAATCTGGGTTGCTGCTGAAAGTCATAATGCGTATACCATAAATATGCAACCATATTTAGGTAAAATAAGTAATACTGGCGAAAAGAATCAAGGACAAAGAGTCGTTCTTGATTTGATTAGTTGTATGGGTTCTGGTTATGGGGAGACTACTAATAATTTTTTCACCAGTTTACCTGTAGCAGACAAACTGTTACAAAAAGGAATGACCATATGTCGTACATTACGAAAAAATAAACCATACATACCCCTAGAATTTCTCCCTAAACCCTATAAACCTATGTTCTCAAGTATGTTTGGTTTTACACATACGAATACAACGGTAATTTATGTACCAAATAAAAAAAGGGCTGTGATATCCACTCAACATCATGGTGATCTCGTTTCATGAGAAAAGACGAATTTTGAAACCGACTATGATATTACACTACAATAAAACCAAAGGTGCTGTTGGTACAACAGATAAAAATGTCTCAGAACATTCAGCTCGTCGAATTACCAATCGATGCCCAATTTGGTCAATTATTAGATGTAGCTGGTATTAACGTGTTCATATTATGGGGAATAAAACATCCAGAAAGAAACAAAGGCGAAGACAGCAGAAGAACATGTTTGGTAGATTTAGGCGAACAACTTCTGAAAGAAAACGTAATAAAATAAAATGGAAAAGACAATGCACAAAAATCTTAAAAATTCTATTTTGGAAATTTTTCCAGAATTGGCAGAAGAACCGAAAGAACCTGCAATAGTACGACCTACACCAGGTCGCTGTTATTTATGCGATAGAAGGAAAGATCCCAAGCAGACAGGTTTGTTCCACCTGTAAAGATTTTACATGCGCTATCCATTCTATCAAAAAAAAAACAACTAATAAATGTTAAATGTTACTTTACCGTTTGTTATTTAGTTTATCATTAGTAAACGTTCCTAAAATATTATGCGTATTTATTGGTATCTCACAAACGTAGTTGTACTGTTCTGTTCTCTATATAATTATTTTGGGGTACCAATGTACCCCAATCGGTGATTCATGTAACTTTTTTAGCATGGTACGAAGAAGGTTAAATAAGGTTGTGAGATCTATGTAGTTCTTCAATGCGAAAGTGTATTACACAAGATTCAGTAACATTTAATAGACAATTTGAAACACCCTAATCTGACAAAGATAGAAATGAGCACGACGATAGTCATAAGTGATAGAACTTACAGCATAAGCAATACTATTAATAGGATCATTTGTCGGAATATTAAAGTCAAATATCACAGAAGGACGGTCATTATCAACTCTAACTAGCGGAGCTAAGTCTAAGCTAACTTGAACGTTAAAATTGTATAGAACTAAATCTGTTATTATTATTATTATTAAATAAGTAGTTGCTATTGTTAATGCTTAGAAATGAACAAATGGCATGTGTTTGTGATCTCTGAACATAATTTGTACTACACAATGTAGGAATACATAAATCTTAACAGATGATTAATTTACAATCATTCTATTTTGCATGAAAGGTCTTAAACTAACTGAACAGAATAAATAATACTTAACATCAATAATTAACATTGCAACAAAGCATAAAAGTTGGAGCAAACTTCAAAATTCAGAAACAAATCGGAAATTACAATATTACTGAATAGTGACTCTTCGATTCCACATATCTGAAATAATGTTTCTATTGATATGTTTTTTATATATTCCAATGGTTTATGATCGAATTATGCTCTTTACCAAAATACATTTACCTCCGTACCTACATAACGCTCTACAAAAATATGTACCCAAACACCCAATAGAATTTTAATCATATCATTATCGTTAACACAGGATTGATTTTTTCTATTTTAAGTTATGTATCAATTGAGATACCTTATAGTTACATTCCATACTCTTCACGCCATTCCCTTACGGGGTAGGCAAAACAATCCCTGCCTCTTATTTATTTTTCATTCACAATCCTTCTCCATGCTTTCCTATCTCCACATACCTCCCTTGCTTGCGCAAGATTCATACATTATCATGTACTTTTATTTTTAAATCTCCTTAAATTTCTTTCGTTTATCATACATTCTACTACATTCAGCCAAGTCTTACGCGGACTTCCAGGCTCGGCTTTACCAATAACGTCACCCACATATATTTACTTCTTTAATCTTGCGTTGTTCATTCTCTCAATCCAAACCAATGTAATGCACTACTTTTATATCTATCCATCATCGTATTTTCCTCGCCACGCTCCGTCATTATACACTCATTCTTTATTTTATCCCTTCTCGTTTTACCACATGTGCTTCTCAGGAATTTATCTTTTTTGTATTGACTCTTCGTCCAATCTTCCAATCTTCGTCACGTGATAAGACTGTGTCATCTGCATACTCCAGACATCACACAGCCTTGTAACACTCCTTGCTCAATATTAAAGGATTGACTCACACTTCCTCTCACTCTAACATATGCCCGGCTACTGTTGTATACTGCCCTTATTCCGTTTGTTAGACCTTTATTTACGACATACTCATTTAATATTTCCCACAGATTTTCTCCATTCACTCTGTCGTATGCTTTCTCCATATCTACAAACGCACATGACTGCTTCCTTTTTACGCTTAAATACTTTTCGATTACCTGCTGAACAGCAAACATGCTCTGTCTGGCATGAGGTCACCCTGCACATCCCAAATCTTAGTTTGTGTAGTTTCTCGTACTCTTCCAAATATTTTATCAGCTGCACTGGGCAAACTTATTCCTCTGTAGTTCTTGCAATCACTCTTGTTCCCCTTATCCTTATGCAATGGTACAATGATCGCGCTCTTGCAATCCCTCGGCACTTTTGCACACGTAAGGCATACATTGAATATTTACACCATCTTCGTATAAGCTTTACACCCCCATACTATAGCCTGTCACCAGTGATTTCATCTACGCCTGTTCCTTTACCGTTTTTCAACCTTTCTCCGTTTTCTCTACCTCATTTATCTTAATACCCATCTCAGTTTCATTCAGCATTCCCTCTAGATTCTCCTTATTTAACTCTTCCGTCTTACTTTCTTCACTAGTCTGTACAGCTTTCCTGACTTCACAACCGTCCCATACTATTTCGTTCGTATCCATCAGCCCGCAGCGTTCTGTTTTGGGCCACGTTTAGTATTTTTGACCCATTTCTAGAAGAGTTTTTTGTTTCCCTCAAAATAATTCTGTATTTTATCTCCTCCCATAGCCATCACTTTACTTATTATCACTGCCTCCTTCGCTTCTTTGTTTCTTAATCTGTACACCTCATACAATCGCTTTTTCTGTCTCATTTTTTTCAGAAATCATTGCCGTGTATGCTTTTCTTTTTTCGTACATACTGCCTTTTTTATCGATTGATTTCCACCAAGCACATGTGCTGTGCCTACCTACAATCCCTTTTCCACATATCCGCACGGCACAATTGACAACCTAGTTTTTCAAGCTTATCTATGCTCTTTCATCGTTAGTGTCTTTTATTTGTTCGTTCCACACTGTTTCACACATATTCAACTCTTTACCGACTGTATCTGTATATTTCATTATCGCACCATTATCTACTAGTTTGAGTACCCTAATTCTGGACGTTCGCACTACGTTTGTTTTCCTTCTCCAGGATCACTTTTACCCTAAACACACCCTTGATACAACCAAAAATTGGTCCGATCCACACTCCTATCCGCGCATTACTTTTATGTCTCTCACCAGGTTTCTAAGCCGTTCATCATACACTATCAAGTCAATCATACTTTTAGATTCACCTCTTTACCATGTATACATATGAATGCTCATTTTTATGTTTAAACCACGTATTAGATACAAACAGGAGTCTCTCAACACAGATGTTCACCAGTCGTTCACCATTCTCATTGATCCTTTGGTATCCGAACCTTCCTAAAACGCGTTCAGTATGTTCTCTAAGTCGTTCATGATACACTATCAAGTCAATCATACCTTTAGGTTCACCTCTTTGCCTTGTATACATATGTATGTACATTTTTATGTTTAAACCACGTATTAGATATAAACAGGCTTCTCCCTACACAGATATTCATCAGGTGTTCACATTGAGTCTTTGGTCTACAAACATTCCTAGAACGCGTTGAGTATGTTCTCTCTGTACACCCACCCATCCGTTCATATCTCCCACTATCATCACTTTTTCGTTCAACACGTTCTCTACATCATTCCAGAAGTTCTCACACTCTTGGTCTCTTGCTCCATTCACCGGTGCATAGCATGCAATAAGAACAATTCTTCGAAACTACACTTTCATTCTAACCCACATTGCCTGGCGAGATACCAATTCGTATTGTTTAACACATCTTTTCGCTCTTTCACTTACGATCACCCCAACTCCTTTTGCGCCATGCACTTCAGTCTCAACTCCTAATCTAGGCTGCTATCCTCCATCTCCACACCATCCTTTCCTTTGCGCTTTCTCTCCGCTGCGCACAGAATATCAAGCTGCCTTTCGTACATTACATTCGTAGTTTCAAATTGCTTACGATGCATACCTATGACATTCTACGTACCGATTCGCTATTCATTCCTTGCATAGTCGCCAGCAACGGGCTCTGTCTGTTTCAACCTTGAGCGCCCCTTTTAGCTAGGTCCATCCGAGGCAATTGTATTGTGTTCTTGAGTAATACCGTAGCCGGCAGACCGGTTACTAGCCAAATCGAGCCCAGGACGATATAGCATTGCTTACTAACGGTATTGTCCTACTACTGGACAGTTATTTCCATACTGCTTCTACACGTAAGGCGGTAAGAAGTTGAAATCTAGACATAGTCAAGCAAGATATAAATAATATAGAGTGTATACGTATTGTAAGACTGTATATAATATATATATATATATATATATATATATATATATATATATATATATATATATATATATATACCGTGAGCGGCTAAATTATGGAATAAATTCAATAATTCTTAAATCGGCAACTTCAGAGAAAAATAGTGTACCCGTCGATTTTTATTTTTAGACGCGCGGTCGTTCAAGTTATTAATTTATCTTTGAGGTTACCTATGTAAGCGTTATGACGTCATTGATGATTTTCTTTAATGGAAAGGGGAGGTGTTGCAATGGAACTTTTGAGAGATCGTTTAATTATCTAATCAGTCGTAGCAATAGTTTTGAGTATTTGCGTTACGTGATTCAAGATTATTGTTGCTCTATAAAAATACAAGCGAACTAAAAAGGACAACTATTCCAAGTTTGGTATGTAGACATAATAGGCCATGATCTACCTTTTAAAACCATTTTCAAAAGTGCAACGTTGCCACTTCTACCAGAAACCCAAGTCAACTTTGAAAATTCAAATTGAATACCCTGTATGTTATTGCAATTTCGGATTCTGCATAAAATTCACAGCAACTTTTGTTAAATTTCCCTATACCCGTCTCTAAGCGTTGCATAAATGACCTCTAAAATAAAATAATAATCTGACCAACCGCACACTTAAAAATAAAAACCGACTGGTTTCGGAATTTTTTTCTGATTTTGTTTGGTTTGAAAGTTATGTCATAATAATCTTTGGAAAAAAACTGATTCACTTCATATGTCGAGCAGTTTGGTATCAAGAATACAGCAGTTTAAAACTGACAAAAAAAAATAAAGTAGCAAAAAGAATAGATTTTTTAGCTATCGAGTTGGCACGAGTCAAATTTAAGACACTTACTACTTACTTCAGTACTTAGTGGTATTACATTGTAGGTATCCGTACTAAGTGAATAACTGACAATTGATTAATAATAATGGCACCATTAAATGAAACACAACGAATTGAAGTATTAATTATGATTGGATGTGGAGATAAAACCAGAATGCAACTACAAGTATGTAACTTGTTTAATACAAAATATCCTGATACACCTATCGGACAATCAACAGTTAGTAAAATTGAGAGAAAATTTAGGGAAACTGGTCACGTTAAACACATTGCAAATCCTGGTCGTCCAAAAATGAACGAAAATGTAAAACTTGATGTGTTTGGTAGAAAATCCTCATAGTAGTTTCAGAGCAATTGCAGCTGATGAAAGAATTTCACAAAGGTCGGTGTTACGTGTACTTAAAAGGGAGAAATACCACCCGTATAAAATCCAGAATGTGCCGGAACTCAATGAAGATGATCCCGATCGCCTAATGCAGTTTTGTGAAGTCATGCAAGACTTTTGTAACCGCAACCCAGAATTCTTTCGTCAAATTCTTTTTTCGGATGAAGCTACATTTTCCTTAAATGGTACAGTGAATCGACAAAACTATAGATATTGGAGTAAAGAGAATCCTCACTGGATGAATGAGGTACACACTCAGTATCCTCAAAAAAGTAAATGTCTGGACGGGGATAGTAGAGAACAGAATCATTGGTAATTTTTTCTTCGATGAAACTCTTACAGGGCAACGATATCTAGACTTCTTACAATATGAACTTATACCTGCCATTGCAGTAATTTTCCCAAATGAAAATGATCCTGATTTATCAAATGATAATATATGGTTTCAGCAAGACGGTGCACCTCCTCACTATACACGTCCTGTTCGCGATTTTTTAAACATAATTTTTCCTGGTAGATAGTTTGGTGGACGAGCATCTATAGAGTGGGCCCCAAGATCTCCAGATCTTACACCTCTTGATTTTTTTCTATGGGGCTATTTAAAATCTAAAGTATACGTCGAGAAACCACGAAATCTGGAAGATTGAAAAATAGAATTAGATTAGAAATGCGTAAGATGCGCAAATGATCCACAATGTTCAAGAAGCTTGTGGTCATCGGCTCAATTACTGCCAAGAAGTAGGAGGGTGGCAATTTGAACATTTAAATTGAGTTACAAACAATGCTTAACAATTTTTTCTCTGTTTTGTGTTAATAGTAGATACTTACTTACCTGTGTGAATTAATTTAATTTTACATTTTCGTTTATTTGTAAATGACAAGTGTTTTCAACGTGTTTAATGTAACCAGTTTCCCTATTTTTTTTTCAATTTTACTAACTGTCGATTGTCTGATAGGTTTGTTAGGATATTTTGTATTAGATAAGTTACATACTTGTAGTTGCGTTCCGGTTCTATCTCCACATCCAATCATAATTGAAATTTCTTTTCGTTATTATTTTTAATATGCTACTGTATTCTTGATACTAAACTGCTTGAAGTGAATCAGAACTTTCAAACCAAATAAAATCAGAAAAAAATTCCGAAACCAGTCGATTTTTATTTTTAAGTGTGCGGCTGGTCAGATTATTATTTTATTTTAGAGATCATTTATGTAACGCTTAGAGACTGGTATAGGGAAATATTAACAAAAGTTGCTTAGAATTTTATGTAGAATCCGAAAATGCAATAACATATAGGGTATTCAATTTGAATTTTCAAAGTTTCCTTGGGTTTCTGGTAGAAGTGGCAACGTTGCACTTTTGAAAGTAGTTTTAAAAGATAGATTATGACCTATTATATCTACATACCAAATTTGGAAAAGTTGTCTTTTTTAGTTCGTTTGTATTTTTATAGAACAACAATAATATTGAATCACACTGTATACGTAACGCAATACTCAAAACTATTGCTACGACTGATTAGATAATTAAACGATCTCTCAAAAGTTCTATTGCAACACCTCCCCTTTCCATTAAAGAAAATCATCAATGACGTCATCACGCTTACATAGGTAACGTCAAAAATAAATTAATAACCTGAACAACCGCACGTCTAAAAATAAAAATCGACGGGTATCCGGATTTTTCTCTGAAGTTGCCGATTTAAGAATTATTGAATTTATTCCATAATTTAGCCGCTCACTGTGTATATATATATATATATATATATATATATATATATATATATATATATACAGGGTGAATCTTATCTAATCATTCTAAGCAAAAAGTTCATACGTACATGGGTCCGGAAATGCTTCGTTTCCGAGAAACAGGGTGTCAATGTTGAAAAAAGAAATCGCGTTTTCTTCTATATCTTCCGACTGTTTCAAAATCATTTCATGAAATTACGTATACGGGGTTTTTTTTGGGATGACAAATTCAAATTTGTGGTCCATTTGGTTGTGATTTCTAGAGGGCGCCAGCGGCAACCATTTCGACCCCTTTAAATCGTTGCAATTTTTTTTGTGCTACTCTGTATGCCATTTTGGACCAGAAAAATCGATTCTCCTACCTTTTCTTCTAAAAATTGAAGTCGCTAGGGGCAACCCTTTCCGAGAAAACCGTACTTAAAGCTCATGATGCATACACATTTTCGGAGGGTATTTTTTTGACAGGTTTATCAATAGGGATTCTTAATTGTTACTAAGTAACTTACTTATTTACTTATGTATCTGTCACTTTGCGTTCATTGATAATAAAATTTTAATAAAAAGTCCATAATTAAATACGATAGAATGCCTAGACATAATTTATTTTCAAATTCAGACGGCAGCCAAGTCGTGAATTTTTTCAACAACTTTTTAATAGACTTGGCGAAACTGGTACTTTTCGTTCCAAAAGGGATTTCATGGGACCCAAGCGTACCATTACTGTAAATCAGGAAAAATAAATCGTAATTCGAGTAGCAGAAAATCCAGAAATTAGCAGTGGACAGTTGGCCAGAGACACCCGAATAAGTCAAACAACAGCATTGAGAATCCTCCATAAAGAGAAGTTATATCCCAACCATTTTACACCGGTTCAAAGTCTCCTAGCAGCAGATATACCAGCTAGAGTACAGTTTGCTAATTTTATGCGCACTCAGCAACAACTTGACCATCAATTTTTAAACAATGTACTATTTACCGATGAAGCCACGTTTACTTGTAGGGGAGTATTTATTTTCAGAAACAAGCACGTTTGGGATGTTCGAAATCCTCATGTTGTTAGTGAGCGTCATTTTCAACAAGAATTTAAGATCAACGTTTGGTGTGGAATTATAGGGAACTATCTCCTTGGTCCCTATGGACTTCCTCCGGATTTGAATGGTCAATTGTATTTAGATTTCCAGCAACATCATTTAGTTGATTTCTTGGATGATTTACCTTTCATTTTTAAACAAAACGTGGTATTTATGCAGGATGGAGCTCCAGCCATTTTGCTACCCAATGGACTTTTGTTTCTGGGGTAATATGAAATCAACAGTTTACACCGTAGTTATAAACAATCGAGAAGATAAGGCAACCTTTTAATAAACGTATTGATAAATGTATTGAAATTAGAGGCGGGGTTTTGAACAGTTGTTATAAAAAGACCACGTTTACTTTTAATATTAATTTATTTTCTTTTTCTTTTTTTAATGTTGAATATTTTAGTGATCCCTACAAAAGTTAGTTTTAAATAAATAAACATTGTGAGCTTTAAATGCGTTTTCCTCGGAAAGGGTTACTCCTAGCGACTTCACTAAAATATACCTTTTTTTAGCAGAAAAGATAGGAGAATCGATTTTTCTAGTCCAAAATGGCATACAAAATAGCATAAAAAAGTTACAATGATTTAAAGGGGTCAAAATGGTTGTCGCTGGCGCCCTCTAGAAACTTCAACTAAATTTGAATTTGTCATCCCAAAAAACCACCGTATACGAAATTTTATGAAATTATTTCGAAACAGTCGGAAGATATTGAAGAAAACGCGATTTCTTTTTTCAAGTTGGACACCCTGTATCTCGGAAACGAAGCATTTCCGGACGCATGTACATATGAACTTTTTTGCTTAGAATGATGAATTCTAGTAGTCCTTTAATTTTGGCGGAATAGATAGGATTCACCCTATATATATATATATATATATATATATATATATATATATATATATATATATATATATATATATATATATATATATATTTTTTTTACATAATTTCCAATCACGTTATGTTTCAATAAGGTTGTTCCCTACGCGATTCTTGGTTATTGTTCTATTTACCGAACTGTTTTTAAGTCAACATTTTCAAATCCTAATGACTACAAAATTGATTTTGACTTAGAGTCACTAAACGATACAAAAGTACAGTTTAATTCTTTATTTAATAGTGTTAATGATTTTGATGTTATGCTGGAGACTAATGATCTTAAATAACTGGTCCGGACTTCATTCCTACATATTTTATCAAATTATTAACAACTGAACTGACTGAACCTTTGAGATTTCTGTTTAATTACTCTTTAAAAACTAAAGTTTTTCCAAGTAAATGATAGGAAGTAAAAATTTCTCCAATATTTAAATCTGGAGAAGAGTCTGAAATTTCTAATTATTGTCTGGTATTACTCTTAAATGAAGTTGCTAAGGCGCATGAAAATTTTTGTTTAAATTTATGTTTGAAAATGTCAAAAGTCTAATCTCTTAATATCAACATGGTTTCTTCCCCGGAAGGTCCACAGAGACAAATTTAATTGTTTTTCAAATTTTGTTCACACTTATCTTGATAAAGTTGATGTACTATACAGGGTTATTACAAATGATGTTCCCGATTTCAATTATAAATATTACTGGATTAACCTGTTTTAAGACCATTTCAGTTGGTACCACTGGAAAGAAAAACTCATAAAGTTTTGTTTACATTGATTTAAGTACGTATCAGCTATTTGTTAAAGTCAATTGTTGTCAATTGTGTAATGGCTGAATTTGAAGACAGGAAATCATTTTATGTGTTGGATTATCACACCAACCAATCAGTTATTAGTGTGCAACGTTACTTTAGAACCAAATTTAATCAAGATTCTCCTAGCAGTCACAAGTAGTATTGGAATTTTAAGAGAAATTGGTGCATTTGTAAAAAGAAATCAGTCAGTAAGCAATGACGCTGTAGAGCAGGTAAGGGAAAGTTTTACGCGTAGTCCATAGAAATCTACTGTTAAATGCAGCAAATAGCTTGGTATACCACAGCCAACAGTATACGTAAACGTATAAATTTCAAGCCTTACAAACTTCAGCTTGTTCAAGCATTAAAACCAAACGACAAAGTTCTAAGGCTTTCTTTTTGTGAGAACATGTAGGCATTGATGAAAAATTAAAACTGTATTAAAATGTTTAGTCTTTAGTGATGAAGCCACGTCCCACTTCTGTGGTACCGTGAACAGACATAATGTCATAATATGGGGTTCGGAGAACCCACACACCTACATCGAGGACTTACACTCCGAAAGTTAATTTGTCTTGTAATATCATTTACAACAAAGTGTACGGACCTTTTTTCTTTGTTGGACAAACAATAAATGGAATAAATCTTGGACATGATGACGGAATGGCTTCTACCGAAATTAGAACAAGAATCCCTAAACTTCATTCTGGACTTCAAAATCGGCTGCCTGGCAGATGAATCGGCCGTGCAGATCCAAGTGATGGTGCACTCTTGAACTGGCCTCCAAGATCTCCGGACATCACCCCCTGTGATTTTTTCTTGTGAAGATACAGCGAACATAAAGTGTATACACCACCAGAAAGCATACCTGAGATCCAACAACGAATTACCAAAGCTATCGAAACAATCGACCTGAACACTCTTAACAAAGTATGGCAAGAGCTTGATTACACGCTTAACATCTGTCATATCACAAGGGGTTCCCATATGGAACATTTATAATTCTTGGCACCTGGGCTGAAACTTTTTAAGTTTTTCTTAAAATGTAACCATTTTATTTTTTTGTATGATAAATAAAACTAGATTTATGTGCACTTGAAATCATGAACATCATTTGTAATAACCCTGTATACTGATTTCCGAAAGTCTTTCGATTCTGTAAACCATGACCTTTCTTTAAAAAAGATTTTGAAATTTGGGTTTAATTCCGCTCAATTTTTAATTCCCTCATGAATTTCCCAAGGATAAAAAATTGGCGTTCTTCTCTCCAATCTCTTTGTAAATGATAATTATATGCAAGATATTAACTCTCATTGCTTGTTGTATACTGACCACGAAAAGATTTATATAGAAATAAATAACTCTGGTGATCTGAAAATCTTGCAAAGTGGTATATGTAAACTAAATTCCTGGTGTGTTAATAATAAACTTAACCTTAACATTCAAAAATGTAGTATCTTAGTGATTACTACATTAAATACTGATCTTGATTCAATCATGTATCTAATTGGTGATAATATAGTACAAAATGTAAAGTTCACAAAAGATTTGGGTGTTATTTTTGACTGTAAATTTAATTTTGATATTTATGCAAATAGATTAACTAATGAATGCTACAAACTATTGGGTTTTATTAAAATAAATACTAGGAATTTCAAAAATGTTAAGTATATCGAAATACTTTACGCAGCTTGGAGTAAATGGGATTCCTGTTCAATAATTTGGTCCCCTAATGCAAAAAAAAATAAACTAACATAATTGAAAGAGTTCATAATACGTTTTTGAGATATACTTACTTTAAGAATAACCATGTTTATCCAGTCAGGGACCTATCTACAGAAATTTTGAGCAATGAATGTAATGTAATGAGTTTGATGAAAAAGAGAAAATATATACCCATAATTTTTATTCACAAAATTATTAATAATAAAATTGACTGTCTTGACTTATCAAATGAAATTTACCTAAATGTACCAAGAAACCGGTCTCAAAGATATTTAAAACTGTTCCACAAATGTCAAGTAAACACTAATTTGTACTACAAATCTTCTTTCATATTAGTTTATAAAGAATTAAATAATTTATTGGATAAGTTTGGATATTGTGATGTATTTTATAATAGTTTATCTGTTTTCAGATCTCATTGTATTAAGTATTTGTTTTAGTTTTGCCTGTTAATTTCGTTTTCCTGATCTAACCTTAAACAGAATATGTATTTTTATTATGAAAGTCAGTCTTGTTCAACAGTGGCTTTACAATAGTATTATTATTTAATTTTGTATGTGATTTTGGAAAATAAAAAAATAAATAGCATAGCGGAAATTACGTCATGGGAAAGTATCTGTAATTAAGATTACTGCAAGAATCGTACGAATGTCTAGTAAAGAAAATAAAATGACGCGATACTGATAACTTAGATTAGATATGAACATTATGAGTAGACAACTGTGGTTTCTATATTATGTTATATTACGGTTGATCGAAGACAAATCGGACTACAATTTTTTTCTCGTGATAGCCTAGTGTTGCAAGTTGATGCCAATGACGTATTTTTAGATTGTTTTTAGCATACGTACGGTTTGAAGGAATATTAGCTTTGTGATTGATTATGCTGCGTGGAGTTTAAATTGGGGAAGTTTGGAGGAATTGTGTGAGAAGGGCATTAATTAAATGGCGAGCGACGATGGAATTGGTCGTGCAGTGGTAGAGGGGTGGCGTTAGATTAACCTCCCATACGTCGGTGTGTAGCGTGAAGAGAGGTGAAGCTTAGAGGGATTGTTATCCCGTTTCGTGAAGCGTATTTTAATGAAGAGTTTCCAAAACACATCTTATTTAGTAATTTTGTTTTTCCGGTGCACTATAATCACCTAGGGAAAAATTATCATAAACGGCTTTGTTTAAGACTTCAGTAATTAAGTGGGTTGGTTTAACGAACGGGAGTGTTGAGCGTTTTCATCTGAGCACTAGTGTTGGATGTTATTTTTGGATATATCTGTAATACCCCAAGAAATTACGTAGGGCCTTTCTGACGTTAAATGTATCCAGCTAATGCAGTAGAATTTTGGGTATGGTGAGGAATAATATTCAAGTGCTTATTGTTATATTGGTTTACAATGCAAATGTTGTTTGGTTTTAATGAATATTTTTGAGATTATTTCTTTTTATTAAGTATTTTAAATTACGCGTCACCGGTTTATAGTATTTATAAAAGTTGTATAAATATTATTTTCCTTTTATACTAGTTTCACTGTACGCCAGTTTCAAATTACACAAGATTCCCAGCATATTACAATTTACGACTCACTCTCTAGGAAAAGTGGTATAATTCGAAGTGTACAACTTTATACCTACACCAGTTTGAGGTGGTATTCTCTACATTCTAATCACAAGCGATGACACACAAACATTGACCAACGTATGGAAAGCGACACCAAATGAAAAAAACTGTCTCAATGGAAATTGAAGTAAAGTCAACGGTAAAATAGAGAACGAAAGAGGAAGTGCAACCGGAGAAACTGGTGCAAACAAAAGCACGGCAGCAAGCGAAACAAAAGGCAGGTACATATATTTGTGACGAATCCAGAGGTCAGTTCTATACGCATCACAAGAAGTAAAGCAAAGCGGTAGACTTGACATTGACCAGTGGGATCTGGTCGAAGCGTTTTCTACGTTCTTCTAGAAATATTGGGATATGGGAACTACACGAGAAACTAGCTGGAAAATGACATCAAGAACACGAGTGTGTATATATTGTATATACAATGGATACGAACTTATGAATCGTTTTAAAATATGTAAAGCTAAATTAATTAATTATCGGATTTAACCGTAAGTCAACTTGATCAACAACACTTCAATTTAGCACTAGCTGCATAAAATTATACCAAGCCCTAATTTACTTGCGGCATATCGCTCACGAACTCTCATTGGGTTATACCAAAATTATTTCAATAATTATTCGGATAATTTAAAGTTAATATGTTGGAGTGTAACATTAGGAAAGCATGATTACACATTTTTACAATTATATCCTGCATTGAATTACACACAAAACAGGCCGAAAATATTTTACATTACTTAAACGAAATAATAAAAACATTTCAAATCGAAATAAATCTGAAATTACAAACTTTATACGCTCTTAATTGCAGGTACAACCTGACAAATAAATTTATTGTGTAAATTTAGAAGACATCCATAGAATTCTACACCACGTTACCGTACCTCCACTACTCTGACGAATCAATCAGTACGTAATTCTCAGTAATAAAGTATTGCCAAAACCGTTTTGTTATAGAAAAACAAATCAAAGTACATACAGGGTGTTTCTGGATGATTTTACCACACTTTGTAGGTGTTTCTTTTATGAAAATAATGAAAATATGTGTGCTAAAATGCTTATTAGCGATTTACAGCTAGCGAAAGATTTCGCCCCGTAAAAATTCGGTCGTGGGGGCCACTTTTAGTGACTCATTCGGTGGATTTATAAACGAGTCCTTGAACTGTATATTCAGTAGATTTAAAGATATCTGACAAAAAACATAGTGTTGATATAAGAAACACGTTTCTTTACGTTTAAACTGCAATAACTTTGAAAACTCTATAATAAGCAATAGAATTTGTTTTCCACAAGGTTTTTTTTTTGATCGTTTTCAATATTATCAGTATACTGGTTATTACTGCTTACTGAGTTTATTCTAAACACGTAGCACCATGTATTTAGAAATGTTCCTTTGTGACAGAAAATTGTATTGTTGTGTACTAAAGTATACCGTAATTTCTTGCACTAGTATTTGTTTATTATTAATGAAACTTACATAAAATTTTTCGCATTAAGTGCTCTACAAAAAAATTCGATTTTTTATTATAAATTTTGCATAGTTATTGCAGTTTAAATGTGAAAAAAACGTGTTTTTATAACAATAATTTACGTTTTATGTCGGATGTCCTCAAAACCGCTGATGATACAGTTCACCAGGGGAACTGAAACAGGAGCGAAATTTTTGGTTTGCTGTAACTTGCTAAATAAGCGTTTTCGGGCATATGTTTATATGAACTCCATTATTTCATTATTTTAATGAAAGGAACACACATGCAAAGTTTAACCGAATCCTCCAGGGACACCCTGTATATCAACTGTAAACCGAAAATAAGAATGAATTTTAGTAATGCAACACACACACACACACACACACACACACACACACACACACACACACACACACACACACACACACACACACACACACACACACACACACACACACACACACACACACACACACACACACACACACACACACACACACACACACACACACACACACACACACAAATATATATATATATATATATATATATATATATATATAAAGTAATGTATAGGTATAGAAGAAATGACACTATTGATGGGGTTTACAATGAATTTTTTAGTGTAAAATATGAGCATATTATACTTAACAAAACGTTATTGATATTTACTTTGAATGTAAAAAAAAAATCAAAATTATAACTGCTTTGGTTATAATCCGAAGAGTAATTTGTGTTTTATACATCAGATCTATAAATCAGTAATAAAAAATACTAAAACCCGTCGCACATTTCATACACTTTACATTTTGTAAAACCGTATTGATTAATCATTTACAAATGTCTAACCACTATTAAAGCTTTGATGAATATTTTATATTATCGACTAAAGCGTTTCCTATGACTCTCTGTGTAGGAAAACGCTTTTCTTTTATAGCCTACGTAGACATGTTTAACCTATAAAACCTTGCAATAAATCTAACGAAGTGTTATTGACATGCACGGTCTGCTCTTTCTTGTACAACAACTTTATTGAGATAGAGCTCATTTTAAGCAATGTATTATAAGCATTTAGCTACATACTAATGTTATATTTTTAGAATCAGTTAAATAGAACTAAGGTTATATAGAACTAAGGTTATATGGAAATGTTATTTTAAACTAGCAGAGTTTCACTGAAAATCATTTTTCAATTTCTCTGCACCGTAAATTTCCAAAATCAAAACGATTCCCATTTTGTTATTGGTTTAACTTTCACAATTTCTGATTTCTTTACCCCGACTCAATACACATTGTAAAATTTATAACGTGCAATACAACCTACTTGCAAAAATGTATGTGGTAGAAATTAATTCCCATAACTAGAATTAAAATTATGATAAAACATGTGCACATTAATTTCTTCTAAAGTCATCCACAAGAAGTTAAGGTTGTTGGAACAGCTAATATTTCTTTCTAATATATATATATATATATATATATATATATATATATATATATATATATATATATATATATATATATATATATATATATAATGTGTCCCAAATTCGTTTCTCTATAAAGGGATCTCGGCTTGTTATACGTACGGCAAAGGTTAAATGGGGAAAGTTTTAGAGGAAGCTTGGAGCATTCGATATCCGGTTTCAGATTTACGATCGGTCAATTGCTTTTGAAAATATCGGCGAAAAACCGAAAATGGCGGATTTCGTTTTTCGCCAGTAAATCCGAAATGGTTAATTTGACAGCTGTCACAATGTGAGATTATTTGGACACTTTTTTAAGACGAATAAGATGGCGTGTATGACATGTCACAATCGTCTTTTGTTATCCCACAATCTGCCTCAACTTTCATTTTTCTTATTACCGCCATATTTGATATTTCGATTTTTTGAAAGAGCGCAATATTTCCAGTTTAGTGATCTCACAACTGCATAAAGGATTAGAGCTTCATCGAAATATCACACTTTTTAAAGTTAGGTCTTATTTATTATTAGTAGGCCATGATTTATTTGTCGCAAAATAACATTAATAAATAATGTATAACATTCTATGAATTTTCAATAAAACATGAAATTAAATAACGACCTCTCAACAAGACAGATGATTTGGGACAAATTCCCAGCTATGAGTGTGTTAAAAATAAAGCCAGAAAAATCGTCATTAATTTAATTAATACTTGGACTATTCAACAACCTACAATAAAATTACAATTACAATTAATTTACAGATTTGCAAAATGTCGTCCATTTACATCGAGACATTTTTGACAATTGGTGACTGTTTTTCGTACAACCCTACCAAGTGTATTTCCATTAACACTATTTCTAAATGTATCCAGAACTCTCTGTCTCAGAATTTCTATGGTCGCAGGAGGATCAAACTCGTACACCTCATTCTTTGTGTGACCCCAGAGGTAGAAATCCAAGGGCGAAAGGTCAGGGGATCTACGAGACCAAGATATTGGACCATTTAATGCAATAATTCTTTCATCAAACTGCTCCCTTAAAACGTTCCTGACTTGAATGGTGTTGTGTGCCGGACATCCATCCTGTTGAAACCAGGTTCTTCTGAACTCATCTTCGGTGAGAGTAGCTCGTAAAGCCGGCACAACCTGGTTTCGCAAAAGCTCTAGGTACCTCTGTCCGTTTAAATTATAGTCAAACAAAAATGGTCCTATAAGTCGATTTCCTGCAATGATTAATAATTTATAATACATAGGTGCCCAATTAAAATAGGTAAGTTAGATTAAATTACCAATAATCCCACACCAAACGTTACTTCCAAATCTGGTCTGTAGACGTCTCTCAGCCACTTCGTGAGGGTTTTCTACAGCCCAATGATGAATGTTGTGCTTATTAAAAACTCCACAATTCGTAAACCTATTCTCATCAGACCAAAAGACATGATTAACAAAATCGGGATTTTCATTACACATTCTAGTATACCACTCGCAGAAGCGCATTCGTCTTGGAAAATCAGTTTCCTTGAGTCCTTGAACTATTGTGGGTTTGTATGGATAGTAGTTATTCTTTTTTAACACTCTTTGTACCGTTGATTTTGACACACGAATTTCCCGTTCTACCGTTCTTACCGATGCACTGGGGTTTTCATTGACAGCTTGTAAAATGTTTCTGTCACGATTTTCATTATCAATATTGAATCCGCTTTTAGGTTGTTCGAAGGCCGCATAGTTAATTAAATTAATTACAATTTTTCTGAAGTAGGTTTTATGAGGCTGCCGTCGTTCGAGGTACATCTCCAAATACCTCGCTGAGGTAATGTCGGCGTTTCTGTTTGACTGCAAGTAAAACGCTAACATGTCAAACTTTTCTACATTTGAATAGGGAATACAGGCCATTTTCAACAGGCTTTTACAATTTGTGTGTCACGTTTAGGAATTTAATGACAGAAAAGCGTACAACTTATGTAACCACTACTTTGAACTATTTAACGTCAAAGTCAGAGCCACCTTATATGGAAAAAATGAAATTTTACTGACAAATAAATCATGTCCTACTAATAATAATAAATAAGACCTAACTTTAGAAAGTGTGATATTTCGATGAAACTCTAATCTTTTATGCACTTGTGAAACATCACTAAACTGTAAATATTGCGCTCTTTCAAAAAATCGAAAAATCCAATATGGCGGCAGTAAGAAAAATGAAAGTTGAGGCAGATTGTGGGATAACAAAAGACGATTGTGACATGTCATACACACCATCTTATTCGTCTTAAAAAAGTGTCCGAATAATCTCACATTGTGACAGCTGTCAAATTAACCATTTCGGATTTACTGGCGAAAAACGAAATCCGCCATTTTCGGTTTTTCGCCGATATTTTCAAAACCAATTGACCGATCGTAAATCTGAAACCGGATATCGAATGCTCTAAGCTTCCTCTAAAACTCTCCCCATTTAACCTTTGCCGTAAGTATAACAGAAGCCGAGATCGCTTTATAGAGAAGCGAATTTGGGACACGTTGTATATATATATATATATATATATATATATATATATATATATATATATATATATATATATATATATACAGGGTGTTTCATGAAGGCTGGCCTTAATAAAACACCCTGTATATACACACACACACACACGTTCTTGATGTAAATTTCCAGCTAGTTTCTCGTGTTATTCCCATATTCCAATATACTTAGAAGAACTGTTGGTACGTAGAAAACGCTTCGACCAAATCCCACTGGTCAATATCAAGTCTACTGCTTTGCTTTACTTCTTGTGGTTCGTATAGAACTTACTTCTGCATTCGTCTCAAATATGTGTACCTGCGTTTTGTTTCGCTTGCTGCCGTGATTTTGTTTGCACCAGTTTCTCCGGTTGCACTTTCTCTTTCGTTCTCTATTTTACCGTTGACTACTTACTTCAATTTCCATTGTGAAAGTGTTTTTTCTTTTGGTATCGCGATCGCTTGTAGATAATACCACCGCAAAGTGGTGTAGTTGTACAGTTCTAATTATGCCACTTTTCCTAGAGAATGAGTCGTACACCGTAATATCCTGGAAATCTTGTGTAATTTGAAACTGGCGTACAGTGAAACTAATATAACAGGAAAATAATAATCATACAACTTTTATAAATGTGAAAGCTGACTTAGTTGTTACGTTATAGGGTCAGGTCGTAGCTTCTCATTAGATGGTCAATTAAGGGGAAAGCATATGTCATTAAAAATCAATTGGTAGGTTATTTACCAGTTGTTGGGTCAGCACAAAAGCAATTAAGAAAAAGTCCGTGCGTCTTTAAAAGCCAATTAGCAGGTGAGTCGTTACTAGGTCAATTGGAACAATTAAAGCGAAAACCCCAAATACAGTTAGTAGGTGAGCCACCGTTTGCTTCTGGGTGATTTCGCAAGTGATAAGTCATGCAAATTTCGTCTTTTGCAGTATTACATGAGTCCGGAAAGCGAAAGTTGTTTTTAACCATGGCATAGTGCACCGATAGGACATCAGCGGCTGCCGTGAACTTTTGGGAAAACCCAAATGACGTGTTGCACCGTGTACTTTTGTGAGTAAGCTTTATAGTCAGTGTTCTTGTAAATTTCTGGATGATTTTTGAAAAATAACTGCGAAAATCGCTCCTATTAAGAACCCGCGGTAACAAATTTTGATACCCTGAACAAAATATCCCGAAAAAATACGCCGATCGGTTTGTATTACCTGTGGTAGAAAATAACCGTCTGGACTGCTGACACGATAACCCACGCCCAGTGGTGGAAAACCTGCGCCGGTTTACTGCTCACCTCTATTCAATTAAAACCTACCAAAATTTATTAATAATTTTATTAAGTATTTTGAGAATTAATTATATATTTACTTTTGAACTTATTCGTTCATAACAAAACTTATACTAATGTTATTAAGTAATATTAACAATAATAGAATCGTGGAATTCTTGTTATTTTATAATTTATTTTCTTACAATTCCAAACTGCTAAAATGTTTCGTGATCACTTTTATATACCGTTACTTTTAGTCACTATTTACGTCATTAATGTAACTGCTGTCATGTTTGTAAAGAGATTCTGAAATCGAAATCTTTAAGGCTGCTAAAATCTACTAGCCCAACCAATGAAGGCAAAAAATTAATTCTTGTCGTAGTAAATTAGGGGAAAGTTGAATTTGAGTGGGCGATTAGAACGTGTTAACGGAAACATAAAACCAAAGTTTCTATCTTTCCCCAGTGCTTTCCCCTACGCTCCCGTAGATTTTGCAGTAAACCCTTATGTCTCAATTGACAAAGCTCACATACAACATGTAGAGTGGGTTTCATTTTAATTGTAAGTAAATTGTCTGAAATAATGTATTACTTAAATACTGTATTACTCAAAAATACTATGTAAGATAATTTCCCTTAAAAATAGCTGGGAAACACGTCAGATTACGGGTGGTGCAACATATGACGTACCGTACCCCGATTCTCAACATAAACAAGACATTATGTTTCATGTTTTAGGCTTCTTTATTAATTTGTTAATAGAATTCTTTAATAATTTAAATAATTTAAAATTTGAAGTTGTCTAAAGTTGTAATTAACGCACAACAGATATCCAATAGGATGATTTCCATTTGTAACACTAGTCTTAAGCTTAAATCGTACTTTAAATTTCATTGTTTGATAAAAATTCGTCACGAAAAAATCAGAAACCCTCGGTTATGAAAATGTTTGTAGATGTAAAAGTTCAAACTTGGAAAGTACGGAAATAAAATCATGGTAATATTTGACGGGTAAAGTAGCAAGGACAACTTAGGCGAGTAACTAAGATTTGATCACATACACTTTGTTTTAATGGAAAAGACCTCAGACAGAATTTTTGGCAAACTCACAAAAAGGGGTTGATAAGTCAAGGTGCATTGTAACAAATACCAGCGTTATTTCTATTAATACTGATGCTGACACTGTCATAATAGAAGAGCACAAAAAATCAGCACGCAATACGGCATGTACGATGTCATATTGGCAGGAAACGTCATTAAAATAGTAACCAAAGTTGCTTGAGATACCTAAGCATGTCGTCTTACTTTTCGAGATTTGGTTTGGTAAGAATAAAGTATTATTTGTAGTTTTTAAGCCAATGCATAAAATATTGACATTTTAATTGATTTATTTGAGTTCTAGATATACAATTTTAACTGTGTAATGACCCAAAAATTAGTAATCAAAATAAATTTTTATTATTTTAAAAATTATCAAGATAATAATACAAACAAAAATTTATTTTGTTTCAGCATTCGATGTGTACAAAAGACCATTGCGTCTAATTTTAACTAAGCCCCACTTCAATGCGACGTATAAAAGCGAAAATTATAATATAATTTAGCGCATCTTTGCAGTATTCCATTAATACACTTGCTTTATTGCACTTCTGAAATTTTCCATATTCGAGAAAATCTTGACCAGTGCTCTTAAAACGTTTTCATTGCAACTATTAAAATTATTATTATTTTATACGGTATTTCAGAACTTTCAAAACAATTTAAATTTCAAAATATTAGTATTAAACTACCTGTCAATTCATGTCATAAATAAACCATTTAACGATTAACCTGACCCGGAAGAGGGACGAAACCATAAGTACCGAATTTACGCTGTTAGCTGAGTGACTTCCGCGGGAGATCATTCCTTTCTAGTTAAAGAGGCTTAAAGCCTGTCTGTGGGTGGTCGACCGTAGTTAATTCCTCTGAAACACCAGGTTAAAATCTAATAAATTAAATTACATTACACCGACTCTTCTACGTTTTAAGGCTGACCGATTTTAGTTTTAAAACCTAGAGTGGTTAGTGCCTTTTACAGGGTGAGAGGTACATAATCCCCGCCACACATACAACCCGAATCCCGAAAATCGTTCCGCATACCTGAATAGTCGAAAGTAGGAACTTGTTTGTTTTCTAATAAACGGGATACGATTTAATATAAGGATTCAATACGTATGAATTGACGTATTAAAATCCCAATATTAAATTGCAGTATTTACATCCCCGTACTAAATTCAATTATAACCTGATATCAACCACCCTAACTAAAACATTATCCTCACTAATTCCACATATGACCAGAATTTACCTATTTTATTTTAAAGAAAAACCCATTTAAAATATGGATTAAAAGAAGTTCATCCTCACACCACAATCTGCGTTTACGTGTTTTAAGCTGATTTAAAATGCATTCCAATTGACGATAGGACGAATACCAAACGTTCCGTATTCACTATATAACTATTTCCAATCCCTGTGTACATACTATAATTTCTCTCAATTACCCTGTCTCAGGGTGTACATAATTTCCGCACAAAATCCCCAGATCGGACCAGGCGAGGATGGACTGCAACGACCTTCGCAGCCACGTGTGGAAAGTGGCCTACTAGCAGGCGTGCATCTCTCTGAAGATCCCATTGACCAGAATTACTGTTTAGTTTATCTTTTTATTATTGTTAATTTAACCGTTTTTTTAGTAGCTCCATTTCATTTTAGTTTACATAATTTTAAATACTTGTCAGCATTCTTTTTATGTTAATTAAACTTGTTTATTTGTTGAATATAAGTATAAAACCTTTTTGTGTATACTTCTATACAAGTTATGACAGTCATATCCACCCCAATGTTTCGAAATAATACAAAATCCACCTGTAACTTGTAGAACGACTTTGAAAGAAATTTATATGACTTTGTATTCAGTTTTTGATGTAGAATCAGGTAGCGTGTTGATATTGAAACAGAGCAGTTTATCTTTTAAAGCCAAAAACAGTTTGACTTGATGTTAAATTTTCTTGTTAGTAAACTAATTACTTTTCGCAGCTGTTAAAACAGCAATAAATCTACTAACTAACTTGTCTTCATGTAAACGGAATAGCAACAAAGAAAAATATGAGTTGACTGCTTTATCTATTTAAGAAAGCATGATTTTCCTTTGCACGACAAGCACACTGGGTTGCCCATTCTCAACACTTTTACTGGTTGCATTTTTAACTGTCTTTTGGTACATATAACATTTAATATAGTTTATTATTAAATGAATAATATGTAAATTACAAGTTTAGAGCTACGTCTAAGAACACCTAGTTAATAAATAGCATAGTATGCCATGAAAACAAACCAGGATGAGTAATTTTCTTTAACGACAGACCGCAGCGTGTTTCGAGTTTTCTGTTAGATAAAATGGTTTACGAAAACTATGAAAAATATATGTGCATATATCGAATGTCAAATAAATAAAGAAAATGCCCTAAGCTTACATTTTCGGCGCTACCCCGAGAGGCAGCGACCATTCGGTGATATTTTTAAAAGATTAGAAAACAATCTAATGAATTATGGAAGCTTTAGTAAAGCGAAACCTGTTGAAAATACTAAGGAAAATAAAGAAAACGAAATAATAAGCGTTCTTGGGTTCGTAGAATGTGAATTTCAAGTACGTTTCGCTTACTGTTACCAATTACCTGGAATAATTTTATGCTAAAAATTGCACACTTATCATAAAAATGCTATTAAAATTCATTTTCAGCAAGCAAACTCCACGTCTATACCAACAAGAGAAAAGGCAGTTGGGGTGTCAAAAACAAAGGTTCAAAAGATATTGAAAAAAAATCATTAAGTACTTCCCATATAAAGTAAACTTGGCACAATATTTGCACCCCGGAGATCATGGAGAAGCATTGAATTTTTCCGTTGGTTTTTACATAAATGAAACGAGAATCCCAATTTTTATAAGAAAATTGTATGGTCCAATGAGGCAAGAATTACAAATGATGGAATTATGAACCCCACAATGAACAATAATGAGCCAACGCTAACCCGTATTTATTGAGACCATTTCGAAGAGGTAGATTTGGTTATAACATCAGTTGTTTTTTAAAAGGACACACGTTTGTCTATAAAATTTGTGAAGAAAACCTGAATACTGAAAGATACCTAATATTCTGAAAACTAACCTTTCAAATTTGCTTGATGACGAACCTTTGGAAGACCTAATTAATGTATATTTTCAGCAAAACGGTGCTCCCAACCATAACACCTTAAGAGTCAGGGAATATTTAAATATAAAATTCCCAGATAAATTGTTGGGAACATATACACCTGTTAGATGGCAGCCGCGCTTACGTGACCTGACACCTCCTGATTTTTCTATGCGGCCATCTAGAATCAGGGATCTAGAAACGAACCAATGTATTGATTGAAATGGAGGACCATTTGAGTACCTTCCTCGTCAAATGTACCACATTTTATTTTATTTTTTTATATCATCATGCATGGGTTGCTACTGATTTAATATAAAAATTAAAATTGTTCACTTATTTAAATAATAAACTATATTAAACGTTATATGTATGAAAATACAATTAAAATGCAACTTTTTGGGCTAAAAATATACAGGGTGTTCCATTTAAAATGAGAAAGTTGGATATGTTAACTTTTTGACTTGACCCGATAGATGCGATTTTTGGACGGCATAATATTTTACTTAGCAAACTAAGAAACTTTTACAGGAAACATTTTCTTCGATTGTTAGTAATAAAACGTACAGCGCAATAATTTAAAATCGACAATTTTTCGTTTTACCCCCGTATCTCCTAAACCACACAATATTTCTGTTTCCGTTTCGGTAGTTCTGCTTACCATTTTTAGTTTTTTCCAAATATATCTCATGACACCTGCATCAGTTGTTTGATAAGTTTACCGAGATAACCAGTAAAAGTGTCGAAAATGGGTAACCCTGTACATCACATTCATGAAATTCACTGTTATGCACAGCAATTGTGACGTTAGCTTTAAGTTATTAATTTAGTGCTCATATTACTGCTGTACACATTCTTATATTTCTACATAATTTTGCGTTATGTTTTTACTTCTACGATAAAAAATTAAATCTTTGTTCAGGTACGTCAGTTTGTTAAACAAAACCGTTGATTTAATGTTATCTAAATCAAAGAATTGCTGAATAAGTTCACAGCTTGGGCTATTTCTAAAATTTATAACCTAAATTCAATTCCTTAATTTACAATCCAATGTATCGCAATTCCTTTTACATTTTCTAAACTGCCAAGTCCAGGTTGACAATCCGTTTTATCACATTTCGATTTTTACCCGTGATACATCAGTTATCTACGAAATCCAATTTATTCTCAATGCGATAAAAGCAAAAAAGCCTTAGCAATTGAGGTTGTTAAGGACAAAACTTTTATTAGGACTTACTTGTAGCATCTAACTATACTTGAACTGAACAGCAACTCTAATATAAACTGAAGCCAGTCACGCAATATGATTTATTCGAAAGCTATCTCAAATAATCTACACTCATTACAAAAAACCAGAAACATGAGTTGAGCAAAATATTTGCGTTAGAGATGATTAAATTATTCCATAAAAATATTACTGAGCTTAAAGGAAAGGTACACACCATCCCCCAAATCTTTCCATGAAATTTAATTAAATACTTTATACACTTTCGTACAACAGAACACTAACTTAATTGAGTCGCAGTATAATTATAATTTATTTCACTATGTACGCACATGAAATTGCATAAACGTAAAAACACAATTCATTTCAATAATTTAGTTAAAACGAGCTTTTCTCTCGCAAAATTATGCGGTTAAAATAAAATTTACAATATTGTAGAAACAAATCAGATGTCAGAATGACGTTTAAAACTTTATGTCAGATAGAGTTTAATAGACATAAATATATGTTAACGTAAAAAAAAATTCCAAAGCAGCCCGCTTCTATAAAAATATCGATAATACAGCTTAAGCATTTTCAATCATATTTATTTAATTTTTAATTTAAAATTCTGGCTTCTTTATGCCCTTCTACGCAAAATTACCTTCATATCAAAAAACAAATCATGATCCGATTATTTTAATATATAAGCTATACTTATCATTAATATTTATCTCAAACTTTATGCAGATTAATATTAGTTTTCTTAAATATAAACCACGCTTTTGATTTAGCATTACATTAAATCTACTAACAAAGGTCCTTGGAACATTTTTTTTAGATAAATTGTATCTACAACAGATAATAGATGGGTGTAAAACATTTGTAATGGTAAAAATTCACTTACTTGTGAACTAATGAAAGCAGTGAAAATTATAACTACGTTTGGATTTGTCTAAGCAAAATTTACAATTTTAAGTTAAATATAAGTAAATTTTATACCAAATTTAAATATAACCGAATGCTACATATAAGTTTACGATGGAGGTGGGCCATGTATGCATAATTTCTTTCCACAAAAAATTTACATAAAATATGGGTAACTTACAAAGAAAAGTGACAAATTGATTCAGTATATTTGCAATGACATGCGAATTCCGTCAACGGAAAATGCTAATTTTCCTTCAAGCGAGTAACTATTTCTGACACTTGACTCTTCTTCAGGAGATTATAAGCGATACATGAAACATTTGTATTGTATATAAATTGTAAAATTACCTGCTACTGTAATTCTATTATTTTAGTTTTTATTATAACAAAGTAAATGTATTATGCCTAAACAGTTGTAATTGTTAGCATTAGACCCAAAATTAATTAGAAAAGATTTTGTATCTTTTGAAGTTATTTGTGAAATGGGTCGTATATTTATAAATATTTAACGCTTAATGTGATACAAATACAACTCAATAAAACCGTTGATGACTTTGCCCATATAAAGTAAATGTTTAAATCGGAGTGAATGGGATAACAACGTATTTTGGCAAATGTAAATATTTTATTCATAACAATGATAAATTTAAAGTGTTTTGTAAATGCTTTGTTGTACATGTTTAACATAGGTTAACAATTTGTGTTCTGAAGTAAGACACCCACCTTCATACAAACTGAATAAAGGCAACATAATAGAAAACATTTTTTGTAATTTAGTTACAATATTTTATCTTCCTGTCATACACTTTAATTATCAAATATCAGTTGTGGAACAACACACCACCTTGTCACACTAACAACATTAGGGCTCCAATAAAAATATCTATAGAATGTAATACTTCAATTTAATAAAACATAACTCTTTGTGCTCCCGCCGTACAATTTTATCGCTAACTTAACTATAAATTGGTTAATGATGTTAGCAAAATATAGATATTGAAGCAAAAGTAATGTAGGTATATATTATGGAAGCAAAAGATTAATTGTTAAAGCGGTATATTAAAGTAAATTGATAAATATGTTGAATAGGGTATAAATGTAACTGAACTTCTTGTCTGCTATTGGCTTGACGAAATCGTGTAGATTGTCCACCTTGTGATTGGGGTGCTGCTGGATCTATATTAATTATTTCTTTCCTCTCTTTTTTTCAGTTTCAAGACTTCAACACTTAAGAATTAAGAAGGGTTTCTTTTTTCTTTAAAAACCCCACCTAGGTGGTAAAAGGTATGTGTAATTTAAGAATCTAATAATCATATTGTAAGCCCGCAAGCACGTATTGTGATGAATCCCACCTAATTAACCGCTCACTCACACACACACACACACACACACACACACACTCACGCACTCACGCACTCACGCACTCACGCACTCACGCACTCACACACTCACACACTCACACACTCACACTCACACACCACACACACACACACACACACACACACACACACACACACACACTAACACACTCAGACACTCACACACTCACACACTCAGACACTCACACACACTCACACACTCACACACTCACACACTCACACACACTCACACACTCACACACACACACTCACACACTCACGCACTGCGCACTCACGCACTCACGCACTCACGCACTCACGCACTCACACATACACACACACACACGCACACGCTCACACACACACACACACACTAACACACTCACACACTCACACACTCACAAACTCATACACTCACACACTCACACACTCACACACTCACACACTCCCACACTCACACACTCACACACTCACACACACACTCACACACTCACACTACACACTCACACTCACACACTCACACACTCACACACTCACACACTCACACACTCAACACACTCACACAATCACACACTACACACACTCACACACTCACACACTCACACACTCACACACTCACACACTCACACACTTACACACACACTCACACTCATACACACACACTTAGACAATCACACACTCACACACTCCCAGACTCACACTCACACACTCACACACCCACACACACACACACACACTCACACACTCACACACGCCACCACACACTCACTGCACTCACACACTCACACACTCACACACTCACGCACTCACACACTCACACACTCACACACTCGCACAATCACACACCACACCTCACACACACACTCACACACCACACACTCACACACTCACACACTCACACACTCACACACTCACACACTCACACACTCACACACTCACACACTCACACTCACACACTCACACACCACACACCCACACGCTCACACACCATCACACCTCACACCACACACTCACACTCTCACACTCACACACTCACACACTCACACACTCACACACTCACACACCTCACACTCACACACCACACACTCACACACTCACACACTCACACACTCACCACTCACACACTCACACTCACACACCACACACGCACACGCACACCTCACACACACACTCACACACTCACACACTCACACACCACACACTCACACACTCACACACCACACACCCACACTCACACCCACACACTCACACACCACACCCACACACCACACACTCACACACTCACCACTCACACACACTCACACACCACACACCACACACCACACCACACACTCACACACCACACACACACCACACACCACAACCACCACCACACACCATCGCTTACACGCCCACGCTCACGCATCCACGCGCACATCACGCCACACTGCACAACACAACACACCACACAACACGCCTCACGCACACGCCACACGCACGCACACACGACGCACACGCGCACGCGACGCACCGCACACGCAGCACACACACACACACACGCCACACACACACACGACACACACGCACGCCACGCACAGCCACGCACGCACACGCATCACGCCCACGCTACCCACCACCACACCCACGCACACCACGCACACCACCACACACACACACCACACGCACGCACGCACGCACACGCACACGCGCACGCCGCACGCACGCACGCGCACGCACGCACGCGCGCGCAAACGCCGCAAACGCGCGCGCAAACGCGCACGCACGCGCACGCGCACGCGCACGCAGCACGCGCACGCGCACGCGCACGCACGCGCGCCACGCGCACGCGCACGCCGCACGCGCACGCGCACGCGCACGCGCACGCACCGCAGCCACGCGCACACGCGCACGCCACGCACGCACACGCACGCCACGCACGCACGCACGCACACGCACGCACACGCACGCACACGCACGCACACGCACGCACACGCACGCACACGCACGCACACGCACGCACACGCACGCACACGCACGCACACGCACGCACCACGCACGCACGCCACACGCACGCACACGCACGCACGCACACACGCACGCACACGCACGCACACGCACGCACACGCACGCACCACGCACGCACACGCACGCACGCACGCACGCACACGCAGCACACCACGCACACGCACGCACACGCACGCACACGCACGCACACGCACGCACACGCACGCACACGCACGCACACGCACGCACACGCACGCACACGCACGCACACGCACGCACACGCACGCACAGCAGCACACACCACAGCACGCACACGCACGCACACGCACGCACAGCACGCACACGCACGCACGCACCACCCGCCCGCCCGCCCGCCCGCCCGCCCGCCCGCCGCCCTCACACACACACACACACACACACACACACACACACAGACACACAGACACACAGACACACAGACACACAGACACACAGACACACAGACACACAGACACACAGACACACAGACACACAGACACACAGACACACAGACACACAGACACACAGACACACAGACACACAGACACACAGACACACAGACACACAGACACAGACACACAGACACACAGACACACAGACACACAGACACACAGACACACGCGCGCTAGAAAAGTCAACGTCATTTTTGTCCGTCTCCAATTTTATTACTGAATAGAAGATATTAATAGAGCTAATTGTGTTGTCTATTGCAATTAACATGTCTGAAGACTTTAATGTTGATGAATTATTTGAAGAATCACTTCAAGCACTTATTAATGTTTGTGAAAAAAGTGGAAATTTAAAAAACAATTTACGTCAAGATATTTTTAAATCTGTTTCAAGCTTGCGTAAAGTTTACATCAAATTACTGAATAATATAAAGACTAAGGATGCTGAAATTGTTAATTTGGCCAAGCACCAAAAGGATTTTCCTGAATTAAATCCTCCAAACGTAAAAATTGATAGAAGATTGACATATTCGGAAACTGTCAAAATATTTCAAATACAAGTGAAAAAAAATTTAAAGTGTTCGTTAAATCTAAAGTAGATCAATCTGTTGATGTAATAAAGACGCAAATTAAATCTAAAGTGAACCCAACAGAACTACAAATTGGCATTAATACGTTTAAATCTTTAAGGGATGGTAGGATTTTGATTGAATCTGAAACTCAAAAAGAGGCAGAATTACTGGAAAATAAAATAAATGAAGTTTGTGGAAATCATTTGAAGCTATTTATTCAAAGTTAAGAGATCCTCAAATGATCATATATAACATTCCGGAAGAAATAAGTTTAGAAAGTGCAAAAGAAATTATAAATTTACAAAATCCTGAATTAAATTTAAACGAGGATTTACTTATTCCAAAAGCCATTTTTATAAATAAAAGAAAATTGTCAAATTTAATAGTTGAAGTTAACTCTACAGCAAGATTAAAATTATTAAACAAGAAGTTGAAATTGGGATGGAGTATTTGCAAAATTGAGGATTATATAAATGTAAATAGATGTTTTAAATGTTCTAAATTTAATCATAGGGCAAAAGATTGCAAAGGTGAAACAATTTGTCCTATATGTGCAGAAAATCATAGTCTTAGAGAATGTAAGGCAGTAAAGGAGGAATATAAATGTATTAATTGCGTAAATAGGAACAAATACGCGAAAAATGATAAAAATAATGAAAATCATTCTGCCCTAGACAAAAATTGCCCATATTATGTAGACATTGTACGGAAGTATCAAGAAAATACTAAATATTAGATAATGGCTCATAAATCTAGAGGAAAGCTTAATATTAAGTGCATTCAATTAAATATGCAACATTCAAGGGCAGCCAGTTTAAATTTAATAAATTATATGAAAAATTATAAAATAGATATAGCTTTAGTACAAGAACCTTACACTGTTAAGAATCGAGTTAAAGGATATACAACTGATACATTACTTTTGAGTGTGGTAATAAAAAAAAGAGCAGCATTCATTTTGAGGAATAACACCTTACGTGGAATTTTAATTACCCAAATATCTTCAGAAGATTGTGTTGGTATTAAAATTATTGTTGATGAGAAATCTTACATAACCTTAATTGTAGTTTGAGATTACTAACAAATATCATTGAATTAGGAAAAAGGGAAGCACTATTAATTGGAACAGATAGCAATTGTAGATCTAAAATGTGGTATGGTAGAATTACTAACGCTAGAGAATAAATTTTAGAAGAATTTATTATAATGGAAGATCTATTTATTGTAAATGAAGATTTAGGTTTTCCGACATTTGAAAATTCAAGAGGACATAGTTTTATCGATTTAACTCTCATTAACAATAATTTACTAACATTTATTTCTGATTGGACCATAGAGAATCAAGAAAGTTGTTCTGACCACAATATTATATCATTTTATTTAAATTTAGTAAAACCAAAATCATTAATTACATTTAGAAGACCAAAATTTTAATTAAAGAAAATGATTGGAATTTATTTGATAACTTGATTACTGAGAAACTTAAAAACGCATTTAATATTAATAATGAAAATAGTGTAGACAGTATTGATTACATATTAGAATATAAGGTATTGCATTCTGATAATTTTGATATCATTTTTAATAAGTTTAACACGGAATTAAAAATGCTTGCCATTCCTCTTTTCGCGTTTCTAAAGCGAGAACCAAATATCCTATTAAAAATACAAATTCATGGTGGACAGAAGAATTGACTGTGTATAGAAAAAAGGTAAATGCATTAAGACGTAAATATCAAAGGACATATAATAATTGTGCATTAAAATTAGAAAGAAAAATACATATTTTCAAGAAAAGTTCTGTATCAAAATTTAATTAGAACAACAAAATTCGAATCGTGGAGAAATTATTGTACTATTCGTGGAGAATCGAATCCATGGTGCACTGCTTATAAACTAGCTTCAGGAAAAGTAAAGAGAAGTCCTTTTATTACAACTCTTAAAGAAAAAAATGGCAAATTTACGACAAACATCAAGGATACTTTGGAATGCATGATAAACCATTTTATTTCAGACGATTGCTTGGAAGATGACTCCTTATATCACCGTGAAGTGAGAGAAATGATCAATGACCGAATTAGCACTGAAGATGATTCAAAATTTACCGTAGAAGAAATAGAAGCAGCCATTAAAAGTATGAACCCAAAGAAAGCACCTGGTTTAGATGGTATAACATGTGACGTATTTTATAAACTGTTTAAATCATATCCAAAATTTGTATTATCTATTTTTAATGAATGCTTAACACGTGCATATTTTCCTCAAGACTGGAAAATTTCATTGATTATTCCTATTCTGAAACCAGGCAAAGAAGACAGTAAAGATGCAAGTAAGTTTAGACCAATAAGTCTTATTAACACAGGTGGAAAAATATTAGAAAAATTAATGATTACTAAAATTATGAGACATGTTTATAAAAATAATTTAATGAACAAAAATCAATTTGGATTTACACCTAACAAAAGTACAATTGATGCTTTAATTTTATTAAAAAAATTTATTGATGAAAGTTTAAATCAAAATTATTGTGTAGTTATGATAAGTTTAGATATTAAAGGCGCGTTTGATGCTGCATGGTGGCCCAGCATTTTCAAATCTTTAAAAGAACTACAGTGCCCAAAAAATTTATATAATTTAACAAGAAATTATTTTAATAATAGACTTGCAATCTTAGAATATAACGGAACAGTTGTAAAGAAATATTCAAGTAAAGGATGTCCACAAGGATCTTGCTGTGGTCCAGGATACTGGAATATTAATTATAATTCAGTTTTTACACTCAATTATTATAAGAGAACTGAAGTTTTAGCATTCGCTGACGATTTAATAATTTTGACAAAAGCACAAACACCTGTAGAAGCAGAATTCTATGCTAATACAGAATTAAAGAAACTTCAAAATTGGGCTTTAGAAAACAAAATGGAATTTAATGACCTGAAATCAAAAATTATGTTAATAACAAGAAAAAATAAATACATACATACAAGTTTAGAAGTATATTTGAATAACAAAACTTTAGAACAAGTTACCACTATGAAATATTTAGGCATATTTGTAGATCACAGTTTCAATTTTAAATTCCATATCAAATATATATGTGAAAAAACAAGTACGTTAATTGCAATTCTATCGAAAACAGCAAAATTACATTGGGGTTTAGGACAACAGGCATTAAAAGTCATATATAAAGGAGCCATATTACCAATATTATCTTATGGAATACCAATCTGGTTTGCAGCTTTAAAAATTAAAAAGAACGTTAAATTATTAAAAAGGGTTCAACGATTAATAAACATTAAAATAATAAAAGGGTACAGAACAATTTCGCATGATGCTTCATGTGTTATTGCCGGTATCACACCTGTACAAATTAAATTGAAGGAAATATACAATACATATTACTTGAACAAAGATTTAAAACAAAATTTGGAAATTACAGATTACAAAATTCAAAGAAAAGAAATAATTAAGCAACAGGAAACCATTAGTGTAGATTCCTGGAACGAAGAGTGGCAAAATACCGAAAATGGGGCAGTAACTAAAAAATATTTTCCAACAATTAAATCAAGACTTGAAATTACATATCCACAATCGCCGTCATTAACAGCTTTTGTGACCGGCCATGGAAAAATTAATAGCTATTTAAAACGTTTTGGCATAAATGAAAATTCAATTGTAAATGTAATCATGAAGAACAAACTGTTCACCATTTATTATACAATTGTGCAATACTAAATAATCAACGAGATGTATTAATTAACAGAATAAGAAATTATGGAGAAAGCTGGCCAATACTGGAAAACGTTTTAATTACAAGATTTATGTGTTATTTAAATGAATTTGTTAAAAGTGTAGACTTCGAATCTTTAGTTAGCTAATGTTTATTATTGTCTTACATAGTAGTTATTGTATTAATTTTATTGTCGTGTTAAATATGCCTAAGTTTTTTATTTGTTAGGCAATTAGGTAATTTCATTGTAACGTGTGAATATTATTATCACTATTGATATGTACATGATGAACACTTAGTTAGATTGATGATATAATACAAATAATAGTTTTAAGTATATCATAAAAGATAATTATGCATGTAATATGTTAATGGTGCATGCTGAATAAAGATTAATAAAAAAAAAAAAACACACAGACACACAGACACACAGACACAAGACACAGACACAGACACACAGACACACAGAACACACAGACACACAGACACACAGACACACAGACACACAGACACAGACACACAGACACACAACAACACAGAAAACACAGACACAGACACACAGACACACAGACACACAGACACACAGAACACAGACACACAGACACACAGAACAAACACAGACACACACACAGACACACAGACAAAGAACACAGACACAGACACACAGAAAACAAACACACAGAACACAGACACAGACACACAGACACAAGACACAGACACAAGACACACAGACAAACACAGACACAGAACACAGACACAAGACACACAGACACACAGACACACAGACAAGACACAAGAACACAGACACACAGACACACAGACAACACAGACACACAGACACAAGACACACAGACACAAACACAGACACAGACACACAGACACACAACAAAAACACAGACACACAACACACAGACACACAGACA
>JARFJB010002273.1:600000-892500 GCA_036346205.1 Vesta saturnalis
GTTATTAAAAAAAAATAAAAACACACTCACACGCACACAGATATATATATATATATATATATATATATATATATATATATATATATATATATATATAATACATACATACATACATATAATACATACATACATAACATACATACATACATACATACATATGAAACGAAGAGATATCAAAGAATACGTTGAAAAGTGAAATAATAAAATATTGATGTAAATACAAAAATACTTAGAAAGCGTATTCCTCATTCGGCCATTCTCAAAAATAACTAAAATTAAAACTGCACAACTTTGAGTCAATCACTTTCAGACACTGTGCAATGCACCGAATTACTCGCCCCAAATCGTAATAACTGATTTTATGCACAGCGTTCTTCTAGTATGCAGATTTATCAGGTTTCAACTTGAATATAGCTGTCGTGCATATAGGACGTTGGGCATATCTTTATAAGGTAAGCATAAACCTATTAAATCGGTTTTGTTACATTGTGAATAGTACAGTAAAACATACCTAATTCAAAGTAAATATTAACTAGTGTTTAAAAGTCCAAAGTAATATATATATATATATATATATATATATATATATATATATATATATATATATATATATATATAATTGTCAATTAAAATTAAATGGACTATATCTCATGTATCTCATGGTATCAAAAATTCTAAACCGTTTCTAGGGTAGAAAGGGAGAACCAAAATGACATAAGAGACAACTCATCCCATCAACCCCCTACACCCCACGTACCCCAACTAAAAAAATTTAAATAGCGAACCCCTACTTGTAATACATCATTGTAAAGCGTGTAAAAAATGTTATCCAGTGGTATAATAAAATTATACAGGGTGTATTATATTATGTCAGTCATTTTTATAAACGAACACAAATCTTTTTTCAGAAATAACACTATAATATTTTATTTCAAAAAAGTACATCAATATTCACTAAAAGATTTTGTTGAACTACAAATTTGGTAAAAATATTAATTAATGAAGTAAATGTTCAAAGTGGGTTCGATTGTTTTGTAAACAATAATACAGCCTGTTTTCAAATTCTTCATGAACTTTGGTAAATGTTGTTCTGGTAATAGCCCGACATGCTTGAGTAATTCTTTCCCGCAACTCCTGAAGTGACGCAGGTTGGGTTTTGTAAACAACTGACTTGAGGCAACCCCAAAGAAGAAAATCTGGTGACCTCGGTGGCCATTCAATAGGACCTCTCCTTCCAATCCATTTGTTCGGATAATTAGTATCCAACCAGCACCTAACTGCAACTGTATAGTGAGGCGGTGCCCCATCCTGTTGAAAGTGCAGCAAATCTTCGTCTAGAGCTAGATTCCCTTGATCGTCCCTTTGGTTCTCCAGTTCATGTACAATTAAAGGTTTAATCCCTGCCCAAACATTAAGTTTTTCTGGATATTGGGTGCGAACTTCTCTAAATAGGTGCGGGTTCTCGTCACTCCAATATCTACAGTTCTGTTTATTTACGTTACCATTCAGCATAACAGTACATTCATCACTGAAACAAATATTTTTTAAAAGTCGAGGTTCAGTGCGAATTCTTTCAGTCATATTCTCACAAGACTGAATTCGTCGGTCTGGATCATCATCGCCTAGGTGTTGAAGGCTTTGCATTCTGTACGGGTAAAACTTATGCAATTTCAATACCATCCTTACCGACTCATGTGATAGTCCTGTCATTGCAGATACTTGTCGTGTTGATGCAGTAGGATCTATTGCAAATTGTCCAAGGACCTCAATTTGGGTTACTTCATTCAGTATTCTTGAGCACCTTTTTTATTTGCCACTGAACCAGTTTCACTAAACTTCGCAACTAAATCGCGGATGTACACATGGCTTACATTTTGTCAGGATGCCTCTCATTAAATATTTGAGCTGTTCGTAAAAACACTGGTTCTGAGCCAAATATGAAAATTATCTCCACACGTTCAGGTAAACTGTAAACCATCGTGACAACTACAACTGATTGATAGTACGATCGTATAACTGATTAATGGAACACTAATGACTTTTAAACGTCAAATAAACAAATAGATTATGGACTCTGATAGAACTCAAAATGATAACAGTTTACAACTTATGACAAAACGGCAAAACTTATTTTTTCTAACAAATAGTACGGACACTTATCAATGCAAAATAAGGGATTATTGGCATCTTTAGAGCTTTTTAACATTATATCGCAAGCAGAGTGTTTTTATTTTTAAAATATTTAAATATTTAATTGGGTTAAAATTAATACATCCTGTATAATTTTTATTTATACCACTAGATAGCATTTTTTACAGGCTTTGCAATGATGTATTACAAGTAGGGGTTCGCTATTTAAATTTTTTTAGTTAGCGTAGGTGGGGCGTAGGGGGCTGATTTGGGTGAGTTGTCTCCTATGCCATTTTGGTTCCCCCTTTCTACCCTAGAAGCGGTTTAGAGAATTTTTTGATAACATCATTTATTCATGAGATATAGTCTATTGTAAGTTTTTAAATTGACACTGATATATATATATATATATATATATATATATATATATATATATACTACCCAAAACAATGATTAAATTCAAAAAAGATTCATATAACAGTTTGGAGCTTAATTTTTAAACAGAACTACAGAACCATTTCCATCATAATCACTTTTTCTAGCTAAAAGAAAACTACGTTAACAATACCTATGCGTACATACACTACCTCTCCAAAGTATATGCCTACCAGCATATTTTTGCATAACTCCAAAATTTGTTTCTTGCATTTATTGTTTTCATGTTTATAAACCTCATTGTCGATAACTTGAATTTTTTGATATTTTTGAAAATATTAATTTATTTAGCATTCCCAAAATTTTGGAATATTTCAAAATAAATTGCTTTTTCACCACCTATATTCGAAAGTGTCAATTGCTGACTGTTGTTAGGGTAATTTTTAGAGGCGAAAATATGTTTTGCCTACCAGTAATTGGTTTCCAATAGAAGCAGGAGACATTGTACACTCCCTCCCATTGCCATATTGCAACAAGAGCCAATATAGCTTGTATGAGAAAATTATAAACCAATGCAGAGTATTTTAAGTAATTTATTATTCAGCATGATTGATATTAATAGTGCGATTTGTTAAATTCCTAAAACTGACATTTAAAACGTTTCGATGAACCACTCAATGTTACTGTGTTAACATTAATGTTTTCAAATGCACAGAATTTGAGAGATAAAGCCGAACGATAGAAACCTGCAAATGGTGAAAAAAAATCATATGTTCCACTCTGGAGTAAAACTTCCCTCCCTTAGATGATTACTGACCCTACGCTACCTCCGGGCATTAAGCTTAATCGGCGGGAGGAATGTTATACTTTCCTCCCTTGGAAAACAAATAATTATTACATTTTTTCACAACCCATCAGCCTATCAATGTAAAAATAAAGATTGATTGACAGTTCACCTTTTTTTTAAATATCCTCAAAGTGTTTGACAACAAAACTTCCTTTAATTTTATCGATGCTGCAATTTATTGTTAGAATCTGTATGTTGATTCGATAAGAATTTTGTACAGAAATGATGAAGAAGGCGGAATTAAGTGTAGAAACGCGTGCAATGATTATCGCTTATCACAGAATAGGCACAAGCAACCGTGAAGTCGCAAAAGAATTAAAACTAACCCGTCGAACTGAATACAACGTCAACAAATTTGGTTCAACATTACCGTATGAGAAACAAATCAAAATAAGGAAGACCTCGAGTTACAACTTCTGCTGAAGATCTTAGCATATTGGTTCGCATCAAACGAAACAAATGTCTGACTGCCTCAGATATTACGGCGCAATTAAACGAAACTCGCATAAAGGATATCAGTGTACCTACGGTAAAACGAAGTTTACAGAAGGCTGGTTTAAACGGTCGTATACCAGTGAAGAAGCCACGGTTAAGGACGGTTAAGAAAATTAAGACACGGGCAAAATAACAAAAAAACTGGACAGTGGAAGACTGAAAAAAGGTGCTTTGTACCGACGAGTAAACATTTGAAATTTTTAGCATCCATATGTGCCCAGAATAGTGTCTGAGAAGTTAGCAGAACACGAAGGAGGATTCATTGATGGTATGGGGTTGTTTTGGAGGGTCTCCAGTTGGAAATCTCATTTGAATGGAAGGGATCTTAATGAGGAGCGGTATAAAAAAATTATGTGTGTAAATGGCCTTGTAGTGTTAATGTTCATAATTAAGCATATCGCAATGCGAACTAACGGATTAAATAAGTCCGAAAAATAACAGTATCTGCAAATATTACACTGAGTAAATTGCATGTTGTTAAGAACAAACAACGTTCCAAATGATTTCATACAAAATTTTAATGTACAAATTGATTCTGGTATCTGTTATTTATTACATTTTGAACTACCAGCCTTCAAATTTGGAACACAAGATAAAAAGGTAAAATTGTCCAGTTTGGTTTGCACTAGATTGTTATTCTATGAATAGCATTGTAAATTATTTTAATAAAAATTATTTTATTTTGAATATAATAATGCACTAATTACAGTTAGTTAAAAGTTAAATAATCTGTAATATCCAAATTATTGCCCCCAAATCCAAAAATTAAAAGTGTTATAGAAAAGAGCAAATGGCTTTTCTTTATTGTACACCTATGCGAAGTTAAAACGTCATATAATATAAATATAGCTGCAGATAAAACGTATAACGCTTAATCATCTGTTCTAAAATAGAATTGTGTATAAAAGTTGACCACGAAGGGTATGCAAGAGGCCTCACAACATGCTATAAAACAGATGTGTGTATAAGAGTGTTAAAAGCGCGCTTTCACACACAACACGGAACTAAAATTCCGACAGTAAAGGGTCTTATGGGACTATACACGAAATATGTATGGATATGATCCTTATGAGATGTAGAAACTATTTATTAGTTTAAAACTTGTGAGGACTAGAGGTAGGTCCTCACAACAAAAATGTCCTCATAGCGCTGACTAGTGGACAAATGTCCTCATAAGACCCCACCCACACACACACACACACACACACACACACACACACACACACACACACACACACACACACACACACACACACACACACAAATCGATCGATCTATGATAACCTCCACCTTCTTAGAAATACGATAGGTTACGTAAATAGTAAAAACCAAAATCTAGCTGTGCTAACTTTGGATCAAGAACAAGCATTTGCCAAAGTTAGTTAAATATACCTAATTAAAGTTTTAGACAAATTTGGGTTTGGTATAGCTTTATTAGAAGTATTAAGTTACTATACAATGAGGCAGTAGCTGTTGCGCCAATTAGAAATAAGCTAACACCAAACAACCCTTTAAAGAGTGGTATCAGACAGGGATGCCCAATATCGGGTCTTCTCTACGTACTTACTATAGAACAGTTTCTTCAAAATTTGCGTAACAAGTTAAGTGGTCTCGAATTACCGCCAAGTCATGAATTAGTATTATACGCACATACCAGCATAGAAAATGATTTTAGAGAAATTATATATATATATATATATATATATATATATATATATATATATATATACAGATTACTCCATATCCTCGGGAGCAACTGTTAATGCAAATAAGTCTGTAGGATTATGGATCGGGAAATGGAAAAATAGAATTGACAGTCAATTGGATGTAAATGGTCTAATGAATATATCAAAATACCTAGCTGTTCCGTTTTCACCCGATAATCTATCTTCAGGTTCTTCCATTATGCGAGAAAGATTTGCATTTATTTCAAAATACCTTAATAATTGGATTCTGGGTTGACAGAAAGCACGGAGTAACCGTAAAGCACTTATATCTTCCGAAGTAAATGGGTGGTTTGGGGCTAGTAAATATAAAAATTAAGCAAAAATTATTTGGAATATTGTTAGCCAAAAAATATCCCACAGTAAATGAAGAATCGTTGTTTGATTACGAGCTAAAGAAGAATAGAAAACAAAACCTTACGTGGAAAAACTTTATACTGCAAAAAGAAACGTACCAGCAAGAAATCTAAGCATGGATAAACAAACTTCTCAGTTAAAATACCAAGCCCCGCAGCATAAACCATTTCACTTTACACTCACATTAAACAATTGGTAAAGATATATCCTTAGAATATATGCAAAAACACAAAAAGACCTTGACATATTTCCTACTAAACTAAGAATACGGAATAGTGGATCCACTAAAAAACGAGATTACAGCGGACGTGGTATACTGGGAAGCCTTTGGAGAATATCCAACAATAGGGAAGGCAAATACGATATCGGAACGTTTTGCAAGAGGTAGATTTGCAGACGGTATTTCTCTTAGAAAATGCGGCCTTTCGGACAATGCCAAATGTATCTGGTGCGACGAAATAGCGTCTTCCTGCCACATTATATTGCAGTGTCAACGCACTGAATCTATATGGCAAACAACTAAAATAATGTTCAACAATCTAACTGGAAGAAAATTACTTATGGTACATATTACATCAAGAGTACAGAATACAACTAAAAATTGCAATCTAGTAAACTTCTTCTTAAATATGGCAAAGTCAAGCACCTACAACATATACCTAAAAAAACTAAGGAAAAAAAACAATTGAAAACCCAAGAGACTACTATCTACACAACCTGAAAAGCCGTATTACACAGGAGTTTATATGGAGCAAGGCAATAAATGACAATAGACGCTTTATTAATATACAATGTTTGTAAAAAACGATCCTCTTATTTACCAATATTAAGTAAGACATGATCGATATATGTAATCATATCATTTTTTTAATGTTCTCTATTTGTATATCATTTGTACATATGATATATAAATTAAACGTTAAAAAAACACACAAACACAAACACATAGACACTTACACACACGCACACATCCACGCATTTCTGTTACTGAAATACTCCAAATTTCCACATTTTCTTCTTGCACTTCACTTGTTTATTTACTGTTTCACTCCACCACTTTGTTGGTCTTTTGTTATTTGTTACTTTATTGATCCCGCATGTTTCTTCTGTTGCTACTAGTATAATATCTTTGAGTTTGTTCCATAACTGTTCTGTTTGTTTCTTTTATGTCTTTAATTGCTTCTATTATTTTTATTATTATTAACGATTACTTACTTCTTCATTGTTCTTTAGTTTTCACGTCTTCATTAGTTTGTATTCCAAAGTTTGTCCTGTTTTCTTATTTTTTATTCGTGAAGTGACGTTCTCCATGATTATCTTTGCAACTATCATGTTGTGGTCGCTCGCAATTTCTGGTCCTCTGCTTACTTTAATATCTTTTATCTGTCTTCTATTACTTTTTTCTACTGGTATGTAGTAAGTTAACGATCTTTCGTTCCTGCTTTTCTTTCTCTTGTGAACTGTATATTCTTGTGTTTATGTATTTGTTATTATTAGGTTATTTAATATGCAATAATCTATTAGTAGCTTTCCGTTAGTATTTCTTTTGCTTTCTCAAAATTTCCCCACTACTGTCATGTTCTGTGAATCTTGTTTACCCACTCTAGCGTTCAAGTATCCTGTTAGGTATATCTTTTCATACTCTGTTCTGTTGCCTGTGTTAGCTCTTCCCAGAATTTATCCTTTTTTCTTTGGTTTCATTTTAATTCTGCCCATACGCCACTTTTATTGTTAGTTTGCCTCCATTTATCTTTTTTAATGCTATTGTTAGTGTTCTTTCATTCCAACTTTCTATGTTTGTTACCATTTTATTTATGATCATACATCCTACTCCGGCTGCCGCTCCATTTTTTTTTCTTTTACTCTAGTGTATATCATTACTTGTCCGTTCTACGGTCTCCTCTTTGGCTCCGTCATAGTTAATATGTCTAATTTTTCCTTTTCAAGTTCATATATAAGTTCATTTTCTTTCCTGTGATCTTCCGTGTTCATTGCATTGTTCGTCGTTAGTTTTCTGACTGGGATTCTAGCTCTATCAGTTTTTTTTTTTAATCATTAATCATTATTGCTTCTTTTTCTTCATTCCAATCATATTGTATCCCATTTATGAATAGTTTTCTGTATCGTATTTTCACTCTATTTCCTTCTGCTCTGAGTTTGTCGACCTGTTCTTTTATTTTTTTTTTGTATTCCTCTTTCTTGCCATCCCATTTTCTACATAGACCTTTGAGCCATATAAGTTCCTTTTGTTTTTCATAATTTTCATTTTTTCATTCCAGTTTGCCATCTTCATGATTACAAAATGATTGTATGTATAGATTTAGTCTAAATCAACTTTCCAAAACAACTAAATATGATAATTCTATACTTCAGGAATGTAACGTACATAGGCCCAGCACGTGAATAACGATAAATAGCAAGCTATTAGAGAGTAGCGGTCGCTGACGCCTCTTAGTAGCAAAAAATGTCATAGGCGTATCTCTCAGATCAGCCGGACCTGACTAAAGGTTACAAACGACACCCTATACATAGTGGACCAAAAGATTGGAATCGCCCAATTATCTCGTAAATTGCTAGTCCGAGTTGTACAAAGTTTGTAATATGCCTATTTTCGGGATACGGAGATTCCAGATTTGACATTTGCAATGTTGCCAAATTTGCCGTTCCTCTGATATTATTAGTCACTTTGGTTTTTTTTAATACATTACCCTGTATACGTAGTCATAATTGGAATCCCCTCTTCAATACGAGTTCAACCATATGTAACACTTCTGATTTTATGTAGTATTGAAAGTCTTAAAAACGTAAAACCGTGCAAAATACATACATTTGAAGAAATTTAAATGTTTAAATGTAGAATGCTGTGATTTTGACATTTGTTCAATATTTATATTAATAAATAAAACTGACAGTAGTTTGATGTGTTTTGAAAAATTCCGCAAAGTAAATTGTTTCTCTAAAATGGTTGTTAATGAAAAAGAATGAATTACTATTCTAATGATGAAAGGGTACGGCGACAGAAAAAAGATCTTATAGTGAAGTAGCCAACTTGTTCAACGATAGTTTCCCAAACCGTTCTCCTATCCACAAAGCGACGATACAAAGAAAATGTAAAGCGCTTTGAGGACTCTGGATGAATAAAAGGTAGATACCGATCAGGTAGACCAAAAACAGTTATAAATGACAACATATGATATGATCCACATATATCCTCACGCAGGGTTGCACAATTACATGATATAAGTCATTCTTCAGTCTTACGTGTATTACATAAGAATAAATTTCAACCATACAAAATTTATTTATTGCAAGAAATAAGTGAAGATGACTTCTACGGTAGATTAGAGTTTACTGAGGTAATGATGGATAAAATTGAAAATGATGGAAATTTCGTTAACAACATATGTGTTTCCGACGAAGAAGTCTTTACACTGTGTGCGAGTGTAAATCTGCATAATTTAAGGTACTGGATTGACGTAAATCCACACTGGATGCGTGAAAACCATACTCAAAGACCACAAAAATTAAATGTATGGTCAGGTATGGTGGGTACTCAGTTAATTGGGCCGTTCTTTATCGAAGGAAATTTAACGCCAAATAAGTACGAAATGCTACTTAGAAATCAAATTGTACCTACACTGAGAAACTTGTTTGGAGGCAATTTTAATCAGATATGGTTTCAGCAAGATGGATCTCCAGCTAATTTTGATGTAAATGTTCGGCGTTATTTAGATGAGTTATTTCCCGGACGACGGATTGGTAGACGAGGTAGTATTGAATGCCTTCCACGATCACCTGATTTCAATCCTAAAGATTATTTTTTATTGGAGATACTTGAAAAATTCAATACAAAACTAAACTAGCAAGTCTCGCAGAGTTAAGGCAACGAATTATCGATGAATCTCGATTAATTTCTAGACAATCATGGAGAAATGTGGTAGACGCATTCTACCATCTATTAGGGTACTCACAAATGGAGCACATTTTGAACACTTGATTAAGTAATCATTATGTTCAAAGTGTTGTAAGCTTTCAATTGCTACGTTTTAATGTAATTGAAAATAGTTTGTATTAAAAAATTTATTGAGACAATTAGGCGTTGCTAGACCTCTGTTTTATGTATTTAAGACCTTCTAGACTACATAAAATCATATATGGTTGAACGCGTATTGAAGAGAATAATGACTGCATGTACAAGGTGATATATTTAAAAAACCAAAGTGACTAATAATATCAGAAAATCGGCAAAATCTGGCAACATTGCAATTGTCAAATCTGGAATCTCCGTATCCCAAAGTAGGGTTATACGAAATTTTGTACAATTCGGACTAGCAATTTACTAGATAATTGGGCGTTTCCAGACTTTTGGTCCACCCTGTATATCTTGGCTGTTATAGAATGTAGTAAAAAAAACCTTTCAAAAACGTATAAGGTATTACTGCTCTAAACGCTATAGTTTTATAGTTATTTCAATATTTATTATAAAAAAAGTAATAAATCTAGAATGCGGTGTATAAGAGCCAGTGCAAATTGACGTGTGTTATTGTAATGAAATTTCTAATCCAGATAAACTAATTTTTTTGTAGTGTTTTGTATTATACAAGGTGATCGCTTTATATGGATTCAGCATGTTTAGAATATTTTCGAACGAAAACCCCCTAATTTTTGTGCTATTTTAAAGCTTAAAATGCAAGCTCTTGTGTGTTATCCTCAAATAAATATGTCTTATTCACAAATCTTATATTTTCGAGATATTGCAAATGCTTGAATACATAACTAATATTTTAATAGTGGTCATTGGTAATTTGGTTGATTTAAGCATGTCACATTATATAAAAAAATATTCAATGTAATTTAAAAAAACTAAACAATAAATATGCTACAACAGTAACTACAAAACAAACATCAAACTAAAGTCGTAAAATAATTATTCAAGATACCCACCACCCTCTTTTCCCAGAATAGAAGACACGTTTGTTTCTTATTTTCATGACTTTTGCACAACCCCAAAGAAACAAAAAAAAATTAATCGAAGATGATTCGGGAGTTCAAGTTAGTTAGTTAATGGATCAGCCTCTTTCTATCGATTTGGTTGAAAATTTCTGGCAAGGTAGCGTTTCGTTGATCATTCAGAATATGCAGGAGCACGTAACTAAACTCACTTGATGTGGCGTCACATTGAACGGAACGTTCTTATAAAGCGGTAAATAATGCAATTTAAAAAATCTTAACAACTTTGTGCCGTTTAAATGCTTACATTTACCCTTTCTGACGATAATATTGTATTTATAAACAGATTCATACATTTTTTCATGTTTGATTTTCAAGTATAGTAAAAAAAAAAGATAAGAAAATGTAATCCATCACAAATTTAAATAATTCAAAAACAATTTATGATAGAAATAGGACATTGTACATGAAATATGTCTAGAATTATCCATAAAATCCAGAAATGCCATAATAGATAGGGGGTGATATTCAAAAAAATAAAGTGGATATCGGGATAGTTATGCGTGGAACACACTGTTTAAAAATGTTTGTGCATAGAAACTAAGCCAAAAAACAAAACCGTGGGTCCGAGCGGTACTTCGAACACGTCCCCATTTAATATTATTATACTACTGGGACGTACTGTAAAACCAATCGGGATGCATCACTACGATCTAATCTATGCTTTAGAAATCAAAAAACATAACGTAATAAAACAAAACACCTACTTCAATAAAAATTTCAAATCCGTGCTGTTTTATTACCATGATGATAATTAAACTAGCATTTAAACAACGTATTACAAATTCAAAATTACTTTATCAATAATATCCTTGCTCGTTTTACTAGGAACTGATTAATTATTAAGTATATTAATAAATAACATATCTTTTACTTTTCTAGAAGTTGAAATAGGATAATAACTGCTACTATTATTATAATAATCATGAATATAAAACTACCCATAATATGATTTACCTATTTTCAAAATTTTTAGTAACTTTTATTTTTATATCATAATATACACCATTTCATAACCCTTAGTTAAGCACTTAGCTGTGAGCTGTGTTCTGGTCGATGCAATGTTATACAGGGTGGCCCATTAGTGTGTGGAAGTGCAATAACTTACTTAGGATCAAAAATACAAACAAATGTTTTAAATAAAAGTTGTTATGTTTGCGCAGATACACATTTCTAAAATATTTTGAGATATACAGGGTGTTCAGCCTAAGCGAGACAACATAAAGCTAACTTTTTTTTAATAGGACGCCCTGTATATTTGTTTACCATCGAATTCAGCATAAAATTCTACATCTAGCCCTATCCTTCCTTTTGCCATAATTTGAGCCGTTGCCAAGCTGGAGCGAAAAATATGAAGATTTGTCGAAAATGCTGGTGCAATATAAATGCTGCCAAATAAACGTTATCAGTGATAAGCAACTAAATCTATTTGGTAGGTACGAAGGTAAAGGATGGCTGAAATGTCAGAACATAGTAAAAGTTTCGTTTGGTGTTCGGAGTGTTTTTTGGATAAGCATTAATTCAGGAGATTTCAATTAGCAAAAACTTCATTTTTTTCAATAGAACACCCAGTATATTATTTTAGCATCATGTAAAACTATTTTATCCCTTCGAATTATGTCTGTATAATGTACTCTCTAAAATTGATTGTTTTTAAGAAAATTGCATTTTTAGTTTATGATTTAAAATTATTCATGTTTTTAACAAGCAAGCTCTGAATGTGACGTTTAGAATATTTCTACTTTAGATAATTTTTGTGACAAAATCAAACCAGTAATTTTCTACTTTTAAAAAATGTAATAAAATAAATAGGGTATCCACAAAACTCAAAATAAACAAATTAAACAAAAATAACTAACAGCAAATAAGAAAGAACTAAAAACGTCAGATAACTATTTTATTAAATGTTCAAAATGACCACCATTTACTTCCATACAATAATGTATGCGATCTTCAAAAGCTCTACTAGCACGATGTAACATATCGATATCAGCAGTTCGGAAAACCTCTCTAATTCTATTCTTCATGTCTTCCTTAGTAGTCGCGGGTGTTTTGTATACTTGTCCTTTGACATATCCCAACAAAAAAAAACCATTTTCGTAGTGAACGAGGTGGCCATTTATAGGGTCGTCCTCTACCTATCCATCGTCCGGGAAATTCATTATTTAAATGTGTATTGATCAGTTGGGTATGGTGAACTGGTGCCCCGTCATGTAAGTACCACATTCGCCGCCTAACATGAGCAGGTAATTTCTGAAGTAGTTGTGGTAATTCGTTTTGTAAGAAATTTAAATAAACTTGCCCATTAATAGTTCCGTCAAAGAAATATGGGCCTATGACATGATTCCCAACTATTACACCCCATACATTTAATGACCACCTTGTTTGAGTGATAGTCCGTATACAATACGGTTGATCTGTTGCATAATAATGGAAATTGTGTCTATTAACAAACCCATTTTTATGAAAAGTTGCTTCATCGGCAAATAATATAAAATTGAAAAAATCTCTGTTTTGCTCAATTTGTTGTTGAGCCCACTCACAGAAGATTAACCGCTTTTCATAATCATCATCCAATAGTCCCTGCATTCACTGTATATGGTAAGGATGCATTTTGTTCTTAGACAGAATTTTTTGGACGACAGTACGACTTATGTCGGTTTGTTTTGTTGTTTCCCGTGTCGAGATATGAGGATATTCCGTAACTTTAAACATTACGGTCATCTCCTTGTCCTCTGTTATTTCAGTCTTCAACCTTTCGCTTTTTTCGTAAGTTACACTGCCAGTTCTGGTAAATCGTTGAAGCACATTTTCCAATGTCTCTTTTATTGGCTGTCTTCTATCCGTAAATTTCTGTTGATAAATCCTTTCTGCGAGTAAACAGTTTTTATCACTGGCACTAAGTACAAAAATCATATCTGTCAATTTTTCTGTCGGAAAATTCATAATTTTAATTGCTTTCTCGTTCTTAATAGCAACACATTTACAACACGTCTAGATAATAACTAATCACTCTGACTTGCGCAAACGTCAAATTCACAGTTTACTTATTAAAACTATGGATATTTTCATTTCATTTGTTCGTAAGGTTATTTTTGCTTAATTAAGTTTTGTAGATACCCTATTTATTTTATGACAGTTTTTAAAGGTACAAAATTACTGGTTTGATTTTGTCAGAAAAAGTTATCGAAAGTGGAAGTGTTCTAAACGTCACATTCAGAGCTTGCTTGTTAAAAACATGAATATTTTTAAATCATAAACTAAAAATGCAATATTCTTAAAAACAATCAATTTTAGAGAGTACATTATACAGACATAATTCGAAGGGATAATATAATTTTACAAGATGGTAAAATAATATACTGGGAGTTTTTGCTAATTGAAATCTTCTGAATTTATGCTTATCCAAAAAAACACCCCGAACCCCAAACGAAACTTCTACTATGTTCAGACATTTCAGCTATCCTTTACCTTCGTACACACTAAATAAGTTTAGTTGCTTATCATTGATAACGTTTATTTGGTAGCATTTATAGTGCACCAATTTTCGACAAATCATCATATTTTTCGCTCCAGCTTGGCAACGTCGGAATTTATAGGAAAAGGAAAGATAGGACTAGATGCATAATTTTACGATGAATTTAATGGTAAACAAATATAGAGGGCGTCCTATAAACAAAGTAAACTTCATGTTGCCTCGCTTAGGCTGAACACCCTGTATATCTCAAAATATTTTAGAAATGGTTTGTATTTTTGATCTTAAGTAAGTTATTGAACTTCCACACACTAATGGGCACCCTGTATATTCCGTACTGGATGATTATATACAGGGTTTGTTATTAGAGATTTCTTGTTTGAAGTTTGTTTCAAATAAAGTTGGGTATGACTCATCCATGTAAAACTCTATAATAAAATTACATATTTTTATCTCTCTCTCTCTCTATCTATCTCTCTCCCTCTCTCAGCTACATGTATTAGAGAAGGATGGCCATAAAAACATAAATCTGCTGTACACTTCACATTAGCGCACTAAAACGTGTGTCGTGATTAAGAAGCAGCATCTGTCACTCCTGTCATTTTTTGAAATTATTGTTTATGCGTCTTTGCTTTACTTTTTACAAAAAACAGTTTTTTTTTTCTATCTACAATTTGTACAGTGAATTATTGGTGATTTGGTAACAGTTTTACATAATTTATATAAAATTTACAAAATTTTTGATATGCTATGTAATAAGCACCTTAAATATCAAGCGCAACTCGTAGTTATGAAATTGCTTAATTATTTTGAACGGGAACGTGACAATTAAGTGGCACTCGTTCCACTTGAATGTGTTATGCAGGTATGTAGTAGATTATTGTGTAAAATATGAAGGACGACTTTTAGCGCACGTCTGAAGCACATGGGGTTAACATAGATAGAGTCAGTGCTAAAAGAAAAATGGTTACAGAAGCCCAAAAAGTAAATAAATCTGAAATCTAAGTCCACCGAAGTTGATGACTATGTGAAGAATGCGGTAGAGAGAAAAATTTATGAAAGGCATTGAAACTGTAAATAAAAACATGCAAGACACTATACCCATTTTTGTAGGTGTTACGTACGCATAATTACAAAAAGAATTAAGCAATAGTCGTTTCAGAGTTCAGTAGATCAAGTTTAAGACGTCTCTTACACTCCATTGGCTTTTCATCTAAAGTAGATGATGGTAGGAGAGATTTACTGGAACAATCACATATTGCTGACAATCGACTCTTGAGCGAACACTCGATCAAAGCACTTGTGCCTAGAGACAGCTATTAACTTGAGAAATTCGCGTGCGCGCTTTTAGAGCATAAAAAATAGGAAAAAAGAACTTCTGTACCGGGTTTACGCAGTTTTCACCGCGTAAATCCGGCTACAAAATGAGCGATTCCGAATCTGATGATTACGACCTCGACACGACCGTCGCATCCGTAAACACCACACTCCTTGAGTCTTCCAGGGTGCAGATACAAGAATGTAAAAGTCAGGAAAATGTTTACACACAAAGAATAAAAGACCTGGAAGACGAAAACGCCAAACAACAATTATTAATTGAAGACCTCCAACGACAGCTGAAAGCATCACAGGCTGCGACACCGATCCCTGCTGTGATCCCCGGCCCGAGAAACGAAGAAAGCCAGCCGCGCCGGAAGAGAAAGAAACGCCACGGACGGAAAACAGAACAGACCGCGCAAACCTCTGATGGTGAAATGGAGCAGGACATCCCTCCGCCTCCGCCAACAAACAATGATGCGGAAACCAAAACCCAGCACGACGACGACTGCTTCACTACTGTTGAAAGAAAAGTGAGCAAGAAACGCCCACGAACGGAAGCTGACCCACAGGAACCGAACCTCCCGGAACCAAAGGGAGAACGAGTCCCTCCGCTGATATTGCATCACGAATCTGACTACTCGAGAGCAATTTCGACACTCAACGGTGTCGACATACATCCTAAAACAATTTCTACAAACAAAAGCGGCGTAAAAATTCAATTACAATCGACGACGCAGTAATCGAGACGGTAAGAGAAGATCTCACAAACATGGAGTATGCGGTTCAAAGGCTGACCCGCATGCACGCAGGACCCGAGCGACGAAGTACATCTAGAGCGCAACGAAATAGCAACTAGCGTATACAACGTAACCAAAATCGGCTACCTTAAAATCCGCGTCGAGACGCCTCACAAAAAACACGGCACCGGACAGTGTCATAACTGCCAGCGGTTCGGACATTCGACAAACGGATGCCATGCAATCCCCAGATGTGTGAAGTGCGGGAAGCCGCACCACACCAGGGATTGCACCCTCGCACGAGAAGACAACAACACCAAATGCTGCAACCACACGGCAAACTACAAAGGATGCACAGCGCACCCACGCAACACCACAGTCGTAAATACCACCATTCGGCAACATAAACCAGTAACAAACAGCACCAGCTACGCAACAATCACGGTCGGAAACTCCACGCAAACAAACAAAAACTCGGACGAAGACGACGTCGCCTTAGCGCTGAAAATCATTAAAGCGTTAAGAGCAGACCGAAAATAAACATCCCGCGAAAAGGGAACAACGCCGCAATTCAAAAGCGGCAAACCTAACATTAATGCGACTACACAGAGATGAAGGTATAAGGGGACGTAGTCCCGACGTACCGAAGTGATTACCGTTCACCGCTCACCGTTATTGCTGACAATCGTGTACTATTCTAAAGAGAATATTACGAAATATTATACAATCCTGTATTCTTAAACGAAATTTGGATTTTCAGTCGAGGGTCGCACAAAAGAAGCTGACATGATAAATCTAAGGAAAGCGTGAAGAAGAAGCCAATGGGTGAAGGAAAAAAGCTTGTTGTAATTTAGTTATTATATTATAATTCCTAATAAAATACATGTATGTTTTAGATTCATTCATGCAGGTAATGAAGATAGATTTATTGCTGATGCTTCCCGTTTTTTCTGTAACAAAGTGCAGACCATCATGGAGACATGTGTGCGGAGTTGTTTACAAAATAGTTTGAAAATAATTTAATTGTAAACTTAAAAGAATTATCTTTAATTATTGTAACGGGCAATGCTAGTTATCATTCCAAACTTCTAGAAAAAATTCCAAATAATTAATCTAAGAAGGAAAAAATATCTAATTTTCTATAAAAGCAAAACATTGCTTATGAACCTCGCATGTTTAAAAAAGAATCACTGCAATTAGTTGTACGAAATAAATGAAGTAGCACACAAGTGTGGACACAGAGTATTATGGTTACCACCACATCACTGTTAATTTAATCCAATTGAACTGGTGTGGGCAAACTGCACAGAACACCACAACAAAAAAAAATAGGAAGACATAATTCCAAATTTAACGATGACCATGTAAAAGAAATATGGATGGAAACGTTGCAACGAATTGATTGGGCATACTGGCAGAAATGCATTAAATATACCAAAGTGTCGGGAAAGTGGTGGGAAATTAAAAAACATCTTGAGGTTGTGCGGCCATTAATTATATCTGTTAAGGATTCCACTTCTGAAAGTGACACTGATAGTGAATAATTTTTTTTAATTTAAATGTTTTAATTCGATTGTAATATAAACAACCTAATTTTTACATAACATATTGATAACTCTACAATAGGTGGACTGAATACATGTACTGATTTATGTAATTGCTTTTCATTTAACTTGGAGCAATGGGAAATCTATTTAAACTATGTGTGCTAAATTAAAATACTAAACATCTATAATTTCGTTGAATTTCGAACTACACTACACTGTACACACCTCCATCTACAAAAATGAAAGAATTATAAATGTTTCAATATTTATGTTATCGTAAAGTATCTACAAGAATTATTCGATTACAAAGCAATAATTATGCTTCTAGAAGGGTTGTTATAAATCTTGAGAATAACAAACTAATTGCAACTTTTATCAATGTTTCCACCTGAAATGATTTAATTTATAACAAAAAAAAGTATTTGGTTACTTACAAATATATAGGTTATGTATTATGATGGTATGTAATTATAATCAAATCAACTCCTAAATTATAACAATTCGCTGTCGGAGCAAACTATTTTTGACTTTATCAATAAACTAAGTGGATATAATGGATAATTTTTCTAGTTTGAAATATAAAAAACATTCAATAATTTTCAGCTTTCTTTGACATTTTATAGAAATTTAATGTGAGACATTTAAAAATAATAACTAAACGATACTTTGCTGATTTAATGAAGACTTACGTCGCCTAAATCTCAGTTCGTGTAATTTTAAGAATGGACCATACCCAACTTTATTTCAATCAAACTATATTTTGTTTGTTTTAGTACGATAGATGTTACCCTGTATGCTACGTTTTATACTTTATACCGGGATATCAACAATGAATGACCGAAAAAAAACTGCTTTTTACAGAATTTTTATCAAAAGTTTATTCCAAGTTACTAGTGAAATTAGGCACAAATATTTATTTCATCTTCGATTGATATTTCATAAACGTACATAGATTTTTCCTTTTTCAGTTATTCCTTTATCTACATCTGTATTACAATAAAATAGTTTTTTTCAAAACTCATTAATAAATTAACCAGGACTTTCAAGGTAAATTTATTCGTGTATTTTATGCCTTTTTCATAAATACATTTTTTTAGGTTATAATGCCTTTTACTGTGGAACAAGACAAGTTTAATTTGGAAGCTTATTTCCGAAACGGCAAAAAAGATGTAGATGGAAACTGGAAGTATTCAGTACGATTATGTGTTGAAGAATATCAACATCACTTTCAGAACATCGAATTAGATGATGATGTTTTATGCCGACACATTCGAAGAATTGTTAGTCGTTTTCATGAGCATGGTAGTGTTTGCAAGGGAAAATCTACGGGTCGCACAACTGTACTTACAGAGGAAGTAGTGGAAAATGTACGCACACATTTGGAAAGAAGTACGACAAAACCTTTAAGACAATTGGCCTAACAAACAGGTAATTTTGTATTATACAAAACATGGTTGACATGAATGTGTAAGCAATAAAATAAAAAGAATCTTAAAAACCAAAACATTACATAGGGAAAGTTAGAGTGACGACATTGTACATATTTCAATACAAGCAATTGCTACAGGTCTTTCTTATGGTACATGCCATAAAGCAGTCAAACGTCAACTACATTTTCATGCTTACAAAATAACGGTTGTGCAAGAATTACTACCTTTAGATTTTCAAAAGCGTTTAGAGTATTGCCGATGGTTCAACAACAACTTGAGAGATGACGAAATACTAAACTTAAGTTTCTTTACGGATGAAGCTTGGTTCCATTTATCTGGTTATGTGAATTCGCAGAATTACCGTATGTGGTCAGCAGAAAATCCACAGGTTTTTGAAGAAACTACTTTACATCCTGTGAAAATAGGTGTTTGGGCTGCTATGTCACGAAGAAGAATTGTAGGTCCCATTTTCTTTGAAGATACAGTAACTGCGGCTCGATACAAAACTATTTTGGAACCTTTCATTGATCAACTGCACGATGACGAGCTCCAACATGGATATTTTCAGCATGATAACGCAACAGGTCATACAGCTAATCAAACAATGACTTTTTTACGTGAACATTTTGATGAAAGAGTTATAAGTGCGGGAGTTTGGCCCCCAAGATCACCTGACCTTACTCCACTGGATTATTTTCTATTTGGACATTTAAAAAATAAAATCTACAAGATACGCCTTCATACAGTTGATGAATTAGAAAATGCAATAACTGACGCAATTCAAAATATTACAGAAGCTCAATTAATAAATGTATTTGAAAATATCAAACGAAGAGTAGATGCCTGTAATGCAAACAATGGTGGTCACTTTGAAATTGTTTTATAGATAATTGCCAAGTTTAATTTTATTTTTCTATTTTTAACTGTAATATAAACATATAAAAGACCATTCATTCCAACGGGTAGTGAGGTGTGCGTCGGGATATCGTTATATTTGTATGTAAATAATATTGTGCACTAATTGAAAATCTTTACTCATTATTTACTATACTTTAGCTGAATTGATCTCATTTACATGCACGTTTGAGATCTAAAGAAACAATGCATTATTAATTCATTATTTGCTGTGCTTTAGATCAATATATACAGATTTGAGTTATCTTAAAAACAATAGGTACATCATAAAGTAGACATGGTGACTAGTTCCATATGAGAAGGACTAAATCAGTGGTATATAATCTGAAATAACTTTTTGTTCAAAAATTAGAATGCAATGCAAAAGTGATATCTAGCATTAAGTTAAATAAGTTCTTTTTTTCCATTATAATGTATTTGTGATGTTCACCAGTGTACATTCGAAGGTGGTCAGCAAAAATGGTGTACCTGAGTTGTGTTGAATATGTTGAATGTATGCATTTATAATAAACTAACCAGTCATACATGTAATTTGTTTTCACTAATATTATTTAACAAATATATCATACATTGATTTCTGATTAATGACAAATTCATTTAAATGTTTTAATGTCATTGTAAAGGTAACATCATCCAATACCACTCCTTTTTTTAAATATTCACTCTCCACATATTCACACACTTTCTTCGAGTCCTCAGCTGTAATTTTTTTCAATTCTTCATTGCCAATTGCTTAACACCTTCCATTTGAAATATCACATTCCTCACTGCTATCCGATTTTTCAATGGGATTTAATTCATAGTGGTACAAAGGGAGACGAAGGACAGCATGGCCATTTTCAACTAGTAGCTTGTCTAGAACGGTTTCTTCAGCAACACATTCTTGTAATTGGGATAATGGCATTGTCATCGTTCCTTCTTTTTCTTTTTTCATAAATTGGTACACATTGTAGATAATTTGCCGCCCTTGGCTATGAATTACCTTTCGATTATTCATTTCCAACAATCAACCTGACAACAAAGTTCATACATTATTGCCTATTTCAAACCACTCATGTCAATATAAACAAAAAGATCATTAAACGCTCATCTAAACAGTTTTTACTCTCTAAACTGTACATTATTCTTGTAACCAAATTGAGGTTAAAAAGCAAAATTTGTTTTAAACATTACTTTTAGTACACAAAACTTGAATTTGACGAGTAAATACCATGTATTGGTTTAATACACCAGAAATACGCCTTGGAAATCCAAAAAATCTGTAATATCAATTAAAAATAATAAATGATAATTTTTTAACCAAATTTTTACATACCTTATAACAATTTCCCTTTAGTCTTAAGAAAGACTAAATTACAATTATTGAAGTTTTTGTACATCTACATAATACGAAATTCGTCATTCACCAAAGTTTTTGTCATTTATGGTAGTATTTATTTTAATATCTGCATTTACGCCACTGGACATAGCACAATTTTCATTTTAAGGATGCGGAACAGTAGTACTGTTCCAGGAGCGGCACGGTCAAACAATGATGATCGCACTGTATATCGAGAGATCAAGAAAGGATCAATTAGGGCAGGTTGTTAAATTTTATTATTCTTAAATGGTACTTTAGCCACATGCACAGAATGGTATTTATAACGTTTGCAATTTGACATTTTTATAGTAAACAAATTTATAACCTGAAATTGAAACTTAAACAAAAAAAAAATGTGCATGTGATTAAAGTACCAATTCAAAATAATTAAATTTCACGACCTACCCTAATTGGTTTATTTATCTCTCCTTATTAGTATATAGTGGACAGTTATGTCTGTTAGTGCAAAAAAACATTGACGTATGCGTAACATTAATTATTCTAATAAATAGCTAAGAAAAAAAGACAGTAAAGAGGAAAAATAATAACTAAAAGGAAAAAAAGCGATTATACAGGAATATAACACTGTAATTTTAGTGAAGTGTAACCAGAGTGAAAAGTATCTGGTTGTGGAAACGAACAGAAAGTGCGGTTGAAAGAAGGTTCATTAAGTATCTAAAAGGAAGACAAAGGCAAATGAAATAAAGTCAGAAATTGTGTATTTAATTGTTTGCACAGTAAGGTTGGGTAATGGCAATTTTTGAAATTGTATTGATGTAATTTAACAGCAAAGTTAGGTATATGTATTTTCTGTATGGTTGAAATTTTAATTTTACATAACTTTTCTGTACAAAGTTTCTTAAGATAAAGCGAAAGTGTAAAAATTAAATAAATATGATTGAAAATGCATAAACTGTATTATAGATATTTTCATGGAAGCGGGGACTGTGTAATTTCTTTAAGTTGGTGTCTAGATGTCTATTAACATCTGTCTGTCATGAAGTTTTAAATATCTGGTTGACGTAGATTATTGTTTTTGTTTTTACAATGTTGCCTACTTTCGAAACTTATTATAAGAGAGGTTGCATATTTATCCTAAAAAATTGTTATTAAAATTATTTCATTTCTTTTAATTTCCATTTTCTAGGTTGGAAGGTAATATGTTGTTGCACACCAGATATTTTCAGTTCCCTTTGATTTAAGAGTAAATTGCGAAAATGACAAAAAGTGGTATTAAAAATGCATTTATCTTATCTTAAAAATTACCATGAATGAATTTTAGGAAGACTAATATGCAACGTGATACATAATAAACATCAAAACTTTATTATTAATTTCATTAAAAAGATCGGTACCATACCTGGCCATTTTAGATTATGTATTATGGGACTGAATTAAATGAAATAATTGGAGTGAGAACCGTCAAATGTGGATATAAAATGGCTGCGATCTAATAACCAGTATATTTGGAAATTAATAAAACTATTTTTTTATAAAATGGACATTATCAGCTGCTGACATTCAGGTATAGTTCAAATAAAACCTTTCCCTAAAGTATTAGAATTGCATTAATATTAAAAATTGACAACTGTGACAATTTCTAAAAAGTTACTATTTTAAATTTTTTAAATATTAACATAACTTATGGGTAAGTGTTCTAAATCTGTTTTACTATTACAGGAAATTTTGTTGTTAATTTTTACATGCAACATTTCGAAAAGGGAGTGTAATGTAGTTAATCCGGTGTTCTGCCGAACGTGCGGTCGGTGAATAGCGGATTAGCTTCACTACGTACCGCGTTGTTTAGACGTTATGTTTATGTTCCTACACGTTTATGTTTTCCGTAATATGATGTAAAATGTTTGATTTTCGTGTTGGTGATACATTTGCGTCCTTTCAAGAAAGTAGAGCTGTCGACAGTGAAATTACCTCTAAAAATGAAAAGGCGAGGTCGTCCGAAGGGAATAACTACAACAGTAGTAGGACCAAGGAAGAAAAAGAGGTCGTCCAAAAATAAATAACTTACGATTAGTAAGGATTAATTTTGTTTACCGAGTTTTGAAAATGTCAAATACATATTTTTCTTCATATATTGTTATCAATTTCTGATCATTGCAGTATGCTTCTCAATCTACCATGAAAAAATAAAGGCAGCAAAGCATTCCAATATTGCGCAAGATCAATTAAAAAGAGGAAAAAAATCTTAATTTCCATCCCATTTTTTTACTCTTGATCATGCACAATATTGGAATGTTTTGCTGTCTTTAGCTTAGCGTGATAAGACTACCACTACGTGCTTGACAGAATAGCGTACTGCCCATCCTGCCGACCGCTATTCGGTAGAATATCTAAGAGAATATACTACCGACCGGTCGACAGACTAACCACTCCTTCTCAAAAACTAAACGTTTTTGAAATTTGATTCTACATCTAAAAAGTCTGCGTTATATTGAATAGATTAATGCAAGACACATCCGAAGTTGGTATTGAACCTGAAAGTACTGCTTTGACTTAACACTCAAACGATTTACGACACATCTTTCACCACTGAATGTTATGTACGTAGTTAGTATTTAAAATTAGAGACGGCTTTTTAAGTGCAAAACTCGTAGGAATATGTTTTGCCAGTATTTGCTTCTGAAGTATTTATGAGTGCTAGAAGTAGTCACTGTAAAAAATCTGATTTGTACACACCTGAATTTCAGTGTACTAATTAAGATTTAACGATAGGCATCACAGGTCTTTACATATTTAATGTTGTTAAGTATCTATTGATTTGTGTAATTAATGCATATTTATCATTACATTTAAAAACTGAATCAATTAACTTTATTTGACTTTCTTAAAAATCCGGAGCTCCTGAAAGGGAAAGGAGAATCTCATGTAAAGTTAAATTAAAAGTAGAATCTATTTTTTTATTATTAATAGTGTCATATCCAACTATCTATATATGGTCTAAAACATCAAACACTTCCACATATTAATAATACAACTGTTGTCTCTGTTGGTACCCAAATAAGGACAATGATTTAACAAACAAGTACAATATTTTGCGATATAGTTCTTCATTAATTTTGATATTGAGTTTATAAGTTCAACTTATTTAGTTTAATTTACCGAAAGACAAAGGGTAATTTGTTTATGCTTTGTGATTTTGATATTGTGGTTATTGTATTGATATTAGACTAACTATTGCATGCGTGTGTGAAGCTAACCCCATCAGCCATTAATTTTTTACACAGTTTTCATTATTAAACTTATGCAATAGTCAATTAAAATATATTTCGTGCACAGTTCAGTTGTTTTGATAGTACTAAAGATGCATTCGAGGTTGTTGCTTGGCAAAATTTGCGCTCCTGCTTTCCAATCATGCAAATATTCATCGCAACAAGCGCTCACATATTCCGTTATCCAGTATTCTCGTCAAATGCCTATGCACTTAATATACTACTGTTGAGAATTTGATTGTTTTGGCAGATCCTATTAAGCAGTGATACAAGAAAACTAAAACCAAAATTGGAGTTAGCGACGATGAAACCCAAATCAAAGGTAGTATATCAATGGAAGAGTTAAAGAATGGCTCAAAATTAAGAGCAGCAATATAAGTCGTCGAACAGAATCTAAAAGAACAAATTACCTAGCGAGAAAAACAAGTTATTAAAAAAGATGGAAACAAGAGTTACGCCAATTGAAGACAGGATCCCATTTTCAAGTCAACATTCGCCAATGTATTGAAAGAATTCGGAACTAGTTGTAAATACATCCAGCAATCACGATGCCATCCGTAGACAGACGAATGGCAGCTCAGAATGAATAAATTAGAAAAAAAATATAAAATATGAGAAAATAATTACTGAGTAGTCACTGAGTCACGAGGGTTGTTGCAGCCAAGTATAAAGATTATGGATGAGAAGCCAAGATTTTAATATTCAGCAAGAGGACTGCACCGAATAAAATTTATATGAAAATTTGAAATTTACCTAATATACCTTTGAATACAAGCAAGAGAAATGCTTTTGACCGCTGTAGAGACATTAGAACGTAATGAGTCAGTTTGAGCTGACCGATAGATCATAAGCTGGATACGTTCGAAGAATTCAAATAAAGATTATCTAACCGATGCGAGTACACTCAGTATATGATACTGGGCACACCAACTGCATCACCTAGAACCGAAGATACCTGAAAGTACATTTTTTAATGCATTGGGTCACCAATAAACATATCGTATACATGATATGAGTTTGGAATTGTCACAACTCAACACCATTGAGCATTTATTGGATGATTTACGCGAGAGCAAGTAGATTCTCATTCTGAAGGAATCAACGAATACAGAAAACTAAGAAGCTCCTATCAGTCTGCTTTAGCTGTAGAAATTAGGACAACTCAGGGGCAAATCGGTTATATTAATTATGTTAAGCTATTCTTTGAAAGTTTAAATTAAAAGTCCAGCAGATATCACCAACAAAAAATGTCAAAGCAAATAGAGAGACTGGAGAACAAGTAAGTTACGTGTCAAAAATTAAATAGAAACAAAGCGAATACAACTATCCAACGCAAGATGAATGGTATCATGACGGAATATATGATAATAAAATTTAACAAATACCGCAAGCGCGGGACAACGAATTAAAAAAAATGAATGCAGAAAAGTGAGATTTTTTCAAGAATCAGCTAAAGTCGAAGACGGAGTTAAAAAACTAAAGTGGAATTAGAACTTACAACTACAGTTGCAAAGCCCAGCAATATTAGCTTTCGCAGAAATATGCATGCATTACATGCATTCCTGTGTAACGAAGATTAAAACGTATTTTCTAACAAGTCGGGAAATTGGAAATTGCGTGTATAATGCAAGACCAGAGAATAAAATAACTCGATTTAGCCCAATATACCTTACCCTAAAATTGAATGGTTAGAGTGTTAGAGTAAAAAAATTTAAAGTAGCTTTTCTTTAATAATCGCTAGTTCTGATTTTCATTTTGAAAATTTGCATGAAGGAGTTTTGACAGGGGAAAGTTTGGAATTTGTTATTTATCGTCGTATACCGGTTTTAGTAACAAAATGTTAAACATTGGATTTGACCGCTCAAAAAAGGATGTACTTGTCGAAAGTTAACTATTTGGTAATTTATTAAGTAATCAATTTCGATAGAGTTTATTGAGTACAAAATTATAGTAGGTATTTACACCAGTTCTCCCCAACATATACAAAATAGTTATATCATTGGTTAATAAACGGATAACTACTAACTTTTAAGAAGTATACTTAATACCCTGCCTCCCTTCTACTATTCCATTTTGGAATAAGGTATTTTGGGTTATATGGAGTTACTTTAGGCTAATATATCTCTGGTCTTACATTGTACACGCAATTTCCAGGTACCGTGTGTAACAGGTACACCTGTAAGCTAAGAGCTATTAAAGATATAGCGTTTGTAAACAAACACTTTCTAATACCATATGACTACCCAGAAAAGGTCGAGGAAGAAATACAAAGAGTGATGAAGTAGAGGGTATTTGAGAGATCGAATTCACCTTACTGAACCTCAATAGTTGTTAGAAAGAAAAATATACGGTGCAGATACTTTTGAAGGAGTAAACAAGGGTACCGACACCATCTGCTCATGGAAGACAAGTCACTAGTGGAAAACGGAAACAGCGATATGATTAATCGAAGGGAGAACTGTTTTTTTTTATAATAATATAATAGTGCTTATTGACTGTAAATCCAAAACAATATACTATACAGTACCTGTGTACTACATAGGACAAGTTGTAACAACCTATTTTGAGTTGTATTAAAATAATAAAAAATAATAATAAAATTTAGCTTCTTCATTCATTCAGTTGTAAATATAAGAAAAAATTATTTATTAATGATTTGTAGCTGTGAGGTAGGCAACTTAATTTACATTTTGGTGTAACTTAATTGCATATCTTCTTAAGTGTATATACTTCTTAATGGTTTATACTCCCCCTTTAAAATATTTTTCTGCTCAATATGTTTGCGCAACGCATCATCGTCGACTTAATCTTTGCGCAAATCTTTTCGCGCACGACTACATCGTCTAATTTCAAAGCACATTTTTTTCGCTTTCTGATGAAAGTTGTGTTGTTAGGAAGCTTTTTTTTGGTTTCCACCTAAATTTTGTGAAAGTGCCATTGATTTAATGGTAAGATATATTATAACGCATTATACAAAAAATTAAAATATTTGCTCTTTGCAGGCACTTACTTTCTTTTCTTTTATTTTTACTTTGATTTACACTTTTATTACATTTTACGTATGCATTTAATTTTACGATTGCAAGCTTTGCATTCAAAATTTCATGAAAAGCAATAAAAGGATTATTCAATTTCATGAAGATAAATTTATAAGAAGGAAAATTCAAGTTTGGGTGTGGTTGACCACATAAAAGCATTGTTATTGCAATATATTGCGCAACATTGACACAAGGATTACGTCATCTTGGTTTGCAGTTCTGCATTATTTTGTATAATATCAGGGGTTCTTAAGAAGATGTATTATATCTTGTAACAGGTATTTAGCGTTTAATAATTTTTTTGTAATTTAAGGCTAAAATTTAAGATATGTTTTATTTAACCCTATCATTTTAACTGTTAATAAACATAGTCTGTATATTTTTTTATTATTTACATTTTGATACAATTGTTATTGTAGACAACCTCGGTTTAGTTATTCCGAGCATAGTTAAAAAAATAACTTGGCGTCCGAGATCATTTTATTAGTGTTACATTGCAATTTTTTTTTATTGATGTTCAGTGGAAGTGATCTAGCAGAAATTGTGGTAATTAAGCAAATCAAAAGAATAACCTCCCCACGTTAATCTACCCACTGAATCAAAGGCATTATTTGTGGTGAATGGTTTGTATCTCGAGATAGTTTAACGATTTGTTATGAGAACATTTTTACACTCATTTCTTTCTTAAATTATTTAAAACGTTTTTATACGAGTACCATTTACACCACTTTATTTTATAAAGTAAAAAGCAACAGGTTCAGTTTATTTAGAATATACCAAACCGTTCCCCTACCTGTACCTTAAAAAAATTCAAGAAATAAATAATGAATTCAGCCGTGTTTTAGATATTGAAACATTTTCATTATAACTTATTGCTTAACCGTTGCCTTTCACTTTTGGAAGATTTAGAATCACTAAAATGTCAGTTACGTAGACAGTAAGATTTGTTTTAATTTTATTTTAAATGTTCTTAATGATAAGCGTTGGGAATATAGTGGCAGAAAATTAATACACTTAGCAATATTATAAAAGTAGGATCGTTTAAAAATTTCGAATTTATGTTGCAGAATAGTTACCAAGTTCTTCCTTCTAATGTTAATATTGTGCACATCAGTTCTAAATTGAATCTTGTTATACAACTATGGAGGTTTATTATTAAGCATTATATCACAGTGTGCGCTAACTGAATGAAAACTGCGCCGTGTGGCCATTGACATCCAACCCATTTTGCAAATATACTGAGAAATGTGATGGCGTTTACGAATACCGTAAATCAATCTAAGGCTGGAATTTTGAACTAAATGTATCTTTTTTTTATCACTAGAGTCTATACATTTGTGCTACACAACATCCCAATAATTAAAATTCGATGGAAATAATGAGTCACGTAAGAGCTTTTTAATCCGAGAATTCATTAAATGTCTATTAGTGAACACAAATTTAAGGGTAGATTAAGCTTTTTGTAAAGTTTTATTGATATGGATTTTAAATCTTATGTCAGATTTCATTATAACTCCCTGATTTTAGGCAAAATTTGGAAAAAGGGCAGAATATTTTGCACCGTTAAAATTGTGATTATGGCGCTTAGCATATTGAATTAAGCGGTGTCCATCCTCATTAATTAAGGCAACGTTCTTTTCCAGGTTTTCATATCGTAGTAACCGACATATCTGAGTATCACCAGTATAGATATGATAATTACAATGCAGTAAAGATGAATAAAGAAACGAAGTATAGATTGAATCTAACAATGGTCCAAGGATAGATCCTTGAGGCACCCCAGATAACACTAATGCTTTGTCAGAGCTCCTACTGGCAACCACTCTTTGGTATCGGTTAAGTATATACGTCTAAAATAGTATTATTGCTTCTATTTCAACACCAATGTAGCGTAAGATTGATAGCAAGAGCTTGTGATTTATTGTGTCGAAAGCTTTGGAATAGTCAATCAATACTAATGTCGTACATTCACTCTTGTTTGTGGCTCTGAATATATTATTGGCTACGTGTAAAAGTACTGAATCCTTTCCTAAAACCTGATTGAGAAATAAGCAATACATTATGTCACTCTAAATGATATAGTAATTGAGTGTAAATAAGTTTTTCAAAGATTTTTTAAAGAACCGGCAATATACTAACTGGTCGAATATTTGGAAAATCGGCTGGATTTATTAACAAAAGTGGAAATTGGGGTTTTATTCCTATTTATACGGAATTCATCTATAGCGTATTATTTATTTATCAACTACTTTTTATTTTTCCACATCCTTCTTTAAAAAGTGCATCGAAGTAAAGTTTATATTTCTTTTTCAAAAGAAGACAGATGTCATAACCGCAGGAATAACCCAAAATTGTGTAAACTTCCCTCGTATAAAGAGGGACGAAAGTGTGTTGCTAAGTTAACCTCTATAAAGTAGTCGAAGGACTGCCGACAAGTGTTCATGTAGCTGAGTAATGAGTATGTTAGCAGTAAAAATAGGAGTGTAGTAGAGAGTTGTAAGTAGTTGAAAATTGTTAATTACTGATGTGTTTTTTACCATTTGCATTTTTCATTCTACACTGTAGGAAGCAATAATTACCCTCAGAATAATTTAATTATCGATTTGCATATCTAGCTCATATATTATTACAAATAGGTTAAGGCAAAAAAAAAATTTCAGGAGTATTACGCATCTGCAAGTTTATTGAATGTTTAAAGAAAATTAACAGCATTTGTACAGAAGATTAGGTACAGAGGCACACGACCAACAGTCTTATCAATTGAATCACCTTATACACTACGACATATTCTTAACAGTTATTTCATAAATTACAAATACTTTAAGGGTCAGTATTTTCAACCTTGAGTAGTGCAAGTTAAACCCCACTGACGATTAGTAACCCGGATAGCCCTTTTGAGTGTTGAGACCTCCAGGATTGTGATTCAAATTGCTTCATTATTTCGTGGACAAATGAATGTTAGGACACATTCAAATTGAACAGGCTTTATTTAAAATAATGATATAAAATAAAAAGAATAGTAAATATTAATAACAAATATACTAAAAAAATACTCCCGGTAAATAATAAAAGAAAATAGAATATAATTCTGGTAACTCTTCCGGATCGGGACGTAACTGTCCAGTTTAAACGCAGCTGGATGCGCCCCATCTGTTTTTAGCTAAAATTATATGGGTTAATTGCAACAGGTAGTTTTAAATGTAATTGAAATCAGAAATGTTAATTATCTCGGTTGTTATTGACTAGTGTATTGTGTTTCGGGGTTATGCGCAGCAGGATTAATTATATGTGGAAATCAGGTGAGTTTAATTTTGTATAACTTTAGTTAGATACAAAACGTGTTTGTCACATGGACCAGGAAGTGTGAAACGTTGTAGTTTATAAAATTGGGGTTGCATATATAAGATAACTATGGAGGTACAGGTGTGTTTATGGTATTGATAGGGAATTAAACCAATAGAGTTTAAGTAAAAGAATGGGTGTTCGGGACAAAACCGCGTTCACCTTCTATAGGTATACTGAGATGGTTTGAGATTGATTATTTCCCAGAGATGTAACTATCTGTCCGGGGCTTCAACCTCCTTTGAAATAGTGACGTCAGTACTTGCAATTTAAAAACCCAAATCGGTGCCGAGCAACCAATATTGATGGCTTAAATTACAACCTTTTTAAATCACCTTTCTATTTTGTGGCGGAGTAGTATAATTATGGGAAAGATTATACGGGACGCACTACGTGAGAATACGGGGTGGTACCTCCGAAAAATCACGCACAATGCGCCTTTGATAATTTTATACCCCGAGCTCGGTGCTATAAACAGCCAAGCCTGTTTGACATAAATGTACCTGCGGCAAGGTAGTTAGAAGTAGAGAAACAGATTTAAGGATGTCTGGTGAATGTTGGTGGATGGTTTTGTGGTAGTACATGTGGCGGATTTGGCGGTGATTGTGGAACTGATAAATCAGTTTTATCAGTTTTAATCAGTATTATCATCATATGAAGTGAATATTTCTAATGAATAGAAGTAAGAGTGTACACGACCGGTTAGGTAAGAATTGTACAAATAAGTAAAGGTAAGGTACAGGAGTAGGTTGGTATCTGGTCTTGTAAATAAATACAAAATAAGTCAGGATAGTTCAAAAGTAAGTAAAATAATAATAAACGTGTGACTGGGAATCTAGTACATATAGGGGAAATTAGAGAGTGGGAAACAGGATAACAACTGATAATATTTTTAAATAATGTGATACAGCAGTTGTGGAAGTAACTAAGAAATAAGGTTCGATAGGAATTATTTCTAGGAATGGAAAATTTGTAAGGATTCTGGCAGGATCATTACAATTGTAACCATACTAACTAACCAGTAGTTCTGTTAACAAAGTTAATTGCTACATAGGTTTGTTACATAAAAAAGTATTGGATTGGTTTGAATTGGGTATCAAATTTTGTCAACCAGTTCGTAAAATTCTGAACGACGCGTAAAGTTCATTTACTTGATAGGTAAGATTTTAGAGACAGAAATGCAAGAACGGAATAAAAAACTAAACTAGTCTTACATTATGTACAGGGTGATTCATTTATCATGGGAAATGCGATTTTCTCGAAAACGGTTGGAGGAAAATTAGATCTGTAAAAAGCATGTTATTTCGGCACAACTCCTCTCGAAGTTAAGGCACTAATTCACTAAAATATGAAACCGACGCTGGGCGTCGTTAAGGCAGAAATGTACTAAAATATGAAACCGACGCTGGGCGTTGCGACGCTTCGAAATTTTTTTCCCAGAACCATACCTTTTTTCTTGGATATTTTAAAAGGCCGATCAATTTTTTCTTATACACATTTTTTTCTATTCCTGACCGTTAGAAAGTTATAAGCTAGTTTGTATAAATACTTTTTACCCAATTTTATAAAATAAGCGTTTTTTGGGGATTCTTTTAAATAAAGTAACTATTGGAAAACAATCTGCAATAAATAGCACTCAATCTGGATCAAAAATGTATTAATTTTCACTCATAAAAGCACACAAAATAGTACCTAACTTAAATTTTATTTTATTTATTTTATGCTGTTTAATCATCATTTGCAGGTAAGAAATCCAAAAGAAAAACTATTACTACAGATCAAAATATTGCTGCAATTTTAAATTACTTTGAAACAGATCCAGATGCATCAGTAAGAGAATCACCAAGGAATCTAAATTTAAAATATAGCACAATTCAGCGAGTTTTAAAGAGTAATAAATATCACGCTTACAAATTATCTTACTTACAAAAATTATCTATAAGGGATTTTGATCGTCGAGAGAATTTCATTTGTCAGTTTTTGGTAGCGTTGGATGAGGATCCTAATTTATATTCACACATTTTATGAACCGATGAAAGTCATTTCTTAAGCCACAGCCAACCTAATAGGAGGAATACGCACTATTGGTCTGACGAAAACCCTCACAAAATTAAATCCCGTCAAAGGCAAGGCCATTTTTGTCATAAATGTGTGGTGCGGTTTAGTAGGTGGTCATTTAGTTGGCCCATGTTTTTATGAAGGCAGCCTAACAGGGCAAATCTCAAGCAAGAAGTTTACAAAACAGAATCGAACAACATGGCGCATCTTTTACAAAAAAATCCAAAATGCATGTAATGGAATAAGCGGCGAGATGATAAAAAGTGTGACAAAAAAAGAAGTACGAAGGGGTTTTGAAAATAATGGCGGCTATATAGAACATCTATTAAAGTATTATAAGTTTTTGTTATGAACGAGTAAGTTCAAAGGTGAATATGTAATTAAAAATTAATAATAATTTTTAATTACATATTTACCTTTGAACTTATTCGTTCATAACAAAAAAACTTATAATTTAATATTAGTCAAGTTACTTTGGTATGTGTGAATCCTTGCGAGATAGCAGGCTCACATTCATTAATATAAGTAATTTGATTGTAATCTCATTATTTTTAGAATTTACATCAGTTCTACATACATAAAGACAAAATTTACATCGATTGGGGCTTGAATCTCGATAGCGCAGTTGGTTAGCGCGGTACTCTAGCAAAGTAGAGGTCGTAGGTTCAAATCCTACTCGAGGTAAACTTTTTATTTATGTATTTAATAAAATGAATAATAATTTTTAATTACATATTTACCTTTGAACTTATTTGTTCATAACAAAAACTTATAATAATTTAATATTAGTCAAGTTACTTTGGTATGTGTGAATCCTTGCGATGTTGCAGGCTCACATTCCATTAATATAAGTAATTTGATTGTAATCTCATTATATTTAGAATTTACATCAGTTCTACATACATAAAGACAAAATTTACATCGATTGGGGCTTGAATCTCGATAGCGCAGTTGGTTAGCGCGGTACTCTAGCAAAGTACAGGTCGTAGGTTCAAATCCTACTCGAGGTAAACTTTTTATTTATGTATTTAATAAAATTAATAATAATTTTTAATTACATATTTACCTTTGAACTTATTCGTTCATAACAAAAACTTATAATAATTTAATATTAGTCAAGTTACTTTGGTATGTGTGAATCCTTGAGATATTGCAGGCTCACATTCCATCAATATAAGTAATTTGATTGTAATCTCATTATATTTAGAATTTACATCAGTTCTACACACATGAAGACAAAATTTACATTGATTGGAGCTTGTATCTCGATAGCGCATTTGGTTAGCGCGGTACTCTAGCAAAGTACAGGTCGTAGGTTCAAATCCTACTCGAGGTAAACTTTTTATTTATGTTTTTAATAAAATTAATAATAATTTTTATCTATTAAAGTGGTTTGATTAATATTTAATTTTGTTTATTTGTTCCTTGCTGCTTCTTCGAATTTTTTTTACGAGTGAAAATTAATAAATTTATGATCCAGATTAAGTGTTGTCTATTGCAGATTGTTTTCCAATAGTTACTTTATTTAAAAGAAACAATAAAAAAAAAACGCTTATTTTATAAAATTGGGTAAAAAGTCAAGAAAAAAGTATTTATACAAACTAGCTTATAACTTTCTAACGGTCAGGAATAGAAAAAAATGTGTATAAGAAAACATTCTTATGATTGCTCGGCCTTTTAAAATATGCAATAAAAAAGGTATGGATCTGGGAAAAAAAAGCGTCGCAACGCCCAGCGTCTGTTTCATATTTTAGTAAATTTTTGCCTTAACTTCGAAAGAAGTGGTGCCGAATAACATACTTTTTACAGAACGAATTTTCCTCCAACCGTTTTCGAGAAAATCGCATTTTCCATGATAAATGATAATTATTTATCAGACTTTCTCATATCATTTTATTGCTTTCATTTCAAATGAAGTAGGTATTCTTAAAACTGTTTTTGTTTTAATTTTATTAAAAAGTAGCAGACCTATTAGTTGTTGCTTTCTAAAATGGTAAATAAGAAAGAGACTACATTATAGTGACCCAAAGCAAACATGATACGATGTGGCTTGAAAAATTCCAATGCGTTGAATCAGTCTAAGAAATTATAGATATATAGTTATGAGCAGTGCTTATAAATTTAACATAGTCATTCATATATTATACATGAACTACTTTAGTCTTTGTGCATATTATATTACACCAACTCGACATGTAGAAATGTTGTTTACATACTTGAGGCTTTCGTAATTTGTAGTGTGGAATTAATTCCTCTTTTAAAATAATAAATTGCCAAAGAGTCAGTTTCCATTCAGTGTGCGTAATTAACATATGAGAAGATTTTTAAAAATTGTCATTTTAAAAAAAAACTTTATTTAGGAATCGTTTGTGCATTTCTGATAACCAAAAAATCTATTTTGACACATGTTACGCCATCATCGGTTTAAAGTGAGAATTTAAGTGCATTATTATTGTTGAAAAATGGGTTAATTTGACAAGATATCGAAAAATTTCACTAAAAAAATTGTTTAGAATCCACCCCCACAATTCTGAATGATAATACAATCGTTGCGGATGGTTTAAAAAATACGTCATGGACATTTGTAGCAAGTAGAACGAAGAAATGTGGCAAAGTGCCGCATCAAACTTCCCATGGAAACTGCAGCGATTTGGAAAACAATTTTAAGTGCAATACTTGCTTTGTAATATTTGATATATTTGTCCGATCATCGCTGGAATAAGTACTAAAATTGAACGAATTAATGATATAAATAATACCTTTTCATTCTTGTGACAGTTCTCAGATATGAAGACAAAAGACATCTCAAATTCTCAACTGCTGCTGAGACGCTTGTTGAAAAATACCCAATGATGTGTGCAAAGATTTGTCAAATGAAATTATTCATTTTATGAATAATTCTGTATTATTACTCTATAAAGCAAATTTTAATACGAAATTTACACTTTTCTTTGTCCATTTTACTTATTGAACGAAATTACTAAAAACGATTGGATGAGCTTGACCCGAACAATTGTATCGCTTTTTGAAAAAATAGCTACCTTGCCAATAATCGTCACTGTGATGCTACATTGTCAATATTTGTCACTTTCATATTACACCTGACGAAGGGCAAAGTGTCTCAAAGCTTGCGAATGAATAAATACAGGGCGTTAGGTAAACATGCGGCAAAAATTCAAGGCGTTATTTATCGGCCTATTCTAGGAATATTTTGTCCTATGATGATTTTTGAAAAACCCCTTTGTTTCGAAGATATAGGGTGAACAAAATTTGCGACAACCATTCAATATTTGTTGCAATCGACTTTTTTCCACTATCGCTAAATCGACTTACTTGCTCATTTCAAGATCAACCATGATGTCTGGACGTGTGTGTGCATGTGTGTGTGTGTGTGTGTGTGTGTGTGTGTGTGAGTGTGCGTGTGCGTGTACGTATGCGTATGCGTGGTGTGCGTGTGCGTGTGCTTGTGCGTCTGCGTGCGTGGGTGCGGGCATGCGTGCGTGTGTGTGTGCGTTTTTTTTTTGGGAGAAATCCAGCGGCGGAGAGGGGACGTATATTAAGGGCAGTTTTTGGTTTTTATCAAATATTTTTTTAAAACACCTGCATATTTCAAAGATATAAAAATATCTAGATGTAGATCTTAAACATATCGCTTAATTATATTCTATGCAATTTTTGATACGACTTGTAATTTAGCGGCAAAAAATTCCTAAGGTAGAATTTGGAGAATTTGGAGAACTTGCGAAATCGGATAATTGCTGGGTGTAACTCAATTAGAAACGGCCCTGGTGTGTTTGAAAGAGTTCCGCAGTCAATGATGAGAACATTGAATGCTTGTATTCAGGCCGAAGGAAGTCATTTCGAACATTTATTTCAGATCGAGCAACTTTACATGTAATTTTTGATAATAAAATGTTGTTCAACCTGTATCTTCAAAACAAAGCGGTTTTTCAAAAATCATTATAGGACAAAATAGTCTTATAATAGGCGAAGAAATAACCCCTTGAATTTTTGCTACGTGTTCACCTAGCACCCTGTATATAAATTATTACACAAGTTCTCCCAAATATAGCGATAATTAAATACAACGAGTTAGAAGTTCTAAATTCTAAAAACGGCCACCTTGAGGTGTAGGGAACCTTTAACAAAGTTAACTTTAATTTTTAAGTAAAATCCAGATTTGATATAAAATACAGGGTCTCTTTTTAAGTTGACAAAAGTGGTAGCGAATTGATCAAATTAAACTATAAACGCCCTTCATAATATTCTAAACATACAAACATCACGTTTGGAGGCCAGCAAAGTATGTTAGTATCTATTTAATGTGTTTGTGTTTCAATAATACAGATTTAAAAGTCTGGCATTAGCGAAACTAACTTATATAATATATATATATATATATATATATATATATATATAATATATATATATATATATATATATATATATATATATATATATATATATAATATATATTATATATATATATATATATATATATATAATAAACTTAAAGAATTATCGTTTAGGTAGTACTGTCCGAACCGTTGAGCGTGGCTAACCCTGTATATAGCAGATATAATTCATAATAACCTTAGAATAATGTTTTATCAGTATGGTTACAACTAAATTGAGATTTAGAAAGGAAAACTCATGCCAGATATGATTGTTAATAACTCATAAAATTGTAAAGTAAACTTAAAGCGCAAATACCACCCTTTTTTGAACTCAAACAGGTAAACATTTTTGCAATAACAATAAATTATAGAGAACTAAGGAAATAACTTGTTTTATCCCACGGTAGCGCGTGGTCTACAACAACCATAAATATGTATCTATAGCTGTAGGAAAACAACCAAAATTATTTTAATCTTAATGCTATCAACACCCACGAAACTAACCATAAACAGGTTGGGGTACTATATAGCTTATGGACGATCTTTTTTTTAACTACGTTAATTAATATCCTGTTTTCAATGCAGTTACTATATTCTACAATCGTACTAAAAATGTTTTTTTCTTGTAAGATGCAATGTAAACTAATTAATGTTTCCTTTTCAGCTCTAATATTCTGCTTCATACGTGGAAGACATGCATATCCCATGTTGCCCGGTGTAATACCACCACATTTACCATGGGTTCCGTAATATTGGTGCTCCAATATTCTGAGTTCGGTAAGTACTGCTGGCCACTATCTCCTTTATTCCTTATGTACTCGCCAACACTCAGTAGCCAATAGTGGCGTTTTAACGGCCAAATCCCTAAAATTACGAGTTCTAAAACAGACGCCATACCCCAGGTGAGTAGGGAGAGACGCCCATACTCTCACGTCGATTAGTTGATCCGTCCCAAGGATTCGTTAACGCCAAAATCAAGGCTAATAAGAGCAAAATCTACCAGGAATAAAATCCTGCCCCATTCGGATACCCGGAAGGGCAGGATTCAAACAACCTCGGTCGTCGGAAGTACCAACATTCGGATACATTACTGCAACATACGTGGTATCAGATCGTATCTTAATGCTGTTTACCTACACCTTGAACGAGTACAACCGGACATTCCGTTTCTATCAGAAACACAAGTCTCCCCTGGAAGCACTGATTCGCCTGACCTTCAATTTCCCAGATACAACCTCCACTCTAACTTTTGCCTTAAAGGCGGAGTATGTGCCTATACCAAGGACAACGTAGGTTGTAAGAGGATGTCCGCTTTGGAAAACAACAAATTTGACGCAATTTGGTTCAAACACGTTGGGCCTCAATTTGTGAAACTCTACTGTTGTTTGTAAAGGTCTCCCAATGGTAATAACTTCCAAGATCTTTTTGATCACTTTAGTCCGAAAATAGACTACTTCTTACCACAGTTTCCATCTTGCGATATCTCAATTTTCGGAGATTTTAATGTCCACAACCCCAATTGGGTTACATTTTCATCTACCACTAATCTCACAAGTCACAGTGCAGAAGTATTTGCTATATTCTATGATCTCACACAAATTATTCCCGAACCCATCAGAATCCCTGACAACCCTAACCATACTCCACGTCTCCTGAACCTGTTCCTTACAACTAAATTACGTGTCCATAAAACAAGAGTCCTTTCCCCACTTGGGAGCAAGCTGCGAGATTTTTTTGCAACATTCCCCTGGCGTGAGTATTGCTCTAAACGGCCCTCCTCTTCAAACATTGCTCTTTCAATAACTGAAGTTATCTTAATAACTTCAGCATGGTGTTATACATTCCCAAAGCACATAATCGCCTAGGCCATCCCCATTCCGAAACATGGTTTAATAGGGCCTACACTGATGCATTATCGGAAAAGCATAAACTATATACTAAATGGAACTCAAATAAATCTGTCGAAAATCACGCTGACTATATCGCCGCAAGGAATAGCTGCAAAAGCATCATCACCAAAACCAAAAAGATGAACGTATGTACAAAGAAGTCTCATGTGCTTTGGGTAGTCGTAAATTTTGGTCATCAGCTAAAGCCATCAGTAAAAATTTTAGTACATCTTCCTTTCCTGCCATGACGTCTCGTGACGGAGCTGTAGTAGCTAATCCCGCTGACAAAACCATCCCCTTTGTCGATTACTTTGCATCAAATTCATGTCCCAATGATTCTCGTAAAATTATGCCGCCGCCCAAATTTAACCCATGCGCTTCGAAACCAATCTACTTTCGATGCAAGCTCCTAGAATGCATTATCAATAAACTTGACTCAAACAAGGCGACTGGCCCTGACGGTATTCCAGCTACTGTCCTTAAAGATGCTACTCCGAGCTACTACCAGTATTGTCCAATCTCTTTTCGATCTCTATTTCATCTGGAGTGTTTCGCTCAACGTGGAAGTTGGAAAATGTGCATCCTATTCCTAAAAATGTCGATATAACCGATCCCTCAAACTATCGACCAATAGCTATCACTTCCATTCTATCGAAAATTATGGAAAAAGTCATCAACTACTTTCGTTCCTCGAGTCCAATAAACTCCTATGCTACTACCAGTATGAGTTCAGATAGAGTCGTTCAACGGGTGATCTCCTTTCATATGTCATCCAACTTTGGAATAACACATTAGAAAGGTCCGGTGAAATAGACGTAGTAGCTTAAGATATTTCAAAGGCTATTGACTAGGTTTGGTACAAGTACCTACTTGCCAAGCTCACCTAGTTCGGCTTATCCGATATGCTCATCAATTAGATCTTCAACTTTCTTGATAAAAGACGTATACACGTTGTCGTCGATGGCTTCTTTTCGAAAGAAACTACTATTAACGCGGGCGTACCCCAAGTATCAGTGATAGCTCCCACACTTTTCCTGACCTCATTTCCTCAACAAGTAACCCGATCCATTGCTTTGCAGATGACAGCGTTCTACACTGTAATTCTTCTCAGTTTTCCTACAACAATAGGTCTAGTCAGGACGTTAAAGTAAAAATGGCAGCCTCAATCAACAGTGACTTAGAACGTATCCTTGAATGGGGAAGGAATAATCTATTCACGTTCAACTCCGACAAAACCCAGTGTCGCCTTGTATCAGCCAAGAAAGACTGCTCTAAATATGAATGGCTTAGATCTCAAATTTTCAAACTCTATTTCTACGTTAGAGACGTCCATGTCATCGAACCTTTCATGGTTTGACCACCTTTTATCAGCCATCAAAACAGCTGCCCGCAAACTCGGATTTCTGTACAGATCTAAACAGTACTTCGACCTCATCTGAAATTCAATTCCCAGCTCTGGGCCAGTGCTCCCCAATACGGCCTTGATATGGTAAACCGCATGCATAAAAGAGCTATAAGGCTGACTTTTGACCTAGTCCATTGAGCATAGAAGAATAGTTTCGCTTCTTTCCTTGTCTGCCTACGAATTACACTCCTTAATACGTTCTCAGGTCATTTTTGCCAGGAACACTCGGTTTGCCCATTCACACCATAATTACGCACTCAAAATTCCATCTTGCCACAATAGACGGGCGCAATTTATATTTTTACACACGGCGACCGAATTGTGGAATACACTACCCAATACCTGTTTTCCTCCAAACTGTGACTTAAATAAATTTAAAGGAACCATTCATAAACATTTCTCGATAGCCTAACAATATCCCTAACCTCCTCCCAGTGTTTCTGAGTGCTTTGTCACGTTAGGCAAATCTTAGCCTGTTCAGGAGAACTATTAGTAAAAAAAAAGATAACCGACATAATATTGATTTTTTTTGACGTTTTTTATTGCGTCTATTCCTATGCTTAAATTAAACATGAACTCACAAATAGTCTAGTAGAAGATAAAAGTAAATTTGGCGACAGCCACTAGAACCCTGCCTGTCCGATTTATTGTGTCGCCACCATTTTTAAAAAATATATCAATGATTAGCAATTTTGTCGCATATGTTTTACACACAATTCTTGTAATATTACAAACAATATACTATTCACAAACTATTTTAGTATGTACATCCGTATTTTTGTCAGATAAAGAATATGCTATTGCGATAAATAAATGTATATTATACATTTTTGTGCCTTCGTTCTGTAATGGGGCGTATGCAAACAGCAAATTCGGCCGGAAACTGTGTCTTTTCCGGCCTAGGCCGGCAAAATAGTGCTAAATTATAGTTGGTATTCGTTGTAGTGACAGAAATGAATGAATATTGACATAATCGACATTTGTCATAACACAAAGTCTAATCGCGTTACCGTATACATGTACGCATCCGTTATTATGCCCGTATTAGTTTCTTATAAACCACAAATTACATCTATAAATTATTATAAAGGCAACAAATTGGTAAGGCACCTACAAAATTCGAGTAATGAATAATTTCTCAATTGTATTTTTAGGGTATATTGGTTAGTCAGTTGTCAGTATTGCCAACTTAATTTTAAGAGGTATGAAATTTTAAAAAGTACACAATTTTGTTTATTGATTGTAATAACAATTGTTGACGTCAGTACAAAACTCATAAATTTGCCGGCCTCGATTTTGTCTCGGCCTACAAAGTTTACTCGTACTCGCAAACACCCATTTTCTGGCCTTGTAATACAAATGACTATTATTTAACATATAAAAACACTATTCTCATTGTAGTAAGTTGAAGAGGTTGTAATAAAATAGTATTGTGTTTTAATTAAGCACTTTCTAAGTTCAGTGCATTTTTCCCGTTTTCATTCTTTATCTGACCCTGGGGACATTGCTCATCTTTACGATTGTATCTAAATACGAAGACAGGCTGCAATCCCTGTAGTCTAGCATTATGAAGGTAACATAATCAATAAGCCATACCCATTAAAATTCATTAACGAAATGTATAAACAATAAGATCACCAATACTGCGAAAGAAAACATAAACGTGCATATGACTACTGTACGTTTAATATAAATATAACTTAGTAATAGTATAGTCGTACTACTTCCGTGGCCAATAGAAGTAATCGCCTTGCTTCTAAACATATTTCAGATTTAGAAGGTTCATGTCCAGATACCGGTGTTCCGTGACTGGAAAAACGAAGTGACAATGAGTGGCACCATCACAAAGATGAAAAATGTCCTCATGGGGCATATAATGCCGGAAGATGGGGACATAATGCAGTCCCCAAAAGGTAGCATCATAAAAAATGCACAGAGCGTAGGTTGCCAATTAAAACACATAGTAGCAGTTCCAATGGGCCATTTTTTGTCATACTTACTTAACCCACATTTGTGTAACCGATCTATCAAAATATCTAACACACAAATGAGTGAGTAAATTACCAGAACCAGAATCGGAATATTTGTATTATTCATGCCAGGAAGGCCCTACGTCATCAACGTATGAATTTAGTTTTGGGAAATATGTTTATAATACCGAAATACGTAATTAATCCATTCAATACACTAAAAAGAGATTACCATTCATGCAAATATGAGGTTAAAACTGGGTTGCACATACTTCTGATATAAAATTACTTTTGTTGCTTACCTCTGCTTCCTCATTTTTCTACTACATCAATCTCCATTTTTTTCCAACAGTTCTTTTCAGAACTCCTCCCATTGTCAAGTCATTAACGCTTGCCCTAATCTTTAATTTATCATTTAACACATTCTATTTTAAACCTTATCTTGCAACGTATATACGAGGTAAAACCTTGCATACAGAAGCATATATTAGTTTGTGCTTAATTTACTCTAATATTTTGTGGGGGAGCAAGAAAATAGTTGTTACAGACTTACAATTATTTTCAACTTGTTTCGAACGATTACTAATTTCCAAAGAGTAGCATATGCCTTGCGACCCCATTGAAAAACATGAAATCTCAGGCCAGGTCCAATCTAGTCCTATCAAGCTTGGATAAAAAACGGTCACGTAAGGAAGAAAATAACGGTAGTCAGACAGTGGTGAAACATGTGTTATAGTTGTTGAAAGCTGCTAAAGTTAACCGTTTAGGAGACACTCCCTAACGTATTAATTAATGTTTTGGGTAACATTTATAAAATTAATCGAGTGCATAATTATGGTACATACTTTTACAACTTCCTATCCCTATCGAAAGAAATGGTGCCTCTTTTGAACATTTACTATGAATTATTGTTTATTTGTTAGGGAAGGGAAGTTTTAAGAATATGTACTATAATTTTATACTCAATTAGTTCTATGACAATTACCCGAGCGTTAGTTAATAAATTAGCGGTAAAACGTTTAACGTTAGCAACTTTCAACAAGTATACATTGTTTGAGCTATAAAGTATATTATTTAATATTTTTTACTATAATTTGTATACGAGGTATAGCCAAACAATTTCGGCCGTTTAATTACTTATAACTTCCGATAGGTAGAGCCTCCTATAAGGTACTTGAACAATAATATTATACCCCTATTTGTCTCCTTCCATAATCCCGTTGCGCAAATTTTCAAGGTACACGGTCAAACTGATTAAAGTATTTTACTGTAATACCCTGTAGGTCTCTTACAATTTAGTTGTATGTTTTAGTGTTACGGAGTTACTATCACCTTAGAAATATCTGGCCTTGCGTCGTACACGAAATTTTCGAACACCCTGTAAATCTGCCTTTACAAAGATATGTATTCTCAGCGTGTTAAACAAGCCATTACTGATATTACATAATTTTATTTCATGAAGTTTATTTTTAGTTGATATCAACCTCCATAATTTTATATGAATTGCGGTAACCGAAGAAGCGCTAGTAGAATTTAAATATAAACTAAAATATTCTTCTTGATTGCTTCACTGAAACAAAAATGTATTATGTATTCATACCCCATAATCTATTTTAGCGTGTACACACAATTTAGTATAGTAATTGATATTCATGAAAGCAGCAACATTTATTGTCACTTGTAATCTCCCAAGTGCTTGGATTATTTCCGGAAATATTTTCGAGTCCACTTTTTTTTCGAATCTCTTCCATTTATTCTCGAATTAACTGCTAAATTAATAAAAGCTTTGTAAATGAACAACATTTAAAGGTAGCACAAAAAAATTGTTAAACCGTTAAAAATGCTTTATACAACATTCAAAGATAAGGATTCAGTATTATTTTTTTCTAATGTTGTATACAGAATGTCTTGTTTTGGTTGAAATAAACATTATATTGGAGAAAACAAAAAATTTACTAAAACAAAGACTGGCTAAACATAAAAGTGACTGTAATTTACTTAAAGAACTTGTGCATTAACGGAACATGTTATTAAAAATAAACATTTAGTTGATTCTAGTTACATAAAAATTTTACACGTTGAAAAGAAGTTACATAAGAGATTGTTCCTTGATATGGTAGAAATTCAAAAAGTAAAGAATATTATTAATAAAAAACCTGATATTGGTAATTTAAGCAAAATTTATTCTTTTTTAATTTCTTTAGATTCTAACAAGAATAATTAATACTCGTATTAAATTAATCAACCAAGCTAAATTAAAAAAAAATTATTTTCATTAATGTCAATTTTCAGTTTTAATTTAAAATTTCTTAATTTTAAGGTTATTAATTCACATTTTATAAATTCATTAGCAGTAAGTTTTCCCTCTTTGTTATTGTTATCTTATTTTCAATTGTTAACAATTGGCTCCTGAAAGAGTTTATAATTAATAAACGAAAGCTTGAGTAGCTGAAAAGAATTAGTTAATAATAGATCGAATCCCTGAAATTATACTATATTATATAATAAGAAATACAATCGAAATATTATATCATAAGTTTTATTACCTTTCAACCTACATAAATACAGGGTGATCCAGATTGTTTGAAGTGGTCCGCTTACTTCAAAAAGGCTATTCTCCACTTATCTCATTTAGTGATCCCAACTATTTCCAGTCGTGTACATACGTGTATTGCTAATTGGGCGGGAAATTCAAACTGTGATGATATATTAACAATAAATACAGCAAAATTTTAAATGACATAAATAGCCTGTATTTCTTGAATGTTGGACTACCGCCATCTTAAAAATGCCAATAAGTAAATGGAATGTTTTTATTTAAATTTACTTTTAATTTGACTAATGACAGAGACAGATTATAGTCTCCAAAAGCTTATAATAGGTGCTGAAAGTGTTGTCCATTATTTTCTAAGTATAAATTTATTCTACGTTTAATATTCTCGAAGACGGCTGTTAACTGTTGTGGGGTTATTGCATTAACGGCATTCACTATGGCATTCTGTAACTCCTCAACAGTATACAAACGATTTGAATACACAACATTTTTAAGATGACCAAAAAGAAAGCAGTCGAGCGGAGTCAAGCATGGAGATCGTGGTGTCCATCGATTTTTGCTTATTAGTCTAGAAAAAATGTGATAAATATGCCAACGTACGGGCCGTGTGGGCTGTTGCGGAATCTTGCTGGAAATACCCATTTTGAAGCTCGTCGTGTAGTTAGTCTTAGAATTAATTGTTGATAATTTTCGGCATTTATATTTTCATTAAAAAAATTGGTCCAATTATTTGCCTTCTCGACATGGAAATTCAAGTTCTAGTTTAAACTGGATGTAATGGAGTTTCAATAAATACATGGGGATTTTCAATTGACCAGGTTCGATAATTTTGGGAATATATATGGCCGCTTAGGTGAAACCATGCCTCGTCACTGAAAAATATTGTATGCAAAACATCATCGTTATTGAGATTTTCGTTAAACCATGTACAGTACGTTCGACGCTTTTCAAAATCAGTTCGCATCAATTCTTATAATTCAGACATTCTGTACGGGTGTATTTTCAGTTTTTTACAAGCACTCTGGCATGTCCCACACGAAACCCCATCAATTACAATTAGTACATTATCAACATTTAGTAATAAAACAAATTTTACTCAATTACCACTTTGAGCAGACAACCGTCTTAAAGATTTATTGGTAGAAATAGTTGTAGACTTACAAAAGTAACTTTAATATATCATACTTAGGAAGTTGGCAAAATTCTTTTAGTAGGGAATGTCATAAAAATGTTTAAATATTAATATTTCTGGGAGTATTCCTTTTTACTTTACTATGCAAATATTTAATTACGTTAATGGCAATAGCATATTATAATAACATATTACATGAACTTCAGGAATAATACCAGATCCAAGTTGAGGATTAGCTCTGAGCCCCACTGGAACTCCTAAAAGGAAGTGTATTACTATGTCACAAAAAAAACAAAATGTGCTGAGTTAACTGGTTGAACATCTGAGACATTATACCTCACAAGTGCCAATCTAAGCTGGAGGACAAAATGCTCAACCAAAATCAGCTACCAAAGAGATATAGACATTTTGGTACTAACGCGGCAACAGGGGGAAGGTTTCTATAAGCAGCTAATTGCAAGGAATCTACAACAACCTGAGAACGGAAAGTAAGCACTACTCCAGATTTGCAAGCGTTCATAATCTCGTGGAGACCGCTATCTCAAGTTAAACTCTTGCCTAAGGGACCAGCAGAGGCATACACGTCAACCAGTCCACGTAGAGTAGCTACCAACAAACCAAACACATCTCCTACGTTATACATGTCCACAAAGAAATCGAAAAGCAGAACAATTATTAATAAGGCCTGGAATTTTCGATGACTAAGTTTGGTTTGGATGCGGCCAGGAGAGTAAAATTTTTACTTTATCAAGCCTGAGCCTGAGAGCAGCATACAGTACGGCCATGCAACACATACTGGTATTCCCCTAACTCCACCAACAACCAGCCACCAAAAACAGGACGATTAAAGTCACAAAATGAGGAAAACGCAACCTTCGATCGGCAGTATAGTAAAAAATATTTGTATTACTCACAACAACAGTCCTTACACGCTTTCTTAAGAGTTCGCGTAGGCGCGCCTTGCATTTCAAGCACTTCATGACTTTTGTTAAATGAACATATAACTTGGTCGATAAAGTAAGTGTCTGCGTTATCGGAAGCGGAATGAAATTCTGAATATTTTAATTATTTATAATACCTCCAAGAATGAATCTACGTGGTGAAGGTAGTTGTACATAATACTAAGGACTTTTGATAAGACTTGCTGCTGTCTACCACAATAGAGCTGGAACTGTGAATATCGGCAAATATCGGAAACACTATTACAGATCAAGAAGACCAACGAGCGTCTCGTAGGAACAGTGGTCGACGCATCATAGTCGTCCGCACTCCAGGGTACCTTCTCCAGGCAACGTGATACACTTCGTCTCCTCAACAGTGCACCTCAAACGCGAATTCTGGGACCTGAAAGATGGTAAGATATCTAGGCGGGATAAAGTCAGGTGAAACCCTGATGGAGGTTTGCAGCGATTGTGATATGCAACAAGACCGTCGGAACTGAGCGAAAAACCAATCCAACCGTTCAGTACCAAGTTCCCTCCAAAGTTGGCGTTCGATATATACAGAAAGAGCAGTAAAGCAATCGGGTATGGGGCTACTGGTACTGTGAGTGAAAATATAACCGATAATAATATAAACTAATACAAACATCAATAATGCAAAAACTTGAACGCGTAGCGTACTGGGTGCTAAAAATAATGTCGTTAGGGTTCGGTGGAAAGATAATAGTGTGGTCACATTATTATCCAAAGAGTTTGGAATTGACCCAGTCACGAAACCCAAACAGCATTCTCTGAAAGAGGAGAGTAAACTTAATATTCCTCAGCGTTCCATAGTTGATAAATACAATTCCTATGTGGGCGGTGTAGGTACACTACATAATCACTATCGTATCGTATTTTGAGGCAAAAATGCTATACACCCAAAGTATTTTGGCTTTTTGATGTTTGGCTCGATGATATAGCTGTGCCGATGACAACCTGTGAAGAAAACTCTGTCAAACATTACTTCGTATGGCAAAAGAAATCTAACACCGGGACCTAAAAGGGAATCCATAAGGAACACCAGAAAGAAAGTTTGTAGTACTAAGATGACCAAGTCATGTGATGCGTGTAAGGTTCCACTGTACAAAAAATGTTTTGAAACTTTTCATAAATAACAATTTGTTTTCTTTTATTCTTGTAAAAAGAAATTTTAGTTATTTTGGGATAAATATCTTTACACACACACATAGTTTCAGTTTCTACGAAAATAGAACTACAGAAGCCCAAGCGGTCGCTCACGACTCATGCCAAATATCCTAAACTACAGTTTAAATATATATTTGTTTTAGTTTCAATTGTTTATAGAAGAATATTTGTGAAATTCCGCCCGAAAGTAGCAACTACTATAATTTCTGGAATACCAGAAAGTTGAACAATCACTATTATGACCCGAAACAGCTAATACAATTACCACCCACTCCATTACATAAAGTTACGGATGCTGGGCCGAGTTCTAATTTTTACAGCAGTAGTGTACATTGAAGATTTTAACAGAAATGTAAATTCGTGTGGTACTTTACTTGATAGCGGAACACAAAATAATTTGTTAAGCGAAATATGGCAAAAAAATTAAATTTGTCAATCAAAACTGTAATCATTAGATAATACGCGTCGGCTATTCTTCAACTGAGGTAAGATCGGCAACGACTGTAAAAATGTTTTCCAAAAATCAAACTCTTTTTACAAAAATCGTATACATAAAGTTATAAAAAAAATTACTAATTGTTTCATTCAGTAGAGAGTTTCTTATTATTCCTAATAATTTACATCCTGTCGCACCAAATACCATACTGAAACGGTTTTGCTTAAACCTTTAACAATTGACACTGTTATTTGACATGAACATTGAAGTTGGTTTTGGTCAGATGTACTGATGCGTTTGTAAGTTCCTAAATAATGTTACCTACTGAAGAAAAAGTCTTTTTTGTTGAGCGTCTAATATTGAATTGTTCCAGGAACAATTTTAGGAGCATTTGAATAAACAGACACTAAGTAATGTTATTGTGCTGAACATTTAACCAAATTTAGAAGAACTGGAAGGTAAAGGTAAAGCTGGACGAAAAAAAATTGTATACTAATGAAAATTACAAGTAATTTAATGTCCGTTCATACGTTATTCAGACGACCTAACAATTGAGAATGGGTGATTATGCTGCAAGACTTGAATGCTATTCTGGAATCCTTGCTTTGCAATATGATAATCCCAGTTTCATCAGTAACGTTTGGTCATATAAATAGGCATAGCAACAGATTTTTAGGTTTCCTCTGGCCAGAATAGGTGCAATAAATACTTTTCCATAACAAAAAAGTGACCTTTTGGTGCGTGGGCCTTACTTCATTGAGAAAACGGACGTGCAGCAACTGTTAATCAAGAGCGCTATATTACTCAATTTCTCTCAACGTTTGTAGGCGACCGTCGGATCTTTCGGATCATTGCAGATCACGAAACCTACCCTTCGGTAGCCAGTTTTTTCAGGACGATGGGGCAACGTGCGACACATCACGGGCTACAAGAATAGTTCAACTTGAGACGTAATATCATTGGATGTATTTGTTTGTGGTACGCTGAAACTATGGGTTTTCGGAGATACAAGCGATGGAAGGCACTTAGAACAGGTTATTCGTAAAGCTAAGGCTTCAGTATTAATTTATTATTACATATTATTTTAAGTGAGAACAGTTTAAAATTTTCATTTTTACAAATTAATAGCCATGCTGTAAATACAGAAATAACCGAGCAAAGGTGTTATAATTTTTGCAATATATTCGACCTTTTAGCAGCCTCAGTGAATAGTGCACTATAAATGTAGTAAAGGAATCTCCAACAAAATATTCTATTTTCTAACTTCTATGCGTCAACGATTTTGGACCAATTCAGACAGAAGCTTATGACGTACGCAAATGCACTACATGTTTTTATGCAAATCCTCCAAATGACATACATTGTTTGATTGTAAATTGACCCTAGTTTCGGGTACAATACACAGGTTTTCCCAATTTATGGCTACTCTTAAACCTTTTTGTTGGACACATAGGAATACATCGCTAAAAATCTTATTGGCGCTAATTTAAAGGTAAAAACTTCATCATTGTTTAAATGCCAAAAATGAAGTAACTTATTTCCATCTTATACTGAGTAGAGATTTAGGAAATCTGGAATTCAAAGCGTAAAATGAATCATTGATGCTTCTCATTTAAAGTTAGAAGATTTTAATGCGGTTTCTATACCAATCCAAGCGGTTTTCAAACTACGGCCGGTATGTCCATTACATTCTTAGTTTCCATCAGAAAGGGATCTGCTTTCTATTGCAAAAAATCGCCTTAATCGCCACGAAAGACCATAAAAAATTATACACCACTATTGGAAGCGATGGAATCAAGAATATGTTAATGAGCCTCAAGTAAGAAATAATTGGAAAATGAGTCAACCACCCTAAAAGTGGAATTCAGTATGTTATTAAACTTCATCCTTGTAATGGTGACATTACAACGGTCGCATCTGTAAGGATGAACAGTACAGCAGTAAAATGACCTGCTTCAAAATTGTGTATTTTAGCAATTTTTCATAATAGAAATTGTGAAAATGCTTAAGAGCAGCACTGTTTTCTAGTTCAAAAATTATAATTGTAATTTAAGGAGGGCCGGTATGTTAGGGCGAAAATACAAATATACATTTGCTTAAGTTATTGCTTTATGTGCAGTACGTTACAATGTATTTGTACAATAGACAATAGTATCAATAATCATTGACACAGCCGCTCTTATGAAACATGACGTTAGTAATCATTTGCCGTAACATATGCGATAGTACGCCCATATTAAATATGATGTCAAAATTTGACGTTTAATGTTTAGAAGTGCCCCACTTATTCGAAATTACGCAAAGAACAAAAAAAAATAAATTGAATAATGATTTATTTTATATTACAAATTGTTATTAACAATTAACAATTATTAGTAACACCCCAATTATGTTCTGTTTAATATTGCTGTACTATCATATGTGTTTCGGGAAATGGTTACTAACGACATGTTTCATAAGAGCACCCCCCCTTCCTTTCTTTCCACTTAAGGAGGTGACTTCTCACAAGGAATTAGGGCCCTAAAGTTATCCTTAGATAGTTCTTTACTAGCGATTTAATTTTTTTTTATCTTCCACATGTATTATTAGTGCCCTTGTAGATTCGTGTTTCAAATGATGCAAATACTCCAGTGCTAAACGGCTTAAGCTGACCTTAGCACTCGATCTATATCTTTATCTATCTATATCTTTATGAATTTCAACAGAAACATGTTAAAAAGCATCCAAAGTTATTCAAAAAGTATCTCTTGTTGCGATGTGATAAAATGAACCAATTCTAAAGAAAACGACTTCTAACATTTTAATGCGTTAACGTTACTACTCAAAATTCAGTCAATAGCTACATTATGAAGTAATATTTTTGATAATCGCTACAAACTGCAAAACGTGTTAAATGCATATTTCGTAGTTGCTCGTAAAGTAAGTTCTCGAAGTGCTGTCCTTCCATTTCGACACATAAATTCATTCCTCTTAGAAAGGTGCGAGGAACCCTTAAGAATATACTCACCTTCGCCCTTGTTATTGCGAAACTGTCAATAATTCGTTGCCTCGGCTCTTCCATGTTATTAATAGGTGTTTTCGAACCAGTGACTTAACATAGCCCCAACAGGCAAAGTTGATCGGGTTTTAGTCGGGCGATCTGTCAGTCCACTCTATGAATCTATCGCGTCTCAAGGAAAATTTCATAGAGTTACACCCTCATCGCTAAATTGTAGTGAGGCGGTGCATAGTCATGCAATAGCCATATTGCACCTCAAACTCCAACAGATACGTTTTCTAACAAAACGGGCAGATCATGTTGTAAAATGTGCAGGTAGGCCTCAGCATCAAACTTTGTGATAAGAAATGTGGCCCAACTTAATGGTCTCCCACGATGCCGGTTCATACACTTACTGAAAATTTATTCTGGAATCCACGTTCCACCACTATATGAGGATTCTCGTCACATCAATAATGCTTATTTATGGAGAATTATTACACATTCTTTTACATTACCTTTTGATATTGGAATGGATGAAGAAGTTGTTCTTGTTGAATTTCATGGACTGAGCTTTTGAGAAAATTTTCCTGCAACGCAATTAACCTGACGTTTATCTCAGGACTATTATCAACCGCAACCAAAACCCGAGCTCAGTTCTAGTCATTCGTTGGCAACCGGCATCAAACCGTCTAGTCTTAAAAGAGCCAAACTCACCTAATCGCTGATGGATAGTACTGAACAACTGTGATCGTGGAATCCTTCTATTTGAAAATGCATCTCGATACGAACGTCTTGCTCTTGTTGTATTTCCCGCAGCCAAGCCATAGTAATAGTTCATGTCGCGCAGCTTCGCATTCAAATATTGATTATAATTATTATTCATTTTATCAGTTTTACTGACGATACTTAGTATAAAGAAATGATTACAACAGAATAAATAACATTAACATTATCTGTCAAAATTTGCCAAGGCAACTTCAAGATATTTTATTTAAAGCATTCTATGTTAATCGTACAAATCAGCGTTAACGCATGAAAATGTTTGAAGTGATTTTTTTTTCGAAATCCGTTCATTATATTGTATCGCAGCAAGAGATACTTTTTTTAAATAATTTTGGATGCTCTGCAACATGGTGCCGTTTTAATTCATAAAGAGGTAAACACTAAAAAGTTGTGAGCCGTAGATCGAAGGTTAAGGTCAGGTTAGAATTTTTGGCACTATTTGCATCATTTGGAACATCAATCTACAAGAGCCCTAGTAATACATGTGGAAGATTTGAAAAAAATCAAATCACTAATAAAAAATTATCTAAGAATAACTAAGGAAAAGACATTTCCTTGACACCCTGTATCTCCGTCATTATTGAATTTTCTAAAGATTGATATAGGACTTTATGGCTCTAATTTCTTGTGTGGAATCGCCTACGATAGTCTTGACGCATAATTTCAGGGCACCCTGTATAAAGTAAGAGCCCTGCTTGATCTTCAGCCGAAATACCAACAAGGTTTTGTTGGAAGAAATGTGACATTTCTCTTGATTTAATGTTATGGGAAATTTTCAATTCCGTACTTTATTATTTTCTGAGTGATTTTTAACCAAAGGGTAATAAAGATTAAAGAAAATATACGGGCAATTATTTCGCCCTACCTAGGGAGTTGAACTCCCAAATCTCCAATTAGCGGCTACGCGTGAGGCTTTGAGGATTAATTAAATGACTCGCAGATCCTAGTTGAAATAAAATAACGGGATTTGAACGAATTTGAAACTGCAGAAGAGGCCTGCTTGATGTATATACGGGCATTACTAAGACATTTGAGCAAATCCCGCATGATAGGTTGGTAATTAAATTGGAAAATTTATCGTATTTCTATAGTACGACATAGCAGGTACAATATTTAATAGTAGAATAATTTTATATATGATTCGACATTAGTCTCCGCTCTTGAACAATCTTCTTTTCCAAAAAAACCTTTATTTACGATTCTTCTATTGTAAATAACTGTTATTGAAACGAATTTGCAATGAGAACAAGAACCCTTTCATCAGTTAATCAGCATTTCAATAAGCTGTAATGATCCTGAAAATCCTTACTATACATTTTCCTATCCTACTAAATTCCTCTAAAAACTTTTTCCTATTTCCTTCCACAACTGTTTTATCATTGTTAATAAATTCATTCATCAGTTGTCCATTTCTTTCCCAATCCATCTAATTTACCTATAAATACCAGACCCCTAGCATTCAGATTCTCAGAGACTCAGATTCATCCATTCATTCATTCATTCACTCTTACACTCGACACTTCTTCAGCCAGACTAGCTGAACCAGCATCCTGATCAGCAACTAGTAGCCTAACCAGTATCCTGAGAAATAACTATTAGCCTGACCAGCATGTCATCAATGTTTCCTGCACCTGTATTATTATCCTGGTCAGTAACCAGACCAGTATCCCTTACACTTTACCCATATTATTAACCTGACCATCATCCTGTATTTATCTATGCACACTTTTATGTGTAACATTCCTGGTGGTCAAAAGCCGCGAGACTAGGGTAAGAAGTCCTTAGCTTTCCGGCGGTGACGCCCCAGAAACACTAAATATTTCTAAGTCAAGAATCATCCCTTTATCACAATAAGACCCTTTCACAAAACAGTAAAACACGTTAATTCGTACAAGGCCCCGAGATCGGTACTGAATGATGTTGAGCGAAGTAGTTAATTAGAGGGAGGTTATGCTCTGAACAATTAGCTACTCCTACTTAACAGAACATTAAACGGTGACGACACTGTTCGTTAATATATTTTCAAGCACCTCTCTTTTTTTACTGAGGACGATAGTTGAAACTATTATTAGAAGCTGTAAAATCTTATTTTTAATTTATGAGTTTTGTCCAAAAAAAATGAGTGTAACTACTAGTGTGAGTGGAATTCATTTAAATGACGTACGTCAATATGTGTTATGCTATGAAAGAATGTAGATTGCAAAAGTGCAGCGTCACAACATGGGTGCCAAGCAGCTGATGGGCGTAAACAAAGCATTTACCTCCTTTGATTTATATGTGTTACATGTGTATGTTCATTTTGTGTCCGAAATTGTAGTTAATACTGCCTTTTTGTTACTGTTCTGGGTGAGCTCATGATTCGAGACACAAAACGTCTAGTTTTTACCAGTTTACAGCGGATCGCAAAAAATTTAACAGGCGAAAAAAGATGTGCAGGTAAGATCTATGAAACCTCTATTTATATACTCCCAAATGATAATGTTTAAAAGACACTAAATACTCTTCTGTATTAAACATCAACCTTACAAATGTTTGCTTTAGTTTTACTCACCCTGTATGTATGTATATTTCTAGAAGAGCTGATCAAGATCCAACTCGAGAAAACAGACTCTGCAGCTGTCATTTTAGTGATGGCAACAAAATGTTGGGTCCTACTATATTCCCACGGAATAAAGAGGGTTCGTGAAAATTGCAGAAAAACAATGCCTTATATGAGAGAGCACTCCACTGTAGCTGTTCAAACTTGTGCTGTGCTTGTAAATTTAAAGTGTGCCCTACTGAAGGAATCTGAACAATGTTTAGGGTTGGCCAATGATTAAAAATGTAAATATTATTCTCTTGCTATTGGTTACATTGTCATCTATATTTAGTACACTAGTAAATATTTAATTATTTAAGATCATGTAAATTACTATTATTATTAATAACTACAAAACTAAAAATTTCTTAATAAAGCAATGGCAAAGAACTAACTACTCTAATAATTTATCTAAAAGGTTATACAATAAAATCTTTCTAAAACTAGTAAATCTTGATCCCAATCTTTTTCTTTCACTACATCTACCTTAATGTATAATGTAGGGGTCCACACAACTAAATGACATAACGATCTTTAGTAATATGTAGAAGTCCTTGTATTTGATGAAAATGAGCGTGTGACGATTTTAAATTTAAATTTTCATCAAAACATTAATGTATATCCACTTTTATTTCATCTACTGTTGAATTTCGATAACTAAATGGACACTTTATTTCTATTATATCTTCTCCCACCAAGCCATCGGACGAATCACCTAAAAAACATCATTCCCATGAAGCCATACTCCGGTTGAAGTTACTTTTATTTCCTCAGTATATTTACATATTCGTGAATAACAGTTTCGTCATGATTCAAACCCCAGTATATCGATTTTACCCCGTCTATACGGCATTTCCTTAACAAACGGGAATAGAGAGATTAAAGCAGGACACATAAAAGACATTTTAAAGTAGTTTTATTTACTAAATAAGCATGCTCATGTTGCGATTTATGGGTAATATACTTTTGTAAAAAAATACCTGTTGTTTTAAACTTAAAGCCTAAACTTAATCTTATCACCTGTCCTATTAATAAAATGTAAATACCTCTATCGTTGACAAGAATCAAGGACAGCACCCAAACTACTAGCTGTTAAACGACAAAAATGCATTTGGTGCCACATGGGGTTTTGATTTTGACCGCATGCGACCTTCGCAATCTCGAAAATTTCTGCTGATGAAGATACAAAGTTTTCCAAAATTTTGTCTTAGATTACTCCCCTTTCGTTTTTTGACAGTTCCAAAATCTTAGCAAATGATTTCAGGTTTGTTTGAACATGTTGTTGCTCTGGAGATAGTAGCCAAAAAAATGCGGAAAACCTAACATAAATGATCAAGGTTTTACAATTTTTAGTTGCTAATTACATGAATTTTTTCAATTTTTAAGGGTTTATCAATATTATTTTAAAGAGAATTAAACATCTTGTAGAAATTATTTTCACCTGTTTAGTGCTTTAAGGTTTTTATAAAAAAAACTCCTTATCGACCCGGGTGTTACAGGAAAGGAATAACCATTGTCCTTGAATATTTCGTTACCATAATTGTATGGTATTTCAACAAAATGAACCTGTTTATATAGATGTAGATAAATTACTGCATTTGACTCATTATGATCATTGTTTAAAATACAACTTTCTAAAAAGGTAGGACCTCAGATTCACAGACAAATACTGGGAATTGATAAATATGATCTATTAATAAAACGTATACGTATTTTACTGTTATTGTGTTCATAATACACATTTGAATATGTACAGCTGAAGTGTTTTCGCTATTCACTACTATTGTAGTAGTAGATATAGATATTTTTATTTCAATGGCGATGGAATATTTCAAGAGACCTAATCAATACTAAAGTACTTACGCTATTTTTTTTTTTGCTTAAGTAGAAAACGGTGTAACATTATTGTTTTTGTAAATAGATTTATGTCTAAACTCACTAACAAACTAATAAATTCCGTTTGGTATTGTTTTATTTAAAACTAACGAAATCCAGACATTGATTATAATGCTGCAACATTACCATAATGAAATAACACGCAAAGGTACAATACACATAACATATATGATAACGGATGTTTTGTTTTATGTTAATATACGCGGCTTACATTAGATTACAACTTATGACATAACTCAAGATTAATTTCCTGATGATACTTTCAGTTTGTAAAATATTAATTTAAAGTTTAAATGCTTACGCATTTTTTAATGCTTCTCCTTTGTTATTATGCATATCGCTTTCATAAAATATGCAACCATTTCGTGACTTAAATATATCAGATATGTATATGGTTACCTTGGCCTTATGCTTTAGTGTTTGTAAATACAAAAAAAATTGTATTTAGATGGCAAGTGTAAATTTAACGTGTTTTCACTTTATGATTTTTTGGCAGGTTACCTTTGTTATTCCTTTGTTGATTTACTTGTCAAGATTAACATTTACCTTTTTTTCTTTGTGAGAATTTTATCTCCAACCTAGACATTGAAAATAAATACCTACTTTATGTTTCCTCTTCAGCCTACCTATAATATGTTTTAATAAGTCATTAATCAATCAAATATACACAGTAAACAAACGTATTAGTAAAAACGTATTAGTAGTACCTATTAATGTATCTAAGATATTTTCTATTAGTAGGTATACGAATAAAATTGTAATTGAAGTTGCATCAGTTATTATTGTATTGAAAGTCCCACTTGTGGCTTTCTATTAAAATTCTGTATTGAATTGTGGCAATATTACGTAGATTACAGTTTAACGGAAATTGTTATGCTTAATTTAAATTCATATTACTTGTGAATTATTTACATCTACATTTGTACACCTTTTTCTAAGTAATGTGGTGATTTACTATTTACAATTAAAACAAAATCCCCCTTAATTGACGTAACGATTCATTACAGTAATATTGTTAAAAAAAACGGTGCAAATTGAATCATTACTCCAACATCAAAAAATCGGCTTTTTTTAAATATATATAACTCGAAAACGATTAACTTTATAAAAAAATTACAAGAATGCTTTTCGATCAGAAATTTGATTTGCTATTCAATACCAAAATTTCAAAAAAATCGTGTGAATCGAGTTTTTTTGGAAATATTTCGAAAATGACAAAATTTTCGAAAAAATTGCAAAAACACTTTTGCTGAGAAACTTTATATCCTATAGCGGTGTTTTCACTTTGTGAATATGTTAAATATTTTCGGAGATATTTAGGAAAAACCGGTTTTTTAAAGTGACGGGGTACCCCTTTCCCTACACCCCAAAAACAATCAGTCGCTTTGGGTAGTTGACATCTATATGTGTGCCTTCGAAAGTTATGAAGTACACACACACGCACGCACGCACGCGCGCGCACGCCTCACGTACGCACGCATGCACGCATGCACGCACGCACGCACCCTCACACACACACGCACGCACGCACGCACGCACACGTATGCACGCACACACGCACACACGAACGTACGCACACACGCACGAGCACGCGCGCGCGCACGCCTCACGCACGCACGCACGCACTCACACACACACACACACACACACACACACACACACACACACACACACACACACACACAAACACACACACACAAACACGCACACACACACACACACACACACACACACAAACACACACATACACACACAAACGCGCACACACAAACACACACCCACACACGCACGCATGCACGCACGCACGCACGAACGCACGCACGTACGCACACACTTACGAATGCACGCACATACGCATACACACACACAGTCACACACACACACACGCGCGCACACACGCACACACGCACACACGCACACACGCACACACGCACACACGCACCCACGCACGCACGCACCCTCACGCGCACACCCACGCACCCCCACGCACGCACCCACACGCACGCACGCACGCATGCACGTGGTTTACGTTATTTTTAACATTTAATTAACTAATTTAATGGCGGGAATCTTACCACCAACCAAAATATTAAGTAAGTTTCAATAAATCTTAGAAATTAATGATTTCCTGTTTTTTGTGTATCACTTTTTTAATTTGCATACAATTTTACAGTTGTTAAGATAAAATTAAATTTGAATTGTAGCCTTTTACGTTATTTCACTTTTTAATTTGTTTAATACTGTATACCTAAAATTTGACTTTTATTATGACTTTTATTTTAGTATGATCATTGGGGAAATCAGAAAATATGAATTTTAGGTGGTTTTTAATAAATTAAGGTTAAGTTAAATGTAAATACCTATCATTTACATTATTTTTACTATGTAATTGACTCATTTATGTATACCTAAAATTTTAAATAGATCCGTAAAGCTCTCTTATCGTTAACTAAAGTGTTAAGTAAATTTTAATAAACAACAGAAATTAATCATTTTCTGTCTTTGTTTACCAGTTTCCCGCAATTTTAATTTGCTTACATACAATTTTACAGCATTTGAATAGCTATTTTTTATGATATTTTACTATTTAATTTGTTCACTAATGTATGCCTATAGTTTGAAATTCTCTTACCTTTTACCATAGCACGAAATAAATTTATATAAATATTAAAAACTATTAATTTCCTTTCCTTTGTTACATTAATGCTATGAGTTCTAATAAAACTTTAACTTTTTATGATTGCTTTCGTTTCAGTACAGTTATTGTGGTAAATAAGAAATATGAACTTTGTAGTTTTCAATAATCACCAATTTGCTTGTATATATATATATATATATATATATATATATATATATATATATACCATTTTACAAACTTCAAGACAAAATTAAAGTAGTTATCGCTTATATTATTTTTACTATTTAATTACCTCAGGTATCTATGCGTCACGTTTGAAACTGGTCAACAAGATTTTTATCATTAACTACAAAATTAAGTAAATTTCAATAAACATAATAAAATAACAGACCTTTTAAATAGAAATATTTCAAGATTACCAAATTCTTTTAATCTGCATAATTAGGCACTTTCAACAAGTTTAAAATATTTCAATGAGCTAGGTGTACTTAATGAGTTATAATCATGTTTATTTTTTGCAATAAAAAAAATAGGAAAGTGATACTACTACTAACGTGCGCTTAAGTTATAAATCAGAATTGCAAAAAAAAAAGGTTAAAAGGTAGTAAAACTGATCTAAGTTTCAACCATAAATTATAACATAAGAAAAAGAGATTAAAATAAAGGCTAGCGTTGAGCAAAACGAATAATGTACAGATATGAAATTTAAATTTTAATTGCATTAATATGGTGAATTATGCTTACGATGTTAACAACAGCTGCCTGTACAAAAATCTATATTTGGATAATTATTGGCTTTTGAGAGACGGTAACAGTTTATTATATAAGGAATAGATGTTATATGTAAATGATGGAGGCGAAATTAGTCCTTTAAATCTAAGGTTTACATTGCGAACGTCGCTTCGATGTCTGATTATGGATACAAATATGGTGGAACTTTATTATAAATGATGGAATGGTAAAGTACAGCGGCATGAAGTACCTTTCTGTTATCCATGTTTAGCCAATTAGCGTCGTTTAATTTGTAAGTAATGGGTTGATATTTCCATAAACAAAGCGTAAACATGATTTTTGTCCTCTTCGAATGCGATTTTTTTCTGTACTTGCAAGGCATGTATACTACCTCAAAAATCAAAATGACTTAATACGAGTGACTCGGTTATTTGTAATTTTAATGCTTGCGATAGTATATGGCGATGAGGAAATAACATTTTTAAACTAGAGTACGATTTCTTAACACATTTAGTAACATGTTCTTGAAATCGTAATTTATTGTCCCATTTCGTGCCACTTATGAACATTTAAGACTTACATCACTAACTAATATTTTTACGTCATTCTATATTTTTTCTTTGAACCTGTCAAAAATAATAAAAATAGACTTAGAAGGATTTAAGCTAAGATTATGTTTTCTGGACTTACATTCTAAGTTATTTACATCATTGTTTATAATGTTATTCGCCAACGTTAGATCGGAGTGAGTAAAAGAGTATTTCAGTGAAGAATTTATTTTGTTCTATGACTCATCCTGTTTTCTTATCTTTGATTGTTTTCTTATTACTAGTTTGTCGACAGTTCTACACAGTGGTGCAAATTTCATTATAATCAGTTTTTAATGAATTTTTAAAGCTTAACATTGTTGTACTCCCTACACAACTCTTGTAACGTTTATGGTAGTCAATTTTGTAAACGACATTCGATTTGTTATGTTTTGTCTTTTGTGTTGAAGTATTGTTAAATTGTTTTATAATTTCTATGTTATGGTTACTTTTGTACCGAGTGTGAAAGTTTAGATATGAAAGGTATAGTTACGTTATTGGTGTTAGGTATTTCTGCACAATCTAAATTATTGAAAGACTACAAAGATAATCTGACGAACGTTGACATCGAAAGTAATACTGCTTAACGCGGAATTTAAATTTTTGCATACGTTGTCAAACTGTTTTATTAATAAATTTTAAAGGAAAATTATTTTTTAGAAGAATATTCTTAATTCTGTTCATATTTTTTATGGTATTTCGTGAAGATTTTGCACTGGCATAATTAACCAAATTATTGATAGCTTTCTTAGTATTTATTGTTGTGTGTAAATTGGAAATGCGTTATTCTGTCAAATTTATGACCTTTACCGTTTTGCTCATGACTAAAAAATTTAATCTTTAATTATTTCCTGTTCAATTGGAAATTTAAGTTTAAGATCCAGTTTGTTCAATTTGTTACCCTGTACCTGATTTTTACGCATGAAAATAATAATAAAGTCAGTTATACCTGAATGGCATTTAAAACCATTGCTAACCCGCTACTGAATTAATTAATTAATTGGTAAAATTCTTTAATTTTGTTTCAAAAATGTTTAATAGTCATAATCATTAAATCGTTTGAAATTCAATATTGAATGATATCTAAATTACATCCACTCACACGTCGTACACATAAAACGTGTGGATTACATAAATTACACAAACAAACTAAACCACTTAGATCTATTGTAGCACCCCGCACAAATCCAGATAGCCAAGTTCTTTATCTAATATTTATCTAGTCGGTAAGAAGATCGCAAAAAATAGTTTCTGAGATTAATCTTCAGAAACTGTTAGTGGAGAGGTGATATATGATAAAACCACAAAAATCAATTCTAATAGTGGTGCCCCCCCAAACCGCCCCTTTTGGGGAATAGACAAAGATATTGAAAAATTACTTGTTATAAAAAGAAAGCTTGATTCATTTCCTAAAAAGAAGAATCCTAGTATTTTCCATAGTTCTGTAGAAACTCACTATTGAATATATAAGAAAAAATTAATTTTTAAAATGTATTTAACATTTTAACATTTAAAAGTATAAGCAAAGAAATGAGAGATATGTTTATTAGTTTCAATTTTCTATCAACAAGTGTAGCTAGATTTCTAGGATGTTTGATTTTTTTTTAGATATTTCAAAGTATATATTTGAGAATTGTTAACATATTCTAAAAAATGGAATAAGATATGAAATATATTCATTTTGTGACTTTATCTTGTAACCATGAGAAATAATAAAAGTGTATATTTTTGGTAATTTTGAAATTATGAAGTTAAAATCATCATATTCAAATACGAATGAAATGAAACAGTTTTTCGAAAAGTTAAAAAAACAGAACTATTGCTCAACTAAAACGCAAAGTTCAACATTAAAAAAGAATAAGCCGATGACTTTAATATTCTTGTGATAGGAATTTTATATTATTGGATGTGTTTTAGTGTGTTTATGTTTGAACATAATAAACAGTTTAGCATTTTAGATGTTTTTTATTGTCTAATAGTAATAGTAGGAACGACAACAATAAATTACAACCTAAAATGACGCTGCTTCATCTTGTAAAAGCGTTTTCAAATTTCTCAAAATTGTTTTCAACTTTAACAATTTTAATAAACAATACAGCTACTGACGAAGATAACTGTAAGTGTTATCGAAACGTTTAGATTGTATAACTTATACCACAAATACACGATAAAAAAAGCAAAAAGGTAAGTATTTTAATATATGTGAATATAGTGAAAGTTTACATTTTCATAAAATTATAAATTATTGATTTAATTATTACGAAGTGCTTGTTATTCAAAATCTCAAACGAGTGACCACAAAACTAATTAGTAAACTGCTGAAAAGGATTTTCCGAAAAAACGTAATTTATTTATTAACAATGAAACCTGCAAGATCATGAAAAAAGTGCAGGTTTCAATCAATTTTTACAATAACCGGTAAAGGTTGTGGAAGATTCTACAAAAGCATAAAATCTATTTTATGATTTCTGCAAACGCAGGTATTAAGAAAACCCGTTACCTGCATTCTTGCACAATAGTTGTTTGTGACGTCAGTGTATCAAACACCTCCCACCCAGTCAGTATATATATAAAAGGTGCCGGATCGCATATACACGTTTTTATATATACTGGTGCTTAAACATAACTTTATCTATACAAAATTTCGGATGCCACTTTGACGTTTAGTTTCTCGGTGCCACATATATGTATGTATGTATATGTATGTATATATTATATATATATATATATATATATATATATATATATATATATATATATATATATATATACAGGGTGGCATAGAAAAAGTGCCATGCATGGTGCCACACTATAGAGGACACCAAAATAAGAAAAAAAGTTCCTATGAACTTAGGTCCGCAACGCCTTCGTTTAAAAGATATAGGGTGTTGAAGTTTAATTTTTTTTTTTTTTAATATCTTTTTACAATGATGTAATAAGCGGACGAAATTTTGTATACAGGGGCTTTTTATCACGCAGAATTCAAATATGATCTTAGTTCAGTTGTATTTCCTATTTAAACAAATAATTCATTTGGAATATTATCAGGTGATCTGGTCATTTACTAAACTCCTTGTTTTAAGTAAGCTTCTTATCCTCTATAAGCAGTGAGTAATGTAAGTCACGCTCTGAGAGTAATCATTATTCACTCGATTTGTGCCGTAACCGAATAATGAATATTGTTACTTAAAAAAAACTATAACGTTTAATCACACGTTGTTTTAAGAACTTTGCATATTATTAAATTATCTATTTATATAGTTATTATGAAAATTTAAGCAGTATACGTACTTTATGTACAGACAGACACAAAAATTCAGAAAAATGTGGTATATATGTAGTTTTAGTTGCTTCATAACCTAATTATATCTGTTTCTATTTTACGTAAAAAAGTTGTGGTTTTACCTTGTAATAGTTACATAGAATTTCGAAAACCAGCAGGGTTAAAATAGAGTAAATAAACATCCTAGTTTTTATTTGTATAATGAAATGCTTCTGTTAGCTTTACAGAATTTATTTCACAATAGCAGCAGATACCACATTATTCATTCAAAGAACATTATTAAGCGTTCGAAGCAATCAATATGGGATAGACCTAAAATTAATTTGTGTCGCACACATACAGTTTAGAAGGGTCATAGATTTTGGTTGTGCTTAATTACTTAACTTTACACGGTTTGTAAACTAATAAGAGCTTTATTATTGCAAAAGCTAAACAAACAGGTGTACACCAAATTAATACTTAATATTCAACCCCATCTGGTTAACTGATTATCTAATATCTTACTTCAATACATTGATACACAACATTGAAAAAATAAAGCAAACGCACTACCGTCTGTTTAAAATCACACAAACAGAGGGAGATGGAGCTATTCGCTGTGCAGTTTTATATGTATATTATTAAAATTATTCTTTTGTGTTATTTGACAGTGAAAACACAATATAGTACGTTTCACATAATTTTTAATTTTAATTCCAGTTTCAACTACATATGTTAAATAATAGTTTGTGCCAATTTAACATACAACATTTGTAAAGCATTTACTTCAAGGTTCAGGAAAAACAGAGCAAAAAACCTAGATAAGTTGAAATTGTTAATAATGAGTTTGTGTTGACATATTTCCATATTATCAAATTGAATGTCATAATTTAAATTATTTAAAGCATGCTCAGCTAACAATTATATATGACGTACTATATTGTGTTTTCACTGTAAAGTAACACTTACATTTATTACTAAAGCTATTTCGTTGTTAGATTTGGCTGGATTTTTAATTGATGTCAGTTTCTATTTGTGAATGCTTTTATCAGTTTCAAATTAAAATTTTTAGAACTATACACTTACATTATAATTCGATTATATTTTGTTAAATTTGCTCTTTTATTATGACATTTTTCAGTGTTAGCCTTCGACTGTTAGAGGGTGTTCTGATTTGTGATGTTCAAGGCAGTTTAACAATATTTAATTTATTAGGGATCTACTAAAATTGTATTCCATAGCAGGCTTTATACGCTCATCAAACTGTTACATTACTAGCTGGCTTATGTTTGCGTTTTAAATTTTCATGTTTCAAAAATTTCTTTTAATATCTTAAACATTTCTAAAAGATTTTATTACTACTGAGGACCATAACTGTAGGTGTTATCGGAACACTTAGATTTGTATAAATATAAATACAAAAATACACTATTAAAAAACCCAAACAGCTAGGTATTTTAAATATGTGCAGTAATCTTAAAGTTTACACTTTCATAATACTGGGTTTTTGTTGGTGTCAGCAAAAGAAGAATATAGTCAGTATTAAACTATCTTCCAAGGAACGGCAATGCTTACATTCTAATAAATACTATTTTTGCTTCTAAAGAAACAAAATTAATTAATACAAGCGATTGTTGAATAAATTTTATTTATGTGGAGGTCATAAAAACATATCGCCAAACAAAGGCATAATTATTGTTACCTACCGTTATATCAGGAAATGCTAATGTCGTTATGATGATTTTTCATTTTCATTATAAATTACATCATTTATAATACGACAAGACGACCGACAATGACCGAACGGCAGTCTTTGTGATTTCAATAGAATGTGCGCTTCCGTTGATCAATTTAATCCTTTGCACTCGTAATTGTAAAATTAGCATACATACCTTCTACATTTTTTAAATAATTTGTGTTATTTTTGTGGTAGTAATTATTTGGTTTACCATTTAAATGTTCGTATTCCGTTATTATTGCTCCATCGTTTCTACTACTATAGAACAAGGTGCCACTTAAATACTGTATATAATAAATAATAAAGATAAATAAAGTAGGAATATCCTGTAGTTTCCATCCATGTGAACATGTCCCTGTATGCATCATCCAATACGCAAAAATGTGTCCTATGCTATATATCATTTTTGCTTTGGTTTAGCTGATTAGTTAGTTAGGGGCCAGGCTCAATAGTGATGGCGGATAGGGAACATCAAACAAACAAACCAACAGGGGGGCTAAAAAGGCACGGGATAAAAAACGAAAACTTCTTGCAAGCAGCGGAGACAAGTGCGTGAAAATAAGTGATATTCTTCCTCTTCGTGATGGTTCAACTTCTTCTAAAGAGGAATATCTAAGTCAGGAGTCGAAGAAATGTCGCCATTGTTTTGACGAGAAAGAAATGGAAATCAGTCGCAGTAAATCAAGAAGCTGATGCCAAACCAGAAGTGTCTGGATTTCAGATTTCAGGCGATATTTAATCTGTGTCGGACGCGGATAAGAGTGAATCGAAACAGGCAATTCCGATCTCGACGGAAGAAAATACCAGGGATGGGAGTTGTGATGAGTACGGCCACCTGAATTACGATTACTTTACATGACCAAAATCAGAAGATTTTGCTAGAGCCAAGTGTCTCCCGGTCAATTTCATATTTGGTGCTACGCCCGTATTTTAAACCTTGTAATATGTGCTGCAACCAGTATAACATTTACAAGTGCTACTTTTTTTCATTAATGAACAATATTGCAGTTTTTATAAATGACTTACTTGCGTGCCGATATATGGGAAGAAACAGTAAAAGATTCTCGATATAAAAAAAAAACTAACTATGGTCGGAATGACAAGGCGGTGGTCTAAGCAACGCGGCTCTCAAAAAAATATTCGGCTTGTTTTCAAATAAACACCAAACGCTTTATGTAGAAATGATAATCGCTTTAAAATATATTATGGAAAAGACCAACAAGACCCCAACCGTTCGAATTAAAGTTAATGGGTATCTAAATGGACTTTTACAGTACGAAACTATCGTAACTACACCTGTTCATTTACGAATTTTTTAAGTTTCTGATTATCTTCAGACTAGCAGACTAGAATTTCTAAAAGTGTTCTCCATGGTTCGTTCGACAATCAAAAAATTGATCGCTTACCGACATGATTATTTGGCTATTTGAAGGGAAGCCGATAAATTAGTCAATACTAATGAATGACAAGTTAGAAGACAGTGAATAGCCAGATCTTTGAGTGGAAAGTTGCCGGTTATTCGAATACGAAAAAGAAACTTATACTAGGAGAGCAGGTTAGCGATGAAGCTTTACAAGATCCAGCAAAGGTTTCCGAGCTCTCTGTATTCAACGTCATTTTAGACAAAACAAACACCAGTATCCAAAGCGGTTTTTCTAAAGACGAGAGATTTTTTATCGATTTACCTCTGCTTGAACCAAGAAATATTAAAGAAATTAAAGATAACCACGAGAAGCCCGAGTCGCCGGTGATGGAAGAACTAAACACGTTTTTAGTTAGTTTGATGCGGATGCAACTCGAGACAAACCCCGAGCGGAGCTATCAAATTTCATTTTAAATTAGGATGATTTAAAGATATCAAGAACCGATTTTGGCGACGTAAGGTCAACATTTGAAATAGATGGGACTGAAACAGAGATCGTTATCTATCTACGCAATCTTGTTCTACCTATAGAAACTACTAAGTTTGTTTTATCGCTATTTATATAACCTCCTATCCAGTACTTACAAACAATTAACATTATCATATCAATATTTACTTACCCTTTCCTTGTCACAAGTTTGCTGTGAAAAAGGTTTTTCAACTTTGATATTTCTTAAAAATCGTCTGAGGAGTCAATTAAATCAAGATCTCCACGTTCGAAAAGACAGTCGAGAGTGGTTTTGGAGTGGGTGAGGATTCGGATTAGGGACAAAAAGGAGTAATTGAGAGGCATTCTTACTAATGTCTTGTGAACAGGACATTTAAAAAAAAATTACTAAGAGGACATAATTGACAACGTGGCGAGCAGGAGTGACCTGTTCCAGAAAATGCTTATTCTGCAATTATGTATTCTTTGTTATTATTAAGATTAACTATTTAAAAAGTATAAAATGTAATATACTCTAGATTAAAATTGTTTATTAACAATTCTTTAAAATTTGCATAGAAAAGTTGTACACCCCCTCCTGTGCGAGATCGCATAAAGGAGCGGCCAAACATAAGTATCCCCCTCACTTTGTAGGTCCCAGACCGACCCCAGCTGGAATCCCCAGAGAGATTTGCAAAATATCCGTTTTTGAACAAATTTTGAAATGAGCAACCCGTTTTTTTTTATAAACATGAAATTGAGTCTAATTTAACCTTATGCACTGAATACAATAAATTATGATGTAGCACATTAGATAATCGGACCCAGTTGACTTCGATTACACCGAACTTATTTATATACACGGTGTTTCAAAAATGTCTATTACGCTCTGAAAATCTGTGAAGACGAGGAAAACATCAAGGCAAAAAAAAATTCCACATACAATTTTCCTTTAAATCGCTTCGTTTCAGAGATACAAGGTGTTGTACATAAAAAGAAAGCGTAAAGTGTTAACCAAATACGTATAATATTATCTGTATCTATGAAACGAAGCAATTTGAACAGAAATTCTATTTGGAATTTTTATTTGTTTTCCTCATCTTCACAGATTTTCAGATCGAAGCAGTAGCGTACGCTCTGAAGCACATTAAATCCTATTTTCTTCCTTATCTTGGAAACGAGCCGTCAAATCACAAAAGCGCAAGTTACCTTATTCGTGTATATAGAGTGGAGAAATACGGAAATGGAAACATAATTCGAGAACATTCAGTGGTGTAGAAGTTCAATCTGAAAAACCCTTTCGACCTGGCCGTATCTCCGCCACCGAATAATTAAGTATCCCGAGCATCAGTGTATGACGCATGTAGAGTGTGGGTAATGTACATAATATCAGATTGTCTACGTGTGTACTTCCTGAAAAATTAAAAGAAATCGTCCCTTTTTTCGAAACTTCAACACCCTGTATCTCGAAAATTTCACACACAGAATACGTTCTAGAAATTTTGGCAGCTGTAGTCGGCGTGCGCGGTGACCTTTTCACACAGATATCTTCTTATCTATTTAATGAACGCAGTTAGTAAAGTGTGAAGGGATTTCGAACTGCTGCATCTGTAATCTATGAACAACATAAAAATATGTTTTCAGCCCTTAAATATCGTATTGTATGTCGGCTACCTGAACATCTTTTTATTCAATGAATACAGCTTAAAGTTGAATACATACATAACTATAAGTGTATAAGAATGCTGCAAGAATCATTTTCACTAGCCATCGCTCAAATATAACCTTAAGTCTGCATACTCAAATCATAATTAAAATAATTAGCTTTATTTATTTATTAAATGGAGTATTATGAAAATGCCAAGCTTACAATATTATCACACAAATAAAATACTTATTTTTTGGGTAATTCAGTCGTACATTTTCCTTATTTATCTTTTTTATAAATTTAAACATTTCGACAACAATTATAGTTACTGTCCTCAGTAAACCTTTAAGAATTACTTGAGATGTTAAAACAAATTTATGAAATATGAAAATATTGTAATATTACTGAGGATGATAACTGTAATTGTTATTGAAACGTTTAAATTTCTAGAAAAGGAATAAAACACAGGAATTGATTACACATAGATAAGTATTTTAATTATGTGAAGTATTAGTTTTTGTTTATATTTGTGGGGGTTACAGTTTTAAAATTTCGTTTGTATCCTAAATTCAAAAAATAAATAAATTCAAAAATAGATAAAATAGGTATAATCCCGTCTTATATGATTTTATCTCATATTAAATATTACACTTTGAACACGCTTTAAATACAAGTAAGGTTAAGTTTCATATAAAAGCAAGATTTAAAGTGTTATGTTGAATTTAATTAAAATCATTTTAACGTAAGAACTATGTTGGACTAAAACAATTATTCATTAGCATATCTAGGGTTTCCAATTTATACATTACCAAAACGAATCTTGTGTTGGATACTTAAAAGGTCTTGTAACGTTTCCTTCTGGGTCAGGGAGCTGTCTACAAATAAAGACTAATTATCAAAGCTGAAACTGAATGCAGTGATATCTTTTCTCTCATGCAAACAATATTTGGAATAAATGTGCTTTAGTATTAGTCTGTTGTCTATGTGTTAATTGGTCGTCGTCAACATACGAACCAATTGTGTATGGTAGCTTTTCCTCTGATGTTGTGTTACTAAAGAAATATCTCCTACAGTCTATAGAAGGTAGTGAGCATGGATTCGTTTAGCTTTATATGTCGTGATTGTTTAGCATACATACGTAAGTCATATTGTTCTATTCAACAGCAAACTTCAATAATAAATGTCTTCTACAGTGTAACATCGAAATGTGTTTACATAAGACAGGAATACGAAATGTGTATATAAACTTTGCTTAACACACATTATACTTGTTTCTTATCAAATTTACATCTCAAGCTTTTAATTTACTCAAGCTGTGAATTTACTTTTAAAGCGCCTCTAAAATTTTGTCGCAAAATGCTTAATCAGCTCCAGAAGACAATCATTATTAAACTTAATTCTTAATTATTGCTTTCAAAAATTAATACTTTTGCTTAAAATTCAAGAAAGCTTTATTTTGAAAGCTCCCCTCATACACCTCACCTCAAAAATAATCAATGAAAAACTTTATTTAACCAATCTGAAACTGTCATAAGCAAATTTGTAAGAGCAACTTTTAACTCGTATACTGGATGGTCATCCGATGTATCTCGCCTCCATAACATTATTATTAGCGATAGAACTACATTTAGTAAGAGTATTGTTACACTCGCTAGAAAAAAATTTATGCTGATTAATTAAACTATTGCAACATTTCTAAGGATTAAATATAAATATATAAATAATAGTGTTCAGTTTGTTATTTAAAAATATGAAGATTTAAAGGATTGCGGCCAATGTTTGGTGCATTGTGCTTGAACTAGTTTACTGTTTGATTTTCATTGTAGCAAACACGCGAAATGCAGCGAAAGTATAAGTTAGTTCGTGCTACAAGAGTGTTTGTTTCTCTATTTTAAAATGGTTGTTTTATCCTAAGAAATTTTTACCGGTCTGATTTTTATAATAATTCATCGAGGTTTGCTCGAATTTAAATATGTCTTATCTACTGGGATGGATTGATGTTGCGTTATGTCATTCGTGATTTTACACAGGTGTAAAATTTAAACTTCAGTAAGTAAAAAGCACTTCTAATGTAAATTTTGCTTCATATAAAAATGTTCCTTTATTTTAGTCATCGCTGAATTATACCACAGACAACATAAGTATATGTTGTCTGTGATTATACTAGCTAATCTTGAAACAGATAGCTAAATCTTATGTGGAAGAAAATGTTCCTTTCTGTGAAAGTTTGTATTTCAAATACACCATGATCATAAATATTCTATATTAAAATTATTTGACAGACCGAGTGCCTTATCTATGTTATTACTTCTTTTAAAGGTACGAGTATTGACTGGTATTCTTCACGATTCTGAACACATTCTGTAGCTCACATTCTTAAAACCTCCCTTTTTTATTCGGCATGAAATTGCAAATATACTAATAGTAATGCACACCAGGTGTTTGCAAATCTTAATCTAGACAACATCAGATTAGTGTCTTGCTTCCCGATATTATGTACAGGGGTGTCGTATGTATCAATATACTTATTTTGAGAAATGAATTTCCAACAAAATAAAATCCGTTTCTCAACCGATTTTGAAATTTTTAATATTTCTCTAATTTTAGGGATATGTTTATACATTGTGTAAATAATTTCTTCAGCAATAAACTCATAGAAAATATTGATACATCTTTGTAAAGGAGATAAAATTTACCGTTAAATTTTGTATTAACGAAATTATATTGTCATCCACAAAGTTAAATTAACATCCTTTAAACTTAAAGTTTTCCATTTAAATAAAGCACTCAATTGCAATTCACCAAAACAATTTAAAAATGTAAAACTTTCATGTTTGAAGGATGTTAATTTAAGTTTGTGGATAACAATATAATTTCTTTAATACACATATTAATGGGAAAGTGTATTCCCTTACAATGATGTATCAATATTGTTTTCCTCTATAACTGAAGAAGTTATTTACGCCAACATGTAAACTGTAAAGAAATATAAAAAATTGAATATCTCAATATTGGTTGAGAATGCCCATGTTTATATGACCTTTTAATTGGTTAGTTAAAGAATCATTCCTCAAAATAAGTACACTGATACATAGGACACCCTGTATGATAGATAGGATGGGTTAGGATCTATTGCAGCTAAGTGAATTAAAAACCTTCTGTAACTGTTTTATATACAGTGCTGAAACCTTTACATGAAAGCACATTTTATATTGCTTAGTTGAAGTATTTAAATCAAATGATTAAGGGTATGCTTTGCGCGTTATTAATTAAGGGAGGAGGGAAAGAAAGAAAATGATATCGAGATTAAGACGTGGAAAAAAGGGAAGCGAAACAAATATTTGAGAGGGACAAAGATAGAAGTGTTGGTTGTGAGTGGAAAGAGGAGAGGACGGTAGAAGAAATATTTGGGGAAAAAGGAAGGGGAGCGGATTGCATGGAAAAAATATGGAAAATAAGAAGACAGATAAAGTGAGAGTGGGACCAAAGGGAAGAAGATAGTGTATGTTACTTTGCAAGAATACATAAAGATAAACTTATATATATAATTCATTCGTTTAACTTATCCCGATTGATCGGCCAATGAAACGCGCACTTGCGTATGACTATCCTTTTCTACAGATTGAATACAATGTATTCATTATTAGCTAACGTATAATTCCAAGAGTATCGTTTTGTATGTCTCTTATTAACTCAAGTAACTAACAAGGCTAACATCAACAACCAATTTCGTTTTTTTTGTACGAACAGTTTTGATACCAAATTAACGTAAATGTCATAATGTTGTTTGCAAATAATAGACAAAAGTTTAATTTACGTATCGTAGAAGTACGCACGTAAAAACATATTATTTTCAATTAAACTTACAATATAATAACGTAGCAGATGAATTTTGGTAAGTTATTCTAAAATGTTGCAAACATTTTGTAAATATTTGCAGGTTAAGGCCAATGAACTCTTACAAAGACAGGAAGTCATTGTTCCAGTAGTTTTCTACATAAAAGTGGCGGTTCTAAATCTTTGACGGCATTGGGTGCATACAAACGACGTAAAGATCAAAGTATTAGATGCTAAGGTCGCCTTGAGTAAATATCACCGGGCCCGAACACTGCACTCCTTGTCCGAACTATAACGAAAATATATTCTATAATGCAAATTTGTGAGTTAATGGTTATTTACTTGATTTATTCATAAAGATTGAACTTTTAGGAATTCTACTACTCATTATGCTTTGACAAAACGTTCGAATTCCAAAGCACGGAAGCATAATTTCAATCATAGGTGTTTACACTTGTTTGTGTAGAAAATTATTATACTGCAATTCAAAATATTGGTGTATTTAATGTAATTGAATTATAGTACTTTTTATAAACTTACTCAAAGTATCGTTTTAAACACACTAAACACATTATAACCCCGTGTTTCTTACTTATTCAGTACATTATTACACCATCATGTAATAAAACGTATGACTTTGTCCATTCACATTTAAGTATGACTGTGTTGAAAATAATTTATTGTTATAAAATATAATGTTAATGTACAGTAACATATATGTTATTTATTATTATTAAATTTTTGTGGAAAAATATTTGTTTGCGTTAAGAATTCAATTAAGAACAAGAAATTATAAATGTTCACTACACTTCATCTTTTGTATTTGTGTCATCGTTTGGATTTAAAATAATTGGATTGATTTGGACATCATAAACTGTTTATTATTTCCAACACTTTAGAATTTCAGCTTCTGCATGTTTAACCGTTTTTAACCAGACTGAAGGTGAAACTGTTTCTAACGCTTCTTTTAACATCTGTTTGACATTATTATCCCCATAACCCTCTCTTCCAATGTGTTTATCGTAATAAGTTTTGCTTATTCCCCATACCATTTCTATTGGGTTAAATTGACAGCGGTAAGGGGGCAAGCGAAAAATTTCATGTCCATGTTCTTTAATAATATTGTCGACCAAATATTGTTTCTCTTCCTTATCTAGCTTTGTTATATGTAGTAATTCCGTTTGAAATGCTTCTTTTTCATAAGTCGTTTTTCTTCCCCTAAGCCACTCTGCCATTTCTTCCTTTTTCCAATTTGTAGTTAGTTGGCGATTGACAATTTGTGAATGGTATGGAACATTATCCATAAACATTACAGATGGCTTTGTTAAGTTTGGCGAACGTTGATTTTTTAATCATTTAACAAAGTTTTCGGAATTCATACAACCGTCTGCTCCTTCCACAAAGCCATCTTCTGTTCCAGCATGTAGGAATGTATAACGATAGCCTTCGCCACCAAGATTCTTAAAGAATTTTGAATTGGAATCTTGCCATATTCTTTTGTTGCTTCCTTTTGCAAATATCCATGTTTCGTAGATAAACGAACTGCTTGTAGATATCCTGTTTCATATAAGTGATGTAACTGTCCAAAAATTTTACCCTCATCGATGCTATTGAAGTTTTTTGGTACAGGGCCTTTCTATTGTTTGTTAGCTTGAAAGAAAATCCAATGTCCAACAAAACGTGATAGAGGCTTATCCTTTTACACTCAACGATACCTCTTTCTTTAATTTTTGTTAAGACCGTATCTAATGTAACATGTTCATGATTAATACACATGTTGTAAGTTGTAGTACGGATTTTACTTTTTTGTCGTTCATCCATGCCTTTTGTTTATAGACTTCTTCGTTGAGGTTCATTTTCCTTGTTTTCTTCTAGATTTTGATGTTGTCACAAACCATTAGAAATGGTTTTGGTGTCAATTTTCAAAGCATCGCTAACTCTTGCATGCACTGCTGTTAATGGTGTTAAGGGCCCGTTGGTCTGTTTTTCTTTATTAAAGTATTCCGCTAAGTTATGGATCAATTCGTCTACGGTAATTGACCTACGAGGTATGTTGATGTGTTACAAATGAAAACATAAATGTTACACTAGAAAGTAAAGTGGTACTGAAAAGAACCGATTTTTTTAAATATTAACTCAAGAAGCAATTAAAAACGAATAAGAAATAAACAAACCGGCGCGCGTACGTAACCTCAATCAACAAATAAGCAAATAAAGAAAGGTTGGTATCAGTGCTCATATTTTTGCTTTAAATTATAGACGACAGTCATTTCGTGATTTAATGCATAGATGACGTCATCGGGATCAGTTAAACGAATGAACTATAAAAGTTATTATAATTACTTTTATAATAATTTAATGTTAGTCAAGTTTGTCCGGTATGTGTGAATCCATGCGATATTGCAAGCTCACATTCCATTAATTTAAGCAATTTGATTGTAATCTCATTATATTTAGAATTTACATCGATTCTACATACATAAAGACAAAATGTACATCGATTTTGGGCTTGTAAGTAGTACACGCGCGCTTGTCGTCGCTACATTGTTTTTTTGACGTCACCTCTGGGGCACTTTAAAGTTAACATTTGATATATGTCCACATGTAGGTCGTATTTTTGTCAGCCATTTATTTTGTCGGCCATTTTATAGGCCATTTTTTTATGTCGGACATCTTGTTGATTAAGTCCTTAATGCTATCTTGTCAGACGGGCCTTCGCTCCTTGTCGTGGCCCCCTAACTGTAAATGGCATGGGGACAGACATACAGGCGGACGGACGGACGGACGGACGCACGGACCGCCAGACAGCCAGCCAGCCAGCTAGCCAGCCAACGAGCCAGCCAGCCAGCCAGCCAGCCAGCCAGCCAGCCAGCCAGCCAGCCAGCCAGCCAGCCAGCCAGCCAGCCAGCCAGCCAGCCAGCCAGCCAGCCAGCCAGCCAGCCAGCCAGCCAGCCAGCCAGCCAGCCAGCCAGCCAGCCAGCCAGCCAGCCAGCCAGCCAGCCAGCCAGCCAGCCAGCCAGCCAGCCAGCCAGCCAGCCAGCCAGCCAGCCAGCCAGCCAGCCAGCCAGCCAGCCAGCCAGCCAGCCAGCCAGCCAGCCAGCCAGCCAGCCAGCCAGCCAGCCAGCCAGCCAGCCAGCCAGCCAGCCAGCCAGCCAGCCAGCCAGCCAGCCAGCCAGCCAGCCAGCCAGCCAGCCAGCCAGCCAGCCAGCCAGCCAGCCAGCCAGCCAGCCAGCCAGCCAGCCAGCCAGCCAGCCAGCCAGCCAGCCAGCCAGCCAGCCAGCCAGCCAGCCAGCCAGCCAGCCAGCCAGCCAGCCAGCCAGCCAGCCAGCCAGCCAGCCAGCCAGCCAGCCAGCCAGCCAGCCAGCCAGCCAGCCAGCCAGCCAGCCAGCCAGCCAGCCAGCCAGCCAGCCAGCCAGCCAGCCAGCCAGCCAGCCAGCCAGCCTGCCTGCCAGCCAGCCAGATAAATAGACAGACAGACAGACAGGCGGGCGGGGGCGGGCGGCGGGCGGAGGCGACGACGGACGGACGGACGGACCCGACGGACGGACGGACGGACGGACGGACGGACGGACGGACGGACGGACGGACGCGGACGGACGGACGGACGGACGGACGGACGGACGGACGGACGGACGGACGGACGGACGGACCGACAGACAGACAGACAGACAGACAGACAGACAAACCGACCGAACTACCGGCCGACCGACCGCCCGACCGGCCCACTGACGACCGACCGACAAATCCAGACATCATGGCCGATCTTGAAGAAACTTGGCCAAAAGTTGTAAAATGAGTTAATACGTCGATTAAGCGACAGTGAAAATAAATTCTATGGCATAACCTTCTATACCTACATATGTATATGTTCGTTGGAAGGTAAAAATACTAATCAAGTCTGTGCAAGGAGAAATAGAATAAATGCGGTTAGAGGTAGAATTGGAAAAATGTACAACGCAATTCTGGTGTTAATGTGCAGCACGGAGACGATAGGAAGCAAACCTCAAGGGAAAAAAGGAAAACGGCAAGAGTCAATCAAGCGAAACTTCACAAGAATGTAAAAATATCACAAAATTGAATTAGAAAGGTATGTACTACGAAATAATACTTTTTGGCAGATTTGAATCAAACAATACCTTATTGGAATCAGTCGGCTCTATAAATGTATTTAATTCCGAAAAACTTGACACTTTTTAGAGGTATTGCGGAGAAGAACTCTCCGTAGTAAGAAACTACTTAAATCAAATACATGAAGCCAACATATTTGTACAACTATTTAAGCACAGGGTGGCGCTTGAACAGACCAATTGTATGCGTTTGAAGCAACATTTGGATGTAGTACTTCCATGTGTGATTCAACGTTTTCCACACTAACCGGAAATAGTTGCCCACAGAGTTTCCTATAGGGCATCAAAATTTAAATATGGACAAATTTCTGAGAAAATTCAATAATAATAGAAATCGTAAATTGCAATTATTTTAAGTTAATGTTATTTTTTTTAAAGAAATTTTCATTGACTGACTTGACTGTAATTTTTTGATTACTGAATAATACAGTGGTCTCAACAACAAAAATCTATTGCTCTATCTCGGACGTACGCATAGTTTGGGGTATAGGTAATCGATTGATTTAGACGCAAATTACAACACGAAACAAAACTTTTGTACGAATTGGGAGCACTAAAAGTATGTATTCGAACTCAAACTTTTCACAAATTTCCCGGACCTCTTATCGCGTAGAAGATACTCCGCCTCCCCCTCACCAGTCAACCTATGCCCTACCTACACACTTCCTTGTCCTGCTCTTTAATTGCCGCTGGCTACGGCCCAGCAGTATGAAACAAAAAAAATCAATTTGAAATTGTGGTGAGTTAAAAAAGAAAAATACAAGTTTCATAACGTTATTACACGTAATAAACGTAACTATTTCTACCTGTAAATATGTTTATGGCATTTTGAAGTTATTAACCTAGCTTTAATCCCAATGTGAAAGAATACTCGCACTAAAAATTTAATTTAATTTGCATAATTAAGTATCCATTACATTTCATTAAAAGTTAGCAATTACCTTTATTGAAACTGAAGAAGTACTTGACCTCTTACGAATAAATCACAGTTATGACAAACTTTAGAATAGTATAAACCTGAATATTAAAAAATATTTTTCGGGTCGCACTTTGCACAAACTGGAAATTATCAAGCTAAAACTTTTTAAAACAAAGGATCTTCTAACAATTTACATTGCCGCGTCTTTATTTGAGTTACAAAAACTGTTCAAAATGTTTAGTGTTTAACTGTCTAGCAGTTTAATTTTGTGTAAAAATATCTATTTATAGAGGGCGCAAGAAATATACAATTCAAATAAATTGTATACATTAATATTATTAGTAGGTAGGTAATTGCTGGCTGCACGAAATTAGTTGTAAAAAAAATTTAGCTATATGGCAATGAATATATTCAGTTAGTTTTATATAGCAACTTATACAAATACAGTATTAATATTAGTGGCGCAACTGCTCTGACCTGTGAAAATTAATAGAGTACACGTTTTCTAGAAAATACATTTACAATACAAGAAAACTGTAAAGAAGTAATTAAATATCGAAAAGTAGTACTAGGATCATACTTTCTTTTATGGCAACGGTATCGAGTATCAGAACTTATACTTATGTATCTAACAAGATCACGTTCCATTTTTTATTCTATTACTTTGTTCTCGTAATTGAATAAAATGTAGTCAAATTTCTAGTTATAATCGATTCGAAGGATAATTAAAAAAACTACAAAAATAATGTTTTAATTACTTTACACAAGCAATTGACAACATACTACAAATAATATATACGTTACAGATGCATTGACTTATTCATTATACCTTTGACAAAAAATGCTTACACAACAATAGTTATTTGTGTTATAAGTAAAGAAAAGTATTGTTTTTCTTTACGAATCGCGATAAATAAAGAAGAACCTACTTTTCTTTAAGAATGATACACAAAATTTTTTCCGACACTAAATGGAAATAGATTAAATTTTATAAGAAATTATTTAAAGAATACTTGATAAAAGTGCGAGAATTAAATTTCCGTTTCCATCACTGCAACAACTAAACAAAAATAGGCAAAGAAAAATGTTGTCAAGTGTTATCGCTTGAAGCTGTTTCTAGTTTATTACTTTTGAAATCACGAGATAAATATGAGAAGACATACAACATTTTCTATTCTTAGAGAACTTCAAAGAATGTCAGGGATATCGACGAAGAAGTTTTGCAAGCTTTTTTTCATGAAAAGGTTAGTTTTCCTGAATACGTTTATTTATTTATTTTAAGTTTTATATTTACATTTGTTTACAGGCTGAAAGATTGAAATCTTCCACGCTGCGGACGGCATATTCCATGTTGAAAAGTACGTTGAGAGTGAAAGAAAACGTCAATGTATCGAACTAAGGGAAGTTAAAGTTATACTTAAAGCGCCAAAGTGACGAATATGAAGCAAAAAAATAAAAAAGTCTATCGCTGGATGAAGTGTTAACATTTTTGACAGAAGCGCCTGACGATACTGTTCTTATGATTAAAATGGCGTTAATTCTCGGTCTGTATGGGGCATGTTGTAGTGAAGAGCTAGGAAAGTTAAATGTGAAGGATATCGAGGATACCGGTTCTATTTTGGATGTCACCCTCCATGACACTAAGACAAAGAAGAAGCGTATATTCCCCGTTATGACGAAAATGAGAGGAATTAATGAGATTGAGTTAGCTTGTTAGTTTGCGTCCAACGCAAGATTGTTCATATTATATATGACCAATAAATGTACAGTGCAACCTGTGGGTATGCACAGTTTCTACAAGATCCCGAAAAAAATTGCCCATTATTTAAAATTACGCAACCTGGACGGTTACACTGGATACTGTCTACGTCGAACGTCAACTACTTTTCTTGCTGAGGGTGTAGCGGATACCAGGAAGCTCAAAAATCATGGAGGATGGCGATCAAACACGACTCCAAAAGAATATATATAGAATAAAAAAGCATTTATGTTATCCTAGAACGTACTGAATTACAGTTGGCTCCTGCATGTAGCGATTCATCATTTTCTACGTCAAATGGAGGAGTTCATCAGGAGGTTTTATCAAAATCGTCACTATCATTTAATGAATTACAGTTAAAACATTGTACATGCATTCGAACGTTAATAGTTAATAGTTGTACGTTTAATATTTATTCCAATAAATGATTAATAATTCTTTATAAAGAAAAGGTTGCTATAAACAAATCGTTGCTATAAAGAAAACAGGTACCTTTCTCTACGATTCGTAATAAGGAAACGTGGTCCATTTCTGTTGAGTGTCCGAAAAAAATGATTAATTAGTAGGGAAGCAGATCTAAAAAATGCTTCCCTGAGGGGTAAAATTCAAATACCGACTTTAATCCATTCTACCAGTGTTTAGAAGCATTACCCGACTGGTGTTAGTTTTTATCACAGGGGGGGCGTCATGGTATAACGACGTAATAAAGACGGCCGGTGTATAATAGGACATAAAATGCTCTATCGGAATAACTATTCATCCGATTTTTAAAATAATTTCGGAAAGGTAATTTAGTTTTCTACAAAACATTTTATATCACCCTTTCACTAAAAATGAACATTTCGAAAGTTACACGGGTTTGATCCTAAATGACGTCAATGCTCTGACACCAATTCTTCTGTAAAAATGCATACTGAAATGTTTTATTCCCGGAAACCTGAACCTTTAGAAGACATGGTTTTTACTGTATGATTATTGCTGTAGATTTTGTGCGCGTTAACGTTCATGCAAGTATGTAATTAAGAATCAAACAGGACGTAATACAATCTTGGATTGTACAATCTGAACAGTTTCTTCAATTGGAATGTTTGTGAACAAAGAGGCAATAAAGAGGTAACAGCAAAACTAACTAAATTTCACTTAATGTCTTAGCAAGATATTGAGGTAACTTATGTGTTGGAGAATTAAACGTAGTTACGATAGGTCTTAATGGCCTGTTAACGATAACTATAACATTACCTTTCTCTGGTGGTAGTATGAAGATATCACTGATGTTCCTTAATTGTGTTAAAGAATAAAATTGTTTTTTAATGTTTTGTGTTGGTAAGGGAGCTTTCTTGAGGATATTAGCAACAACAGATTTCGTCAGCAAAGGATAGTTCAACTGATGTTAGTGAAATTTCTACGTTTGTAGTAATATTTTCATATGAATTCTTTTTGGAGTAATTGCAACAGCATGTAGTTTACAAGAAGGGATTACAAGATATTGAAATTGAAAAAAGACCACTGCAATATGGAAATATCAATTTATTGTAATATAAATCAAGTAGTATGACATAAAATAAATAGATCTTGAAAAAAGTAGCAAAAAAAGACTACCGAAAAGTGGATAGTAGAATATTTGTTTGCTTCTGTATTATAAGTGTTTTGTAATTGTGGTTTCCTATTAGTGGAGTTGGTCGGCCTATTTCCACAGTTTATGCTTTTTGAGCGCGACGTTTCGGAGGCGGATTCTGCTTCCGTCATCAGGCTTAGTCCCGAGAAGGACTGTTTTCGCATTTGAGTCGAATTCATACGTTATATATAATTTTTTCCCTAGCACTTGACCACTCTTAGATTTGAACCTGGTACCTTTTACTTACTAGTCTGACACCTTTGCCACTGAGCCACGGAGTAATCCAATATACATATTTTAGATATATATATATATATATATATATATATATATATATATATATATATATATATGTTAAACTTTTTGCGCAGAAGTTTATTGCGCATGTTGCACAGTAACTTCTTGCGCAGGTGTATTGCGCTTAAGTTCTTCGCGCATTATTGGAATCCATATGGGTTTCATTTCTACATTAGCTTGGCTTATTAGATTTTCTGCTAGTGCGATGTATGTGTTCTCGTCCTTTGCCACTATCTGTATGTTATCCCAAGTTCTAAAATATGTATATTGGATTACTTCGTGGCTCAGTGGCAAAGGTGTAAGACTAGTAAGTGAAAGGTACCAGGTTCGAATCTAAGAGTAGTCAAGTGCTTGGGAAAAAATTATATATAACACATGAATTCGACTCAAGTGCGAAAACAGTCCTTCTCAGGACTAAGCCTGATGACGGAAGCAGAGTCCGCTTCCGAAACATCGCGCTCAAAAAGCATAAACTGTGGAAATAGGCCGATCAACTCCACTAATATTTGTTTACTTTATTACACAAGTTCATACCAAAACATATCTTTTTACTCTAACCATAATACTCGTGGAATACCTTGTGTGGGGAAGATATGTTGCAAACAGTTAAAAATTACAGGAAACTACGGATTAACAATGTGAGCTAATACATTATCTACTTTTCTTAAAACGTTGTAGAGATCCAGTAATACCTAATCCTTTTAAAATTAAACCACGTCCAGATATTTTTGGATCACATCACATTTAACAAAAAAAAAACGTGCCAAACTTTAATAAGAAAAGCTGTCCATCATCTAAGGAATATACTAGATGCTATAAACAAATCTCTGCTTAACACTTTTCAAATCTTAACTACCAAGAAAATCCATCTTAACATATTTGATACCATTGGTAGGTTAATAGAAAGTACCATTGAATCCACATCAACAGTCAGAACATATTGACAAAAACAAGAATCTGAAAATCTCAATAGAAAGTCAAAGAAACAAATAACATCGTTAAAAACCGTACAAGAAAGCTTAAATTCCAACACAAATTAGAACTAAAAAACAATTTTACGCTATAAAAGGATTAGGGAACAACAATGATATCTTAATACTTCCAGCAGATAAAGGTAATGCTACAGTGATCGTTAACTGTGATGAATATCACCATAAAATGATAAGTTTATTAAATTCTCCAGAATATAAAGCTAACAATACAGATCCAACAACATATTTATAAAACAAGACAAATTACTTATTAAATCAGTGTTTAAGTGATCAAGTAAAAGAACAATTAATTCCGAGAGAAAAGAGTTCGAGTGTTCCGAAATTACACGACTTACCAAAAACTCACAAAGAAGAAGACTGGCCATTAGGATCTATCCTAAGTGAGATTAATTCTCCAACACACGTTGGCTCAATAACTTGATAAAGAACTTCAACCAACTTGTGTAAGTGCTAAATCATATGTTAGAAACTCTTTAGACTTTTAAGTAAACTTAAAGACAGTAAGTTAGATATAAATGTTATATTAGTTAGTTTCGATGTCACCCCTTTGTTGACAGAAGTGCCAATTGAATTCTACAATCTAAGCCTTCAGTTAGTCCATAACTTATTAAATTAATTGAATATTGCATGTCGTCAACATTCTTTGTTATATAAAGGACAATTTTATAAACAAGTTGAAAAAGCTCCGATGGGATCACCATTTTCACCTGCAATTGCGGGCATTTATATGGAAGATTTTGAAAACAAAGCTACCGCTTATCTCCAATCAAGCAATGCTGGTATCGTTATGTAGATGACACGTTTGTTGTATGACCACAAAGATTACAAAATTTAAATGTTTTTACAACATTAATAACACCAACCCTAATATTAAATTTACTATAGAGATTGAAACTAATAATCATTTACCGTTTTTAGATCTTTTGATTACAAAAACGAAAACAGATTTAGCTACACGTTATTTAGAAGACCGACTCATACTAATCGTTATCTTAATAGACATTCACCTCACCATCCTTTCCAAATACATCCTGTTATTAAGTCTTTAATTAGATCTATACGTTTAATCAATCTAGACAAGAAGAAATTAACAATCTAACCGTGATTATAAAACAAAATGGGTATCGTTTAAGACAAATAAGAACTACCACGAGTATAGCATAATTCACCAGTAATTAGACTTATCTAATATGACTGCCATTCCACTATGAATAACAACCAATTACCAAATTACTAAAATGCTGTAAATGTAACATTGTAATGAAATCGATATTCAGTTGGCTACCATGAACCGCATTTTCCATCCTTTCCTACAACATTTGGATCGAAGTACCAATATTACTGCACAAACAAACCTAGAGCGGTATCCAAAAAGGCAACAACGTGCTCAACACTATTATTTATCGCTATAACCAAATTTTGGCGAGTTTGATTCGTTTTGTCAGCCACGAATGAAAATGAAGATGAAATTTTACAGGCAGTAAGTAAATTTCTAAAAATCATTAAAAAATAATTTCCCGATAGATTCAAGATAACCCTTCTACTTCCACACTGACCATCGTAACAAACATGAATATACCGAGACAGCTAATATGAAGAATACTAAAAAAATAAATCCTCATTCAAAATTCATGTCATTCAAGTACTGCATCCTGGAGATTGTTAACGTCGAGTAACGTTTTGTAGGAATTTCATGGATCCATTAGAACAAAATCCAAATTTCCTTTCTAATACATTCAGTGATACGTGTAAGTTTACAAACTCAGGTATGTCTAATTTTCATAATGAACACGTCTAGTCCTCATGAACATCAAGGACGTCGACCAAAAATACCATTCACGGGTTACTTTGATAATATTTGCCTCAACCGCTTGAATAACATCTGGTTCCAGCAAGACGGTGCTCCGCCACATAACTCTAAAAGGGTAACTGATTATTTATCGCAATTATTTCCCCGTAAAGTTATTTCTAATATTGGAGACATAAGTTGGCTGGCGTGTTCGCTGGAACTTTCTCCGTTAGACTACTAATTATGGGGAACTATGAAAAATTTTATTTGCAGAACTGTACCCGATAATATACATGATTTGCGAAAAAAAAATAATTACGACGTTAAAATCCAAAGTACGAAGAAGAGATATTTTAAGAGCAACACAAAATATAAGGAGATCCATAAACCTATGTTTAGAGGTTGATGGTAAACCCTTTCAGCATATATATATATATATATATATATATATATATATATATATATATATATATATATATTGAGATGGTTAGAAATAGGCATAATAAAGGGACTAGAGTTTATAGAGCTTAAATTCTATATAGTATGCAAGTTGAAATAAAATTGAAGAAGTTTACAGTTCGTTTCGAAAGAAAAAATAGTATACGAGTGTAAAAATATAGTTTTGATGTAACAAAACAGGCTTTGTGGGGTATGCACAAGGTTGTTATATTCATAAAAGCAATGAGCTATACCAGTAGCATATGAGAAAGGTCAACACGATTCATGTTAGTGAGTACGATTAGTTTCGTTTTACATATTTAAGTAATTTCACATTTTAATCAAGTAATTTAAGCATTTTAAACATGTCAGATATTGATCACTTGAAGTACGATAATCCTAATATCTAGAACATGTATAGTAATAGGTACAATGCATAAACTCTATGAACTATAAAAAAGGGTTATGGTACGAACACAGTATATTAGAAATTCACAAAGTGTTTAAAAAGTGCATTAGAGGTGGTAGTGACTTGGAAACATAACTAAGAACATGAACAACATTTGTGAAATGTGATATTTAAGATATAATTACAAATTGTATACAAAAATTGTCAAAAATGTGTTAACAATATGGAAATGTGAGATGACAAAATTAAGAACTATGGAGTACAAATAAACAGAAATTGTGTTAGAGACAGATATAAGAACACATTAGATGATATAGACGTTTAAAACGCAAGTTAAAAGGTAATTTATATTAAGTTAGGTTAAGTACTATATTTAAGAATTTTACAAATTTATAGTTCTTGTAGGATAAGATAAGTTTAGAATAAATTATAAAAACATATAATAGTAGGTTTCCCTCACTTTCACAAGGAAATTAACAGTATACAGGATCCGCCAATAGTGCGTGGACGAAGCTTTATGAGTTTATACAATATCGTTTTCAAAATTATTTATTGCAGGATGGTGTGGGATCTTTCGGGTTACAATTAGAAAATATTTTCGCAAAAATTACTACTCGTATACAGGGTATTACAACACAAAGTTATATTTTTTTAAATGGATCATACCGTATATTATTATAAATTTGGATTCCCTGGTTAATTTTAAGGGCACTTTATTCACTATATGAGGTATCTTAAACGCGCAATTTAGGCGCTGCATTCAATTTTTTGAAAATTTAGAGGTTGAAAAGAAAAATTGTAACAACCGTATTGCGAAATGTGTAACACTAAAATTTTAATGGTTGATTAATCTAGACTGTGCTACATAAAATCGTAAAAATAGTAATATTATCTTTTTTAATTTTCGAGATATCGTAATGCAAAGTTTAAGATTTTCAATCACAGATAAATTGATCTTTTTAAATGGAAAGGTATACATTGTTTTACATTGTTAGATAGGAAATTTAATTACATTTTTTTTGATATAACATTGTTGGTATTTATGTTTTGCCGTTTTTGATAATCCAGCTTTTTACTGAATTTGCAAAGTTTAAGAGTTTTAATCATAGATAACTTGATTTATTTAATGGAAAGGTATACATTGTGTTACATTGATAGATAGGAAATTTAATTACAATTTTTTGATATAACATTGTTGGTATTTATTTTTGTCGTTTTTGATAATCCACCTTTTTTACTGAATTTGTCGATTTTCGTAGGTTTACATATGTATGTATAATTGTTTAAATCACATCAAGCTATGAAAACAAAAGAATATTAGAAACAAAATTCAGCAATAGTATCTGTTTTGTCATTTCGCGTGTATGTTCAAACGTAACTGAGTTAATTACTTTATTGCAGTGTGAATGTTTGACGCTTAACTTTACGAACATCATATACGTAATACGTTTATTTAAGAATTATAATGAGTAATTTTTTGCAAAATGAATTAGTTGACATGATATTTGTGCTTGGAGAATCAAACAAAAATTGTTTATTGGCCCGTCGAATCTACGGGCAGCGTTATCCTGATCGAAGACAACCAAGAGAAGAATCGTTTCGCAATCTTTTAGAAAGATTTGAAAGTACTGGAAGTGTTGGATATCCTAAAAACGAAAGAGCTAAAGTTGTTACAAATGAAGAAAATGAATTTCGTGTACTTGTAGCTACAGTTGAAAACCCCCACGTTAGTATTCCGAAATTAAGTGACAATTTAGAAATCAGTCAAACTTCCGTGACACGAATGTTAAAGAAAAATAAATTTCACCCCTATCATGTACAATTACATCAAGAGCTGAAAGAACAAGGTTTTCAAAATCGAATTAATTTTTGCCAGTGGGTTCAACAACTGTTAAATGCGAACGAAAATTTTACATCGGGGATATTATTTACCGACGAATGTACAATTCATCGAAATGGATTTGTGAACAGACATAATTTTCATTTTTATTCAAATGAAAATCCACACCAATTTCGGTTAGTCTCTCAAAATAAATGGTCAGTGAATGTTTGGGCAGGTATATTCGGCGGAACTATTGTTGGTCCTTTTTTTTCAATGGCACACTCACTGGGGTAGGAAATTATAATTTTCTAGGAAATAAATTATATCATTTATTGGAGAATGTACCTTTGGCTCAAAGAAGAGGTATGTATTTCCAACAAGACGGGGCACCTCCTCATCATGCCAGAATTGTAACCCAGTGGTTAAATTCGACGTTTCACGAAATTGGATAGGAAGACAAGGACCGATACCTTGGCCAGCTAGATCTCCCGATATAACTCCATTGGATTCTTTTCTTTGGGGCTTTGTGAAGAATAAAGTATATGAGGAAGAACCAACAACCGCTGAGAATATGAAATTGCGAATTAGAAATGTTTTTGCTACAATTACTCCTAATATGTTAGATCGGGTTGAAGCTTCTTTTATTAAAAGAATTCAGTATTGTCTAAATCAGCGTGGTCGACAATTTGAACATTTAATTTAATATTATTTTCTTCCAAGATCGATTAATTCAGTAAAAAAGCTGGATTATCAAAAAACAGCAAAAAATAAATACCAACAATGTTATATCAAAAAAATTGTAATTAAATTTCCTATCTATCAATGTAACACAATGTATACCTTTCCATTTAAATTAATCAAGTTATCTATGATAAAAATCTTAAACTTTGCAAATTCAGTAAAAAAGCTGGATTATCAAAAAATGGCAAAACATAAATACCAACAATGTTGTATCATAAAAAAAATGTAATTAAATGTCCCACCTAACAATGTAAAACAATGTATACCTTTCCATTTAAAAAAATCAAGTTATCTATGATTGAAAATCTTATACTTTGAATTACGATATCTCGAAAATTAAATAAGATAATAGTACTATTTTTACGATTTTATGTAGCACAGTCTATGACTAATCAACTATTAAAATTTTTGTGTTACACATTTCTCAATACGGTTGTTACAATTTTTCTTTTCAACCTCTAAATTTTCAAAAAATGGAATGCAGCGCCTAAATTGCGCGTTTAAGATACCTCATATAGTGAATAAAGTGCCCTTAAAATTGATCAGGGAATCTAAATTTATAATAATATACGGTATGTTCCAATTAAAAAAATATAACTTTGTGTTGTAATACCCTGTATACGAGTAGTAATTTTTGCGAAAATATTTTCTAATTGTAACCCGAAAGATCCCACACAGTCCTGCAATAAATAATTTTGAAAACGATATTGTATACACTCATAAAGCTTCGTCCACGCACTATTGGCGGACCCTGTATATGTAATCTAAACATAGAATTAGAAAAGTTAACTACCTAAAATATAGATATGAAAGTGGAATAGCTTCAGAAATCACTTATAAAATACATAATGTAAATGTGCATTGGATAGTGAAAGATAAGCACATTACTGCAACATTTGTAGATCCTGGTGCATCAATGTTTTTTCAAGAATCATTAAATGAATTAAAAAACACAACTACAACTCCCACGACACGAATGCGATATAAAGATGGCTCTAAATCTGGAGTTGCATTAGGACCTGACTGGTATAAAAATTTAGAAATTTATGGAGCAGCACCAATTTCAACACCAGTATCATCGAAACGTGGAAAGAAGTCTACGTCCAATGTTTTAATATGGAACAAGCTAACGTGACCATTATTTGGAAATTGCAACAACACATATGAGTTAAATTTTTCTGTCCTGTATTTATTTTTTTTGATAATGTATAAATGTTTGTGCGACAACATGTATCAATATCTGAAAAGTCAATGAACCGGTGTAATTATAAAATTAATAATTTTACTTTAAACAAAATCAAAATTGTACTCACTAATTTTAGATCCTTTGATGAAATTTTTGACAGGCTGCATTTAATTAATTTAGTAAGGACGCAACGCATGCGTAATTTGTGCAAATTCCAACAAAGTCTGTTTCACATTGAAACTACTAATTACAAAATACAATTTAGTTATTTATATGAATATTTCCAGGTGTAAAATGGAAATTTCTTTTGATTTAAAGAAAAAGGTTTTGATAAGATTTACATTTTTTTAAATTATTTAAAAGGATTAAAATATATTTATTTCATTTGTCAACTATAATTTAAAGGCAATTGAACCCTATCCCCAAAGAGATACTGAGCTAGTTCGGAGCATTTTTAAGTAAATCCCAAGTATATACTGATAATCAATAACAATTTAATTAAATAATTATCACGTTTAACCATCACAATTTATATATATATATATATATATATATATATATATATATATATATATAAATATATACAGTGTCCGGTGAGGAACTGTACAAACTGAAATGGTATGTTCCTTGGTTCAATTTAAGTAAAAAAAGTCCCTTAAACATAGGTCTGATTCGCAATAGTTACCCAGATACAAGCGTTTAAAGTTTATAAATGATCACATATTTTTTCAAAAGTAATTATTATTAGTCAACTGGAAAAACAAAACCGAAACAATCTGTCTTTTATTCGTTTGTGTTCTAATAATGACAAAGTGGATTGTAGTAAATTAAGTGTAATTTAAATTTAAATCATACCAATCATACCACACCATACATTAAGAGAAAATCTGCGCTGAAAGTTAGCTTCTGTTGTACCATGTGGATTTTCATCTGACCACAAATGAGAATTGCGTGTATTGTTCACTCCATCTCTAGTAAATTGCGCCTCGTCACTAAATAAAATGAATGGAACTAGTTGTGGATTTTCTTGTAGCCACTGGCAGAAATTCAACCACAAAGCAAAATCTCCAGGTTCAAGGTGCTGAACGTTTTGTATATGATAGTTATACAAAAGCCCATCATGTAATGTTTGCCATACTGACATACGGGGGACTCCCGTTCGAGAAGAAATTCTTCTAACACTCAACCCTGGACTCCGATCAACCATCTGTAGAATGTTTTCTTGCTCATTCATATTTAACTCCACAGGACGATCAGATCTTATTGAAACTGATGGAAATGAAGCATGAGTTCGAACGTGTTGAAACACAGAAGAAAAGGTTTGGTGATTTGGAATCCTCCTGTTGGGAAATCTTCGTTCATATTCCCTAACGGCAGCTCTCGCATTTCCATCACAAAATCCATAAATGTAAATGATGTCAGCATACTCTCCGTTAGAAAATTGAAAAGGCATTTTAAATTTAAATTACACTTAATTTACTACAATCCACTTTGTCATTATTAGAACACAAACGAATAAATGACAGATTGTTTCGGTTTTGTTTTTCCAGTTGACTAATAATAATTACTTTTGAAAAAATATGTGATCATTAATAAACTTTAAACGCTTGTATCTGGGTAACTATTGCGAATCAGACCTATGTTTATGGGACTTTTTTACTTAAATTGACCCAAGGAAAATACCATTTCAGTTTGTACAGTTCCTCACTGGACACCTTATATATATATATATATATATATATATATATATATATATATATATATATATATATATATATATATATATATATATATTATACAGTGCTAGTCAAAAGTCCCCTCCCCCCTTTGTATCTTTTGAACGGTTTAAGGTATTAAAATTACCTATTCAGTAATACTAATTTTGTTAGGGTTTAGGTTGATTTTGATAGAAAAATTAAATAAATACTAGAATTATAGTTTGGCATTTAATTAATCAAGATTCAAGGACCAATTCTTACAGTAAATGTTGGAAATGTGCTTCACTTAATTCCTGACAGTAATGCATCCTATTGCTAAACTCTTGTCGTACTAGTTCAAATGTGCGGAAATTGCTCTACATTCAACAATTCTTTGTTTCAAAATGTGCATACTGCCAGGTGCTGTAGCGTAAACCTTAGATTTTAAGTACCCCCAGAGAAAAAAATCTAATGGTGTCAGGTCTGGTGACCGAGCTGGCCATTCTGTCGGACCTCGTCGTCCAATCCATCTGCCACGATATTCTTCATCCAAGTAACGTCTTACTGCACCATAATAGTGTGCAAGCGCACCATCTTGTTGGAACGTTATTTCCAAGTTGCCGAATTTATCTAGATTATTTTTCAAAATTTCAAGAATTAACGGTTCAATTGCGTTTTGTAACATCTCCAGTTAGCATTGAGAAAAATAGGTCCAACTATGTGGTTTCCCAAAATACCTGCCCAAACATTTACTTTTTCTGGAAATTGAGTATGTTTTTCACGAAAGATTTGAGGATTTGTGTCACTCCAACATCTCACATTTTGTGTGCTAACGTTTCCATTGAGGAAGAATGTACTTTCGTCACTAAAACAAATTGATTTTATGTAGTCTGGGTGTTGGATAATTTCATTGGACATATTGTCACAGAATTCTAATCTTCGGTCGGGGTCATCATGTGAAAGTCGGTGTACAATTTTTAATTTGTATGGATGAAATTTGTTTTTAGCCAACACCCTATGTACTGTCCTTTGACTGACTCCACAGATAGACGCAACTTGCGCTGTAGAATAAGTAGGATGTACTACCATTTCTGCAATTATGTCGATTTTTTTTGTCGTCACTAATTGTTGGTCGACCAGATCGTTTGACATCGTTTGACATCTTGAACAATTAAATGCCAAACTATAATTTTAGTATTTATTTAATTTTTCTATCAAAATGAACCTAAACCCTAACAAAATTGGGATGACTGAATAGGTAATTTTATTACCTTTCAAACGAGATGTCACTTTCCATAAGGTACTATTTAAAATTATTGGTCACTGTGGCCCTGTGACGTCATATATGACTATCACGTCACTTGTTATGACTAGTTGAGAAGCTTATATCCGTTTATATACACCCTCCATATTTCATTAGTATAAGTAAAACCGTTCAAAAGATACAAGGGGTGGAGGGACTTTTAACTAGCACTGTATATATATATATATATATATATATATATATATATATATATATATATATATATATATATACACATGACATGGAAAAAGTTCCATGCATAGTGCCACGCGATAGATACTAAAATAAGAAAAGTTCCTATGAACTTATGTCCGTAACTTCGTTTAAAAGATATATGTTGAAGTTTAATTTTTTTGTTTTTAATATCTTTTTACAATGATGTAATAAGCGGACGAAATCTTGTATAGCACTTTATCACGCAGAATTCAAATATGACCTTAGTTTTTATTACTGATACGAATACAGGTTTCCATCTTGTTTGAATCGGTACTAACTTTTTGCCTTCACTGTATCTCATTTTCGACTGGAAAATTTCTTTCCATCTTTTCTGCTTCAGAAAGTATACCTTATAACGCTATGACCAACGGTTTGAAAAAATGCATCCGATGCATGCAAATTATCTAAAAGCAAATAAGGTACTTTGGCGCTTTTGGATAATTTGCATGCATCAAGCATTTTTCGTAAACCGTTGGTCTAACGACTTCAATAAGGTATGAAGCAGAAAATAAATTAGTCATGAACAGTAAAAGATTCAAGAGAAACTAAATTTTAAAGGTCATTTTCAATTCTGCGTGATAAATTAAAATCTCATAATCATGTAGGTAAAACAAAAAATTAAACGTTCAACTATAGTATAAACTGAAGGCGTTACCTAATTATAGAATTTATAGGTCATTATCGTTGGCATTAGATTTCTATGTCAATAAGGTACGTACGGCGAAATTTTATTATCGTAATAAACGTTTGTCAAATCGCCATTGTTACCACGAGAGAATAGATAATTAGTAGATTTTTAATATCTTAATAATTTTTCCAAAATATTTTATTTAGAAATTTTATGTAAGGAATGTACGATTGTTTGTAACTAATATGTATGTAAAACACATGTTGGGTGGTGAGTGGCATGCTTAAAAATGTTTTACTGAAGGGGGGTAACGAATCATTGTGATTTTTTATGCGCGCTCTTGATGTAAATGTCGTTGCTCTAATGATTAATTACGGCTGAATGGGCCGCGATGAAAAGATATCTTTGTTTGTTACTTGAAAGAAATGTAGTGTTGTTACGGACGAATGCATATTTTTAAAATTAAGATGTCGTGAAATAATTAATATGGAACTGCTCCAACGTAAATTAATGTTTCTTGTTTTTATATTACTTTTGAAATACGGGGGTTGATTTCGGAAGTAATGATAGTTAGATTTGAATCGAGGGAAAGGCAGTTACAGTTAAAGTGTCAATAGGGTCAGATGGACTTTGTGCTAATTAACCTTTATTGTAAACAGTTTGTTCTTAAAATAATTCTTGCGTGTGCTTTTTCGGACTCATTAAGCTGAAATCTGCTAAAACAAGACAGTGCAGGGGCCTCTCACTCAGGTATTTGCACGAATTAGCATTGTTGGTCCTTGGTTCTATTTAAATTTGTGTAGAGGTGGGCTGATGAACGGGTACCTCATACCGCTTTGGGTATTAATTGTAAAAGGCAATTACCAAGTACGTACACACTCCCGAGATCAGATAACCATTAAGCACCTCGAATTTTTATTTCTGTTGTTTTAGTTTGTTGTATAGATGAACGTGTAACCTGAAAGAGGAGCACCGCATTTTTCTGACGCACTCAAACTTATATATCGGTCACGATGTTAGTGATCTATTTATAACTTACCCTTGTAAGGCTTTGTATTAGTGAGTTTTTTTGTCTTGTTTTCATGTTTTGAGTAGTTTCATTTATTTTTACCTGCCCTCGTGACGCAACACGTACCTCATCCAGCCTGTCTCATTTAGATAGCACAACGTACCTAACACTAGATGGCCACTTAGTTTGATCAGATTTGAGGTTTGCGAGTAATTGAAAGCCAGACTTGTAAATAAATTCTAATGTTTTAATTACTGCCCGGAAAGTCAAAGTAAGACAGGCAATTAATCTGAGTAATAGTGACATTATTGTCAGTCAAGTCAAGATAAATCACTTAGCGATTGCTTTGTTGTTGAATTTGCATTATTATAAGTTCAAATCACGCTTTTCAAGATAAGTTACCTGGGGACGCTACAATATATATATATATATATATATATATATATATATATATATATATATATATATATATATATATATATATATACAGTATGTACCCGGATCGACTTTAAAAGAGGGAAAATTCTCTTATTTTTGATTTCTCAGAAAATTTCATTCTTTCTGATTTGCCTTGCTTGTTTTCAAACCTCCGAAACACAAATTACTTGCTATTTAACTCAAACGTTTCTCGAGATAAAATAATTTTTCTTGAAAAATTCGAGCTTTTCGTAATTTTTGGAAGTAAATTGATTTGTTTCAAAGGAAAAATCAAATTGGTCTCACAAGTTTTAATTAATAAATTTAACAGTGGATGGTAAAATGAAATGATATTCTCAAAAAACTGAACTATTAATTTTCTATTCGAATAATGCTCCTCCTTTTTCCGCACAGATTTCAATGCGAGAACTGCGCCTTATTTCTTCGATTGAAGGGGACTGGACAGCATTCCGTATCCTATTTTTCAATTGCTCTTCATCATTGTCTAATGGCTCACTGTACACAATTTGTTTTAAACGACCCCACAGATAAAAGTCCATTATTGTGAGATCAGGACTTCTCAGCGGCCAAAAAAGGGGACCATCTCTTCCTATCCAGTTATCATGGAACTCTGTATTGAGCCACTGGCGAACAGTACCGGCATAATGAGCAGGGCACCCATCGTGCTGGAAGAACATTTCAATTTGGTAGTTCAATGGAAATTCATCCAGCTTATCAGTTAAAAAATTTTGCAACATTTCCAAATATGAATAACGGTTAAAATTTTGATCAAAAAAATATGGGCCAATAATTCCATGTTACGAAACCGCACACCACACATTAACTTTTTTCAAACATTGTCTGCGACTAGCAGTTTGGATTCGTCCTACTCCAGTAACGGCAATGTTGGGAGGAAACGACTCCGTAAGTTGAAAAGGTCTATTCATCGGAGAACATTATTCGTTTATGAAAATTTTAATCTTCCAAAACTCTATTGCCCATGTCCAAACAAAAATCCAGACGTTTGGCTTCATCACCGTTCTCTAAAGTTTGCCTAAATTGCGGCTTAAATGGTAAAATTTTGTTCTCCTTGAAGATTCTTTGTAAATGAGATTTACCTATCCCAATTCGTAGTGCCCTCCTTCTTAAAGACAACCTTGGAACTTCTGTTGCGGAATGAACGGAGAACAGTAGCAATCTTCTTCATCTAACAACTTCTTTGGCTTCTTGTTAAACGAGTCTGTTTGAAGGAATTTAGTTACCAAGTTTTTGCTCCGGCATTCAAAATGGCAACCTCCGGTATTTGGTTGAATTTTCTGATAACAACTCGAGCACTCTTCCCAGTTCCGTAACATTGAATTAACTTCCTAATACTGGTGTGAATCGTCACAGTTATCTTATTTTATGTTAATTGTATTTAAGATATTTTGGTTTTTTTGCATTGTTCATAGAACGTTAAATTCATGGTAACAAATTTATTCGATAGAATAAAAACTTAGAAATTTTGAAATTAGAGACGAAAACACGACGGGTGAGATTCACTATGTAGCGGGTTTAAAATTTTACAAAGTTTCTTTGCAATTTTGTCTGAAATTCTTCATCTCCTGAAATAATATATGTTTATGAATATGCTCATTTGATTCGTAATTAGTGATTATTAATGAGTCATTAGTCTAAGCGGTAATTGTATTGTTGCAGTACATTGAAAGTTCCTATCGCATTGTATCAATAATTCGACGAATGGAATGATCCTTTTATAAATGTTCATTATAATTATGTAGGTATTTATGTCTTCAGGAATGTCTATGTATTTATAAACTCGTTTTAGTAATCATTACTAAAATTTATTATTAGTTCTTCCACGTTAGTGTAAAGACTGTAAACGATTCTCTGCGCTTTGAAAATGACGAATATAGTTTCATCTAGAACGAAAAGGATTGTTGTTGGCTAACCTCTTATCATTCCGGTGAGTAAACCATGTCAATTTTGCACAGTAAGTGCTAATTGTTCTGTATTTTAGATGAGAATTCGAGACCTGTAATCATTCTGATTCACATGGACGAAGATTCATCATCTGAAACGGAAAATAACACCGAAAAGTAATTGAAGTCGATGATGAGATGACGATTGAGTCAATGATGAAGACAAATAGTTTTCTTGACGTGCAAGATATTTTTCGCCAAGGATGAAACAGTTTGGCTAAGGGAACCTTTCAAACGACGAACAAAAACATAATAAACTCCTGAAGGTAAGTACTAAATAGAGCATTTCAGAACTTTTCGAGTTGTTTATATCTTCCGATATCGTCAATATAGTGACTTGCAAATCAGAGGACTTAATAGACAAACATAACAACGGAGTTTGGTTTGGAAAGATGTGATGAAATTGATATATACGCCTACATTGGTTTGGTAATATTCTGACAAAACGAGAATAGTCATTTAAACAGATTCTTAACGTCATGTACTCTACAATGCGCGAAAAGGTTTTCAAATTTCAAGTTGGATGCGCTTTGACAACAAAACACAAGAAAAGATAGGAAAACAGACAAAATGGCACCTACAAGACGTATCCGATAGCTTCGTAAATAACTGCAAAAGTACTATCGGATCTAATTTGACGGTGGACTAACAACTAGTGCCATTTCGTGGTAGATGTTCCGTGTATCATGAAAAAACCTGCAAATACGGCATCAAAGTTTGTTTCGGATGCAAATCGTCATTGCAAACATTTTCAAATCTATCTTGGAAAAGAGGAAATGGAAAAGCAACAGTAAACGATGTGTTAGATTTGGTTTCGGGTTTGCTTTAATCACTAGGACAATTTTTACCTCTTTGAGCTAGCTGAAGAGCTACTGACAGAAATCTTACCTTGTGCGGAACACTGAGAAAAATAGGACATTTTTACCCGCAAATTTTACCTCAAATCGCCCAGTGTATTCCTCAATTTGCTTACCATCGGATTACTATGTATCCTATGTGCCAAAACAGAACAAGGAATCTGCTTCAGAACACCGTGAGGGTACCTTTCAGAGAAAACAAGAAACCAAAATGATAATGCACTATAATTCTACTAAGGCGCAGTTGACACCCTCGACAAAATAGTTGCCGGAGATATAGCTCGCAATAGACAAACAAATGATGAGCCATTTGTTTATGAAATTTCATAGATGTGCGGCAGTAAATGCTTTCATTTTGGCAACTCTAAAACCAACATGGAATGCCCCGTTTGGATAAGAGGAGGTTGTTTCTTCTTGAATTAGGAAAACAACTGGTAGAACCCCATATGCGACGGAGGATAGCAACTCGATTATTCGATCAAGATTAAATGAAGACCATTGACAACATTACCAAAATATTAGTGCTTGAAACCTAACCTAATAATATCGAAAAAACCATGAAAAGTTGCGTGAATCTACAAGGGAATGAACGTGTACAGAGATACAGATAGAAGGTGACATCGAAATGTACAAATTGTAAAACTTTGTATGCCCAGCTCATAGCAAGTCGACAAAACTATGTCAAAATGTAATTGTAAGTGTTAAATTAATCTAATTAAATTTTATAAATAAATGCATTTCAATTCTTATTTTTATTAGAACAAATGGTATTTCAAACCTAATTAATAATCATATAACATTAGTAGTTAAAAAACGAAAAAGTTGGTAGAACACCTTCAGTTGAACGTTAAAAATCACCTGGTACTAGGAAGGTTAAATAAATTCTTCGTTGTAAAGTCAACATTATAGCATACAATTCAAATTAGCATGAATTAATTTGTAGTTCAACAGAATTATCACATTTGACAATTTCTGTCAGTGGTGTTTTTCAATGAAATCCGCCTACTAAAGTTACTTCTAAAAATTAGGAAAAACATTCTAAGTCCAATTTTTCAAGAAAAATGATATTATCTCGAGAACCGTACGAGTAAAATATAAAGTAATTTGTGTTTCGGGGGTTTGAAAACAACCAGGGAAAATCATCAAGAATGAAATTTTCTGAGAAATCAAAAATAAGAAAATTCTCCCTCTTTTAAGGTCGATCCGGGGACATACTGTATATATATATATATATATATATATATATATATATATATATATATATATATATATATATTAAAAATATGTATGTTAATTCGTAAACGTAACTTAACGGACATAAATATGGTTTGCAACAAGACTGTAATCCTTTTGATATTTGACTTTATTATTATTACTTTTTTTCAAATGTGTTGCTGATGACCATTTTTAATAAAGGTAGTATGTGTTCGTTAACTTAATTTACTTATTGATAGCTCAGACCTTTTCTAACCGTGTAGCACTAAAATTACAAAACTTCCCTAGTGCTGCACTATCTGTGAAAATAAACTTATCTGATTGGTTTTCTTGTGATCTAAAGAAATGTTTAACATTCGATTCAGCATAATGATCTTATTGTGTGTATAAATAGATTTGTTGCTGCATATTACCGAATGGTGTTTCATCAAGAAGTTTTGCTATATAGGTAAGATATAGCAATGATCAAATGTCTAACTGCTAGTGACATTTGGAAATTCTCTCTAAGCTTACCTAAATAAACGTTACTTAGTATACCAAGTATTAGGCAGTAGTACGTAATACTAATTTAACGAATTTGAGTGTAAATTATGTACTATTACAAATTTTATCAACTACTATATTAAATTATTTTCAAAGTCGAACATATTTTATTAAAATGTTTGAAATTTATTATATAATAATTATGAAATTTGATTATAGCAATAAATTGTTATAATTTACATACGTACATTTTTAGTTAACTTTAATTTGAACTTAACCCCTGTTAGTAAGTAAATTAAAGATATAATCAATTAAACTCACCTGACGCTATAAAAAGCAATAAGCAATGTTTTTCTTGCTTTCTAAGTACAATCTAGCATTTAGAAAAGGGAAAATTGATTTTAGATTTACAGTTACTTACAGGTGTAGGTGGAAATAGTTTGTCATCGGATCATTACAAATGACTAGTTATTCGAACACAATAAATTTATATAAGACAATTTTTGATATAATTGATTGATAATAATAGGTCACAATATATAAAGAATTTGATATTGTAACAAAAAAATTGTGAAACAGTAAAGTGACGATAGCACTTGATTTAATTAAATGTTAGTATTTTAATTTAAAAGTTACATGAAAACGTTTTTCGTTATAATTTCAGAACATCAATTTATAACTCCGTAAACGTAAACCTTTCTCCCCCTAATTATCGCAAATGAAAATTTTTTGTGTCAACTGTTAAGTTTTCAATTTTTGCGCAAAGATATCCCGGTTAGAAGTTTCGAAAAACTTAAAGAAAGGTGTATTAGAACAGGCAATGTGAATTATAAAAAATGTGAAAGGGCTAAGAGGACAAGCGACGAAGACCAAATGAATGTTTTGTTGTCTGTAATTTCGGAGCCTTCTACCAGTTGGGCAACAACATCCAAGGAAACCGGTACACTCTGGTTTACCGTTAGTAAAATAATTAATGGCTACAATATATCCTTCTATCAAGAACTGTTGGGTCCTGATTTGGAGATTAGGAGAGAATTTTGCCAGTGGGGGTTGAAAAATGGAAAGAATAATACTTAACGTTTTCCAAAATGTATAATTCTCCGACGAGTCAACTTTCGCTCAGAGTCGTAGCCCAAATAGTCACAGTATTCACTATTATGTAAAGGAAAACCCAAAAATAGCAAGATTAGTTTATTCGCAGGGACAGTTGGGAGGTATTATGGGTCATTTTATAGTTGGGCCGCATTTCCTTAACGGACATTCGAATAGTGCTGAATATTTGTATTTTTTGCAAAATGATTTGCCTCCACATTTGCAAAGCATTCCTGTTGCTTTAAGGTAAGATATGAGGCTACAGCACGACGGTGCTCTTGAGCACTTTGCATAAAATGCCAGACACTACTTAAATTAAGGATTTGAAGATAGGCTGTGGCGATCTCGTTTCTTGGCAACTTAGATAATCAGACTTAACAAAATATTTTTTTTTCTATGGGATCACTTAAAAAACAGACAGCGCCATAATTCATGCGTTTAGAAATAGCGTAAGCATTGAGGTGTTACTAGAAGTAGATAGGTGTCCACGTGTCTATTCAACCACGTCACATACAATTGGAGGAAGTTAGTTAGCTGGACTAGTAACTCAGCCAAACGGTCCTGAGACCGCAAAGCACTTGGACAGCGTGGATGTTTTGAAGCGTTGATAAACAGTAAATAGACGGATAGGTTAGTCAGAAAGCAAGAACAAAATTGTAGACAGAAAGATAGGGAGAACAGATAAGAAACAGGCGCCACAAGCTTTAAAGAAAGAAAAGATTAATTACTATTTCTTGAGAGAAAAACCCTGTAAAGCTTGCACCAAGGAAGCAACAGGACCAGCAAATAAACGAAAATTCCCTCAGTAAGCGGTATTTATTTATAAAGTTCGCAACAATGGATAATATATGTATATATTAATGTATGTCATAATAACACCAAATAAGGCAAATGATATGTTTAATTTGTATACGCACTATATAAATGGCTAACTTTCCCCGGACTAAACAAATTGTGCATGCATTCTGAACATGAAAGTTTTTCCCAAAAACAGTGATAAGTATAAATTTATTCGAATATCATCATAATAAAGAATAAAACTTCGTAATTGTACACAGATGTCGATATTAATACTGACGAGGACAAGTCGCGATATGTTACTTGTGATAACCTCAACTTTAATTTATATATATATATATATATATATATATATATATATATACAGGGTGGACCGAATTTAATTTGCGTATACAGAGATATCGAAAACCGTAATAGATAGAGTATCGGTTAAATGAGAAATAAGTTTCGTAATTTGTTGGGTAGTACATGAGTATAAAGAAGTTTGTTTTTCCGACTAGTTCGGAGATATTCGACAAAATCCGAAAATGCTCATTTTCGTTTTGTAAGACTAGCGTTGTTATTATAACAGATATCAAAAAAATTACTCTAAACTTTTTTTTTTAAATAAAATTTACTACAACTTGCCATACCAAACATTTCAATACGTCGTTTTGTCTTTTCAGGACCACCCTCAACAATATTTTTTTAAATACGGACCTGGATTTTTTACTACAATTTTTTGTAAGGTTCTTATAGCTTAATACAATGATATAAAATTCTTGACTATTCTACTACGTTTCGTCTGTGAAAAATCATCATCTTTATGGTTTCTTGCTGAAATGAATTAAATTTTTTACTACATTTCTTTGTGGGTTTTGTATAATCTTAATACACTGCTATGGCATTCCTAACCATGCACATTTCATCTATGATCATCATCTATAAGCCTTTTGTAATATTCTTTAAATCAGTATTTATAAAAAAATAATGATCATCACAAAATTTAACAGTTCAGAACTTCGTCAACGAATACGAGATGCATTTCAAAAAATTACACCCGAAATGGTGGATGCAGCGACTTCAAACATGTCAAGGAGGATCGAACTATGTATTCAACTTTCATAGCTCGTTTTTAAAAATACTCTAATTTTATTTGCTACTGTTAGGTCAGTCTTAAATTATCACATTTGTTCATTATCATTAGATGTAAAAATAAACTGTGAAATTTTGTGATTATCATTATTTTTTTATAAATACTGATTTAAAGACCATATAGATGCAAGTCTAATTGTGTAAGTGATAATCTAATATGTTTTGAAAGGTTTCAATAGTCACAAAAATTTTATAGGTATTTATTGCTAACTGTGATACTTGGAGGGGGCTGTGTCAATTTAACGTTTTTATAATTGTAATATGTCATGTGCTGTCGATAATTTTATAATTAGCGTTTCAATAATTTATTTAATCTACCTGTACTAAAGTTATTTATATTTATATATATATATATATATATATATATATATATATATTGAGTTATCGAAATTATAAGAGTTGCTTAATTTATTTAAAAGGATGTTGCTAGACACGCAGTCGAAAGCTTTAGACAAGTCCAAGAAACCTACTGACAAGTATTCGCCCGATTCAAAACACTCAGGTGTACTATTAACAAAGTAAGTCAGTGCATCTGCAGTACATCTATTCTTTCTACACCCATACTGTAGGTTGTGAAATAAAGTATTTGCCTTTACCCTGCTGCTACCTTCGGGTCTATATGACCCGAAATCAAATTGTTGTTTAGATAGCTGTTTTGTTTGTTAATATCTAAACTTCGTAGTTAATGACTTTCTAGTCCATTGAAGAATGAGGAGCCTTGTTTGTTTTAATAAATTTTTTTTCCTTATTTTTTTAAACATGATTGTTACATTGATGTTCCTCGGATCATTATGATCCGAGGCTGTAATACATTAGTAGGACGTATAAATTTGTATTTATAATTATTTTATATTGAAATTTGAGGATAGATACATCATCACATTACATGCTTGTTCAAATGTACCTACTTATGCAAGTTACTACATCATTTTCGGCAGGTCTGTAGCCGCGTGTGCAAGTTGAAACAGGAACAGACTTGCAACTTGCAGCAGGTATAAATATCATATCGCAGTATGCAACCGACAGTTTTGTTTGTTACGTTGCAGAGTAAAGTGCGGTTTGTTGTACGTACTACTAGTAGTACTAGTGCTGAAATAACAATAATGGCAAAAAAATATCTTAGTGATGAAGACTTAGAAAAACTTATTGATAATTTGAGTGACATCAGTGACGATGAAGCTTCTGAAGAGGAAGATCATATCAGTGAAGATAGTGATTATGAACAGTCAGACGATGATTTTTTCGACGATGCCGAACGGACAAATCTTACGCAATTGATGCCACCTGCTCAATCGGTACAATCTAAAGATAATGCCATAACTTGGATGTTAGATCCATTTGCTCAAACAGGGCGTGCAACTAGTGCAAATATCATAAAAGTCGCCCCAGGTCCCACTAGATACTGCATTACACGAGTCCAGGATGTAAAATCTACATTTCAACTATTTTTTAATTTTTCTCTGGAAAATACAATTCTGAAAATGACTAACATCGAAGGTCGTAGAGTGTACGGTGACAAGTGGCAAGAATTAGATGACATTACGTTGCAGGCGTATATTGGTTTGTTACTGTTAGGAGAAGTTTACAGATCGCATGATGAATCTACCAGTAGTTTGTGGAATGCAGAAACAGGTAGACCTCTTTTTCGCGCAACAATGTCGTTGAAACGATTTTATTATACATAACGCGTGTTACGGTTTGATAATAAAGAAGATCGTCAGGAAAGAAGGTTACGGGATAAGTTGGCTCCTATTAGATAATTTTGGGACAAATGGGCTAAAATATTCACATTGATCTAATTGGATTTCCGGAATTTCTAATCACAGCATCGTTAGCCCGTCTTTTGCTAATTTAAGCTCTTTTTTTTGTAGTTGTTTCTAAGTTGCTTATAAAGGTTTTCTAATCTCGGCTAGCCACTTTGCATGTGTAAGTGTTTTATGATCAGTACAGTATCTCTTGATTTCTTTAAATTGGCATTAAACCATTTGGTTTTATTATCACAGCATCTCGTTTTTAATGTAATTACAGGAAATTACATTACAAATGCATTATAAAATTGGTTAAAGAACATTGAAAACTGCATTTCAACTTTAAGCTGATCACGCTTAAGAAAGTTCCAATCGCACGTACTTATCAAGGTATAGAACAGATTAAAACCTTTTTTTGTAAAGGGGCGAAAACTTATAAGTTGATACGAGTGTTTGTATAGGCCTACATCGTATTGTACTTTTATCAGTTGTCCAAGATGATCTGATAAACCAGTTTGAACTACACTACTGACGTAATTATCATTAGAGAAATTAATAAAAATGTTGTCAAGACAGTACTGACCTCTTGTAGGTGAGAATATGGTTTGAGTTAATCCGTATGGTTCGAACAGATTACTTAATGCATGAGAGTTAGCGCTGTTATCCCCAAAATGCACAATGAAATCTCCAGTAATTATAAGACGATAGTGTTTGGAGTGATTCTCAAGTACCACTTGTAACTTTTCCAGAAAAATATTGAATTCACCCAAGGGCGAACGGTATAAAACAATTATAACTGTGGCCATTTTGGATTTAACTGCTGCAATTCCAAAATGTAGTTCAACCGCTAATTCGTTGATGTTTGTTAATGGGATTGCTTGACAATGATCTCCTTTTAGTATAAGTACATCACCGTGTGCTAATTGAGGCCTTGCAAAATGTGCCGCTGCACTCCATGATCCCAGTTGTATCATAAAAACGCTGATATCTGTGTCAGCGGCCACTGGGTCACTGACACATAAAAATGATTCTAATTCATTCATTTTATTTTTTAAACATTGTGTGCTTAAGTGAAATACGGTGAAGTTGCGTACAATAGCTTGTGTTGTGTTTATTTGTCTCTTATTCGATTTATCTGTGTTTGCGGTAATCTTTATTTTATCAGTGATTTACGCTTGCCGGGGTGAAAAAACCGATTGATCCATATACCTTTATTATAAAGCTCAGAGACGCTCGTCTTTGACAACAATGAGTTATCTCAAATTTTTTTAATTATAAATGTATGAATTAGGAAAAAATAAAGAGTTCTCCCTAGTAAATTGGATCTGCTCTAAAAGGATATAAAGATTTTTATATTTATAAAAGTTGTAGACTTCTAAAGATATCTACTACGTATTATGTCGATATCAAGTACTTCACGTATTTCTGTACTGTTGAGATATCCTTCAGGCATACCACATCTTTTTTCTTGAAGATTGAATTATATTAGCAAATTTAATCTATAAGTATATCTTAACGTTCTTACCTTGGTAGAATTTTGATTAGGGTTGAATGTAAATGTATTCAATTAGGAAAACTTCGTTAGTAAGCACTACCCTGAAAACAAAGTATCCTTAATGAACCATTTAAAATAATAATGTTTTGGAAGGAACTATGTCTGTAGACTTAAATGATAATTAAATATTTAACAGTAAATACCTCCAATGTATAAATTGACAAATATTGATGTACTTTTAAATTGGTGGCCATGTCTGATATCATACAGCAACAAACAAAACACTAATAAAAATTCCAATTGAAAAACGAAAGGGTAACAAAACTATATTAAGACATCGTTTGTGATGTATTAAGGATAAGGTGTTACGTTTAGAACACAAATACCGGGCCAAGTTTATAACCCATAAGCAATATTATTAGTTGTAGTATAAACAGATTTGAATTCAGATTTGAGTCAAAGCAGTGGTTGTAAAAACAAACATAGCTTTAGTAATTCATGTCAACTTGACCTCTTTTTCGTTCGTGAGGTATACATTTGAACATCAACGGGAGTGTCTTTATATTTTGCCTCAAAACATTTATTAAAACAGTTTTAACCCTGGAACGTCCGAAACCGGATTGAAACGTGCAAAAATCGATATAGGATCGATTGTATCATTTTATCTGGTTAATGTTTCTAAAAAGCTACCTTAAATAATTATCTGTGGCTTAAACATTTAATAACGTCCTTTAAGCTTACTCGTATCTATTTCTTTACTATAAAGATTTAAAATTTCTGTACTTACGGCATGAGTATGATGGATTAAATGATTTCTTTCAGCACGCTTACGTTTCTACGTTATACAAAATTATTCCCTTATGATTTTCTTTTATGACGTGTACGTTTCTACATTATACGAAAATTATTTCACTCTCATATCCATGTTTGTATTTCAAAAGTTAACTCATTTTTAGTTCCGCTAGTTTAACGAATTAAAGGTTTCTGTAGTTATTTACCATTTCTAAAATTTAATTTCTGTTAATACCTATAGTGCCATCTCTGAGATGTACGTAGATGTACGGTTATTGGTGTACTTAACTCTGATAAGGGTATAAACAACGGTTTATTCCGTTAACAATACATAAAATGCTATTGTGGTAACAATGATTGATAGGAATATTTTTCAAGTTGTAAAATTGCTTCTTGAGGCGTTGGTTTTCTTTTAAAACCACCATTGCTGTGGAATGGTTGAAATTTATAGAAAATTTTCTATTCTATTTTCTATTTCGTACATGTTAAGCATCATTTTTTTTGAAAACTTTCACAATATAGTATCGCTTTGTTGTATAGAAGTGATATAATCGCTATTAAAGGCGGATGTAAGAGAAATAGTTCACTCCATCCACACATTTTCGGTAAGTCGTATCAGATATCGTTAACCTCGTTGTAATTAGAACTTCTCTTTCAGGTTTCAAACACAAAGGAATTTCATATTAAGATGTGAGCAATTGTTTAAGACATTTACACTAACGCTCGCATTCGTCCTTATAGATAACACCTTCTCACTGAATAAACACCGTTCTAATCCTCGTTTTAGAACTTAAGTTTCCGTATAACTTTACCGTTGCGATTACATCAAAGTTCATTTTTGCATTTGGTTTTGTCTTTATTGATATAGCAAGATTACCGGTTCTGAATCTCTCTGGCTTATTTTTTTGGATTGTACTGCTGTGTCTAACGTACTGGGGATTACCTGATCGTTGAGGTTACACCTGTAATAAGGCTGGTGAAATCCTGGCTAGCCTGAATGACGCATAAACCTTCGCAAACATAGGTCTACTTTTTCCTTTTATCGCATGTATAAATTGCCTTCAGCAGATTACGATCGCATACAACGAAATTAAATACATTTATATTAATTCTGTCAAGGAGTATTTGTTAAACATGATACCTGTAAGTTCGGGGGTCAGCTTGATACCCGACTTCAGCTAATTTTAATACATTTTCTAACATGTAGAATTGCATATGTTAATTAAACCATTTTTCAATATTTTAAGCACACTCAACAATCAACATTTTGAATAATTTTTGTTAAAATTGTGCCACACCCAGTAGGGAATTCATGTACAACCTCTATTTTGGGGATAATTAATTTTGTACTACTGTTTATGTGGTCGTGCGCAGTAGCTTTGCTGCAAATTTCATGTTTATACGAGCTGTAACCTTTTGTGTGGCGTGATTTTGAATAATCTAAATGGATAAGGTTGTTCAGACCAATTTCTTTTTCTAATTTAAATTGCTTAATTACTAATATTCTTTATTTATTTAAGTGGACTGAACAAGTTTTTCCAATTGTATTGAGATAATTTAATCAAAAAGGGGTTTATATTCAGTTTTGTTAAACGAAAGGCAAGCTGAATTACTTAATTAATTTTTCTTTCTTGTAAAGAACTGATTTAATAGGTTTATTAAAGTGGTCTCTTCAGGCTAAGGTACGTAAGCCCTTGCGTCGGCCGGAAGGGGTTTGTTGTTTTTGGTATTATAATTATAAATAATAAATTACTGTGGGCGTATGTACAAACTCACGACTTGTGGTTTTGGGGATAATATATACACCGTGTATAATTTATTTCATTTATTATTCATATATTTATGCAGATATACAATAACTTTTGGCTTATTGCCTCCTTAGTTGGAAATTTAAAGAAAAAATAAATAAATTTACGCTTGTTGAGGGAACTGTCATTTAATTACAATAATTATATAGTTATAATAACCATAATTACTCTTGCTCCCTGTTTCAAGCTTTAGAGGCTCTCCCCCTCTTTTAAGGAATAAGAACCCAGTTTCTTTTCCATCATTCTTTAAAGCTTGTGGCGCCTATTTGGGTTCTTTCCTCACTAACCAGATTCCAACTTAACCTATTTTATCGATACCTCCAAAACACCCATGCAATCCGAGTAGTCTGAGGTCATCGGACCGCTTCATTGAGTTTTAGCCGAGCTCACCCAATTCTCTCCTTTTATGTAGTGTGGTGGTTACACATGTGACAGGATCAAAAGTGACCCGAGCTCACTATTTTACGTAATTAACTATTTGCTATATATGATATTAATGCGACTTTAGGTATTCCTCAAAACGCTCTCAGAAATAATGTACATGCACTTAAAAGGTATTTACACAAATAACAATGAAAATAATTTACAATAAGGCTATTGGGTCCGGTAAGACGCGGTTTCGGTCGGATACGTAATTACATCTTCTACAGATAATTTCGGAGCAGGTGTAACTTTCTTGCTTGTTTTACTCGAAAATTCCATTCAGTTGTTAGTTGACATCCTGTCTAGACACTTGTGTTCAATATGCATCCTAATAAACGACCTCTTACTGAAACTGAGTAGTACACAGCGTGTACGTGTGTGAAGATGACGACAACATACAATCTGGTGAAGGTGGAAGTGATAGGAGTGATGGTGGTTACGAACATTTTAACGTAAATGAAGACGAGAGTAGTGAAATTGAAGACGAAATTAGTGGCAGTCAAAGACATTTGGAAACTGTGGGAGCTGCGGATCACGTAGTAGAAGGTCGGATATGGAAATATCTAAAATCGGCAAATAAAACGCAATGTCACAATATTATTCGTGCAAGAAAGGGACTTACTGAACGAATCAAAGATATTGAAAACATTTCTGATGCATTTCCAATGTTTATTTGTGGGAAAATTATAGAAATAATTTTAAAGTGTACAAACCTGAAAGCAAGAAATTTCCAAATGTCATTTGGTACCAACAAAAGGTGGCGCGAAGTAGAGAAAACAGAAATAATAGAATTCATTGGAATATTGCTGCTCACAGGCCGATATCGCGGCTTTAGTGAAGACAAGTATTTCTTATGGAATCGAAAGGATGGTGTCTCTAGAATATATAGTTTTCCACGTGTCTAACCATCAAATGGCATAAGAAGAATGAGTGAGCTCGACTAAACTCAGGCGTACGATCGTATACAGTGTATTACAACACAAAGTTATATTTTTTTAATTGGAACATACCGTATATTATTATAAATTTGGATTCCCTGGTTAGTTTTAAGAGCACTTTATTCACTATATGAGGTATCTTAAACGCGCAATTTAGGCGCTGCATTCCATTTTTTGAATATTTAGAGGTTGAAAAGAAAAATTGTAACAACCGTATTGAGAAATGTGTAACACTAAAATTTTAATGGTTGATTAGTTATAGATTGTGCTAAATAAAATCGTAAAAACAGTACTATTATCTTATTTAATTTTCGAGATATAGTAATGCAAAGTATAAGATTTTCAATCATAGATAACTTGATTTTTTTAAATGGAAAGGTATACATTGTTTTACATTGTTAGATAGGACATTTAATTACATTTTTTTATGATATAACATTGTTGGTATTTATGTTTTGCCGTTTTTTGATAATCCAGCTTTTTTACTGAATTTGCAAAGTTTAAGATTTTTAATCATAGATAACTTGATTTATTTAAATGGAAAGGTATACATTGTGTTAAATTGATAGATAGGAAATATAATTACAATTTTTTTGATATAACATTGTTGGTATTTATTTTTTGCCGTTTTTTGATAATCCAGCTTTTTTACTGAATTTATCGATTTTGGAAGAAAATAATATCAAATTAAATGTTCAAATTGTCGACCACGCTGATATAGACAATACTGAATTCTTTTAATAAAAGAAGCTTCAACCCGATCTAACATATTAGGAGTAATTGTAGCAAAAACATTTCTAATTCGCAATTTCATATTCGCAGCAGAGAGAAAAAAATCCAATGGAGTTATATCGGGAGATCTAGCTGGCCAAGGTATCGGTCCTTGTCTTCTTATCCAATTTTCGAGAAACGTCGAATTTAACCACTGGGTTACAATTCTGGCATGATGAGGAGGTGTCCCGTCTTGTTGGAAAAACATACCTCTTCTTTGAGCCAAAGGTACATTCTCCAATAAATGATATAATTCGTTTTCTAGAAAATTATGATATTCTACACCAGTGAGTGTGCCATTGAAAAAAAAGGATCAACAATAGTTCCGCCGAATATACCTGCCCAAACATTCACTGACCATTTATTTTGAGAGACTAACCGAAATTGGTGTGGATTTTCATTTGAATAAAAATGAAAATTATGTCTGTTCACAAATCCATTTCGATGAAATGTACATTCGTCGGTAAATAATATCCCCGATATAAAATTTTCGTTCGCATTTAACTGTTGTTGAACCCACTGGCAAAAATTAATTCGATTTTGAAAATCTTGTTCTTTCAGCTCTTGATGTAATTGTACATGATAGGGGTAAAATTTATTTTTCTTTAACATTCGTCTCACGGAAGTTTGACTGATTTCTAAATTGTCACTTAATTTCGGAATACTAACGTGGGGGTTTTCAACTGTAGCTACAAGTACACGAAATTCATTTTCTTCATTTGTAACAACTTTAGCTCTTTCGTTTTTAGGATATCCAACACTTCTAGTACTTTCAAATCTTTCTAAAAGATTGCGAAGCGATTCTTGTCTTGGTTGTCTTCGATCAGGATAATGCTGCCCGTAGATTTGACGGGCCAATAAACAATTTTTGTTTGATTCTCCAAGCACAAATATCATGTCAACTAATTCATTTTGCAAAAAATTACTCATTATAATTCTTAAATAAACGTATTACGTATATGATGTTCGTAAAGTTAAGCGTCAAACATTCACACTGCAATAAAGTAATTAACTCAGTTACGTTTGAACATACACGCGAAATGACAAAACAGATACTATTGCTGAATTTTGTTTCTAATATTCTTTTGTTTTATTAGCTTGATGTGATTTAAACAATTATACATACATATGTAAACCTACGAAAATCGACAAATTCAGTAAGAAAGCTGGATTATCAAAAAACGGCAAAAAATAAATACCAACAATGTTATATCAAAAAAATTGTAATTAAATTTCCTATCTATCAATGTAACACAATGTATACCTTTCCATTTAAATAAATCAAGTTATCTATGATTAAAACTCTTAAACTTTGCAAATTCAGTAAAAATGCTGAATTATCAAAAAACGGCAAAACATAAATACCAACAATGTTATATCAAAAAAAATGTAATTAAATTTCCTATCTAGCAATGTAAGACAATGAATACCTTTCCATTTAAAAAAATCAATTTATCTATGATTGAAAACCTTAAACTTTGCATTACGATATCTCGAAAATTAAAAAAGATAATATTACTATTTTTACAATTTTATGTAGCACGGTCTATGACTAATCAAGCATTAAAATTTTAGTGTTACACATTTCTCAATACGGTTGTTACAATTTTTCTTTTCAACCTCTAAATTTTCAAAAAATTGAATGCAGCGCCTAAATTGCGCGTTTAAGATACCTCATATAGTGAATAAAGTGCCCTTAAAATTAACCAGGGAATCAAAATTTATAATAATATACGGTATGTTCCATTTAAAAAAATATAACTTTGTGTTGTAATACCCTGTATACGAGTAGTATATTTATTATTTTTGCGAAAATATTTTCTAATTGTAACCCGAAAGATCCCACACCATCCTGCAATAAATAATTTTGAAAACGATATTGTATAAGCTCATAAAAAGCTTCGTCCACGCACTATTGGCGGACCCTGTACATATATATATATATATATATATATATATATATATATATATATATATATATATATATATGTATATATATATATATATATATATATATATATATATATATGTATATGTATATATATATATATATATATATATATATATATATATATATATATATATACCGTTTTAGATAAAAGGAATTTTGTGAAAGTGAACTGCTGGAAGTACCATAAATATATAAATGTAGATAAGAGGCAACAATTTTTGATTATTTGATTACAAAAGTAATAATACAAGTCCATTTATTTTCATTGTAGAAATTCACTAAGAACCTCCTCGGTGTAATTGAAGTTTGGAAACACAATCGTGTAACCAGGTGATAAATAAAGGAAAAAATATCTGACCTTTATTTTTGAATCTATTACTTATGTGTCTTGCGAATTTCAGGTACTATTACAATGATCTAGCAGCCTTCACGTATATGGTCATGAATCTCAGCAAGGATCTTATACCCTTCAGCGGTAACCATATATCTTGGATGTAACGTAACAGTAAAATGTGAGCAGAAAAACATGTAGTAGAGAGATGCTAAACGTAGGCAGTACAGAGGTACTAAAAGCAGGTAGCACGAAGATGCTAAACACAGGTAGTACGGAGATGCTAAAAGAAGGTAATACGGAGAAGCTAAAAGAAGGTAATATAAGTACGATGTTTAAGTAATTATGACCGTTCATACCTCTTACAGGTGACAAACGAGCCGATAGTGAACATTCAATGTAATTTCGATTGAAGTGTCTGTATATGCATAGAATTAGTATTGAATGCTTTTTTATTAGAAAGCCTGAAAATAATTTTAATTACCTTGAGGTTATCGAAACATGTGCCACTTACCGAAGATGTGGACGAATGAATAATTTCAATTATAGCCGCCTATAAAAGCGTTAGTAATACTTGTACTTAATCAATTATTACTTTAAGTGAGAATTTTCCAAAAAAAATGATGCTTCAGCATCCAGAACCAGAAATGAAAAATTCTAAAGAAACTCAATATCCATCATCGATGGCGTTCTTAACAGGAAGAAAGAAAAATTGCCAACACCTTAAAAATCAATTTTACAAACTTGAGAAAATTTTTGTTTACAAATTATTGTTGCCAAAGTTAAATTGTGTAGAAAATATTTATTTATTATATGTATTTGTATTATATGACCTTAAAAAAAGATCCCAGATTTCTATTTAACTGTTTTATATTAAATGATCCGAAGTCTCGGAGATATCGCTGAAGGTATTTAATTTGACTTATATTTGAACGAAGTAAAACATGTGTACGAAAGTTACATACGTTAATTTAAATTCAATTAGAGATGCGTAAAAATTTGCGAAATAGTGATTTGGAAGCATTCAACCAAAGAGTAAATTGCTATTTTTAGTAAGTAAATTTGACAAAATGACGAACATTATCAAAAAGAAACGTCTTCCAATTAAGCACGTAACAAGCTGCTATGAGTTGGAACAGATTTTCAGCAATTTTGCAATTTATTCGCTTTGGTGACCTGGCCACAAGAAATGCAAGGAAGGAAGATGATAAATTAGCCTCAATTCGGGAAGTTTCCGACATATTTGCAACAAATTGCAGAACATCGTATGAAGCATCATCAGTATGTGAGATATAGTGGCTGCGATTCCACTCTCGAAGAAACATAATAAAGTTCCATTGGATCAGAACAAAAAACGAAGTAGATGTAGTTTATGCGTAGGCAATGATAAAAAGTATAGTGTTAAGTGTGATAATTGTCATAGGTTCATATGTGAGATTCACGGACAAAAACAATTCATAAAATATGCAATAATTGTTCAAAATAGCAATAATATAATATGACCCAATTTCAGTCGTTGACCGAAATATCTATACAGACATGATTTCGTGCACTTGGTGAGCGGTTTGCATTAAACGCGCCAGTTTCACTGTATTTCGTTACATACAATAACACAATCAGAACCGGCCATAGGTACAGCTAATAAGTCAGAGTAAGAATTTCGATTCTCATTACAGAATTAACATAAAAAATGGTAAGACAAAAAGAATCAAGTCTTAAAAGTTAAATTAAATAATACGGAGCACAGATAAACGCACTTTATTTTACCAAAAATTTTCAATTTTATATTGTAAAGTGTATAATTAAAGTATAGTTTTTGCGAGAATACGGAAAATTTTGAAGTAGGTTTATGCGGCGTTAAGTGCAGTTCAGTTGAAGGATGACGGGAGTTCCCTACTTTGGAAGCAAATTAAAACCAATATAGAAATAAACTTTGAAATGGAAAGCTTTATGGCAGTAAAAGTGGTATTGTCTTAAATTGTTATAGAAATTGTTATAGCAAAGTTCAGATGAGTACAGAATATACTTCGCGAATAGTGGGTGATCAAGCCAATTAGAAGAATGAAATAGGTTTCCAAATGCTGATTATGCAAACCATAATTTTGAGTTTTTGTCCATGTAGAACCTGAAAAGTTATGGGACAATAGGTACTCTAGTGAGGATTTTATGTACAGCGCATCTGCTATGACTTTGTATATACCGGGTGATTCCAAATTAGATGCCAACCTTCAAGATGGTGTTAGTATGGTTCATTTGTGATCGATTGAGCCATATTTAACTATATTCAAAAATCAGCGGTTTTCGAAATATTTGAGATTTTATAGTAATTCCCTATTTTCGTTCAGTTTCAGCCGATTTTGAAGCAATTGATCCATAAAACAGTAAGTTTAGTCCAGTTTTCAATAGTAGAATATGTATTTCACTTAAAAAATGCAAAAGTATGAGGAATATGCTTATAAGAAGAAAATTGTAGCGATTTAAAATCAGAATAATAATAATAATAATAATAATAATAATAATAATAAAAATAATAATAATAATAATAATAATAATAATAATAATAATAATAATAATAATAATAATAATATATTTATCCTGTAGACTTGTAATACAGGTGTAGGAACGTCACAAGACAACAAAGCTAATTTTCTTACTTATTCTTACTGTAAAGAGGATTTCTAATAAGAACACCTTTAATAACTTTCCTGAAGGTACGTTGACTTTGTATAGCAATTTATTCCATAACTTAATCCCAATAATGGGAAAATGATTAGCCACAAAACAGTGATTATGTTTAGGCAGTCTTATCTTTGTGTCTGAGATCAACACTAGTAAAATCCGTGACTACTTGATATTTGCTTTTCTTCTCTTTTAGGTAAATACGGCAAATGAATATATATATATATATATATATATATATATATATATATATATATATATATAGTAATGTATAAAATTAAATGATTACTGATTAACTGTGCACCGAACTAGCTCAATCTCAATTTGGGGATACGGATCATGTATTTAGTAGGCAATTAAATTTATTCTGGATGTATGTATATGAATTACACTTTATAAAAATTATCACAAATGTATAAGAATGAGTCTGAATATAATTTACTTCCAACGCATGCGTTGTAACGTAATTGAGTGAAGTTAACAATGTCAAAATTGTCAAATAATGATTTGGAAATTTACTGTTTACGTCCACAATTAAATTTAGAATATGAAAATAATTTAAAATTTTGTTTCCTTTACAGGTGTTTATACAAGTAATTGTTTGAAATTCTATACCAATACATATACCTAATAAATAATAATTTGCAGGAATTTTAACATAACAATGTCCACAATAAATAGGGTTATAAAAAAAAATGTGACTCACATATACTGTTCCCAATGCAAATTGATGTCTTCGAGTTGTTCCAATTTGATGCAGGCACTTTCCACTTGATTCTGGCTGTTACCATACACCCATTTGCTGCTGACTGGTACTCGGGTGGTCGATGACACCAACTTCCAAAAACTAATAATGTTTCCTTCCAAATCGGCAACACACCAGTCACTTATTTTATCTTGGTAAATTTTTTTATTTAAATAAATTAAAGCTTATTGATTGGTATCGTTTATAAAGTGTTTAAATATTGTCCAAACTTTGTTTTAATTTCACTTTTATTTTTAGATGCCGGATCAAATTTAAATTATTTAGAAGAAATTGTACCCAGAAATAAAACACAGATAACCAAATAAATGTGATTATAATTTGGTAGAACGGAATCAACTCAATTTACTCAACTTAATTTAATCGCCGGTATAAAAACAATTGCTCTCGAATATTTTCTTCGTTAATTATAACTTTCTTTACGATAATTAAATTAGGTTATGAAAACTTACTTATTACACAAATGCACAACACTGCTTTAACCTTTTTTTTAAACTTTGAACAAATTCTAGAGAGCTTAGCACTTCCAGGGCAATTCCTTTTATACCTTTTTGGTTGTTACTAAAAATTCAATTTTTTTTCAGCCATTTTACCTATGTAACTAAGGCTCTGATTGGTTGACACATTTTGAAATTTGGACTAAAATAGAAATTTGGCCATAACTTTCTTATACATTAACGGATCTAAAAACTAACAACAGAAATGAAAACTACATAAAATTTCGAACAAAAAGACACCTAACAAGATATGGTTCCTAAAAATAATATGCGAAATCACTTAATCTAACTTGAATTTGCTTATAACTACCTAAACTTACAAGCTACACTTAATCTAATTACATAAACGGAATCCTGAGAAAATTTTACATAAGAACACACACTTTTAGAGTTATAAATCTCGAATTTAAAGAAATTTTATGTGTATGTAAAAATATTCTAAATTCACCCCATATTTGACAAAATTTTGCGGTGAAATGCAATGTATCCTTTTAAAAACTGTGAGATACTGAGAAAGAACTATTAATTACTTTAAGAGCATAATTAAAGCCTAATAATATGAAAAAACTATAAATTTATACAAAAAACCTAGAAATTACAACATAACCAAACTTAAATCTAAAATAGCAAATAACTTATATTTAAAAATGTTTTTATCACTCAAAATGTTATGTTAGAGGTTTGTAATACTTGTCTTTATTATTTTCACTGTTCATTTCTAATCCATTGTCATATAGTGTTGCATTAAAAAAAATCCCTTCGTCTAACACACTTACTGGAATTTTCATTATAAAAATGTATATAACTATGAATGTCTTTATGTTAAACTGTTCTATGCATTGTTCTTGCTGTTAAACTTATATCACAATGTTTGTCACAGAGTTGCTTCCAGAAATATGTGAGAAAAATGTCTAATATGTCCATATTATAACCCTTTTATGAAATTTTCACATTTCCTGCATACGAAAACTATTTACACAATATCCCTAATATAATCCTAGCTATACAATTTATGTTTAAACACCTGTAAAATGTTCACTTGCCAAAATACCCTCGAAAAATTGACTTTTATTGAAATAAAGGAAATACTAAATTGACTTTACGAAAATAAGTGTATTTAACATTCTTGACATTTTTGTTGGTAAAACAATGCTTTTTATGATGAAACCAAACTGTATAAATAATATTCAGACTATTTTGTACAAAACAAATCTACTTTAAACACATCGTGAACCAGATTTCTATCAAACAATGTCTCGCACATGTATCGAGCTTGAAATCACCCCTTTTTATAACTAAATTATCACTTAAACTGTCCGATCCTTCTTTTACTTCTTTCTGAACATCTCAATATATATATATATATATATATATATATATATATATATTAAGAAAATACTTCCCCATCGGTGCCAGTAAAATTGAAATTAGTTTTTCGAAGTAACTTGTGTCCTGTGACGTAAGAAGAGGCGTGAAGTGAAGTGACGCCTGAACGCGGGGCACGACGAATTAACTTTTTAAAATTTGAAGTTACCATGTAAGATACTGACAAACAACTAAATTAATAATTCTGTTGGAGATTCCACATCAAGAATTTCCACACCAGCATACCCCCAGAAAATAATGCCCGATTTGTTTTAGTATTTCAATATTTCCAGTGACGAATTGTAAGAAGAAGCTTGTAGATACGAGAGGCTGCGCCGACATCCTTAGAGGATGAGTTTAAAATACCTATGAACAAGAGGGCAAATATTACAAACTATTACAAATGTGCTACGATGTCACCGACGACGAATTATTAATTGCCCTACCAGAACGCGTTAGTATGGTACAGGAATAATAAACGCTTTTTACGCTTCTTACCGATAGTTCCACCAGAAAAACTTTTCAACCGCGTTACTTTTAGAAAATTCTAAATTGAGAATAATAGATTGTTGAATCCTTGATTCAATGGAACTGACAATTTTACACAATAGTTTTACATTTTATGTTCAAAATGACCAGCACCGTCTCTTACAAAAGCTCGAGATTTCTTTCTTATTCCTTGGCGGGTAATGTTCATTTGAATTTTCCATAGGTGACGAAAATTTCCAAATTGAGTAGCTATGAAAAAATTTAGTTTTGGAATCAAGAACTCCGATTCTAGACAAAACAAAAAACAAAACTGAGTTGTTTTGATATTTCGTAAATTAATACGCCTTTTTTAATGACTTTCGTGACTTTAAATTTGAATAGTTAATTTTTCTCCGTTATTCTTCGTTTCTTTTCGTTATTGTTCTTGTTATAGTTATTATTGTTCCTGTTATTATTGTTCGTTTGTTATTATTTATTTAACCATTATTTATCATTTGCTTTGTATTTGAGAAGGCTACAATTACCAATTCTGAATATGCTCATATTCTGTTTATGTATGTAAACAGTAAAGGAAATGCATCTCTTACACAAAGGGAGTACGTACGGATATTTCCCAACAGGCGAACTCCTCAAGTGAGAGTATTTTCTTCAACGTATCGCAGAATTGCGGAAACTGGTGCAGCTGGGAATCCAGACCTAGATGAAGTAATACTACAAACGGTAGAATCTTTTCAAACCGCCGTTAAAATTCTTGAGCGTTTGAAGAGATCTCTACATGAGTATGTAGGGAGTTTGTGATACGTAGTCCGCATTATCCTTTTATGCATAACCATGATTTCGTCCATGTTTGTAGAATTACCCCTACAGATAATACCGTAATTCAGAGTACACATGTGCGTAATAATAGGAGATTAAGCAATTCACCACTTCCTGTAACTGTCGGAGCACGAAATTCAAGGTCGATAACCTTCTAATGACTTTATTTACCCAAGTGTTCCATGAATAGTTTTGGTCTATCTCGATACCCAAAAATTTTACGGAATTTAGCAGACATAGTGATTTACTTTCCATTTCAACAGGTAAGCTGTAATTAGGACTATATTGTGAAAATATGACACCTTGAGTTTTTGTCTTATTTAAAATTAGACCATTGTTGTCGCAATAATTTTTAATTTTTGAAGTGCTTTGGTTTGTTTTAAGAACAACGCCGCTTTCATTTCCGCCGGTACTAACAGAGGAAGCGTCATCCGCAAGGAGCGTTATAAAAACATTCACGGCTCGTATCAAATGCGTCATTTACAAAGAAAATGAACAAAAGTGGACCAAGAACGCTGCCCTGGGGGACACCAACTGATTTTCGCCACGAATTGCCATTTTTACCGTTTGAGTTCTACCTCTCAGATATGAGTCAAGCCAGTCGTATGCATTACCCCTAAGACCATATATTTCTAAGTTGCTCAATAGAATACTATGATTCACTGTTTCAAATGCACGACTTAAGTTGTAAAAACACCTACAACCCTCTGATGAACATCGAGATGCTCTAAAATATAAGATAACATGTTTAAAATAGCATGAACGGCACAGTGGTTTTTGCGAAAACCAAATTGATTTGGTGACGGAATTTTATTGGTATTTACAAAATTTAGAAGTCTATTATAAGTCTTTTCGAAAATTTTTTAAAATACTGATACAACCGTAGTACCTCTGTAATTATCAATTTTCTGAACATCGCCTTTTTTGAAAATAGGGATTGTAATAATTTCCTTAAGAATGTCTGGAAATGTACATTCAACGAATGACAGATTAATGAGATTCGAAAGAAAAACAGCATGGAATTTCATCAAAACCGGCCGATTCTTTACATGCTACAGTTTTGACTGTATTATCTATTTCACTCCTATCGGTAGGGTATAACAGCATAGAGTTATTATTAATACTCATCAAACTGGAATCCAAGAGTATATTTGTGTTATCGCGTATTAATCCAGAAATAGGATTAACAAAATAATCATTAAATCTGTGGACAACGTCCTTGCTATCCTCCATTATCCTACCAGGGGCATCTTTAAATTTGGTTGAGTAATGATGACCTCTATTGATATTAATCTCATTTTTTATTATTCTACAAGCCGCTTTAGATTTAAAGAATATGAAAGAAATAAAAATAGATTTCAAATTTTCTATTGCTTGTAAGTTTTTTACGATTCTCTACATGTAGTGTTAAAATAGTCTAAAAAATAGCTAAATGTTACAGTTTTCTGATAAAAACATTTTTGCCCAAATTCGTTCGATAGTTCCCCAGAAAAACATTTTTAACCGCGCCACCTCTGGAAAGCTTGATTGAATAGAACATTTTGTGTTTAAAATGACCACTACCGTCTTTTATACAAGCTCGAGCTTTCTTCCTTATTTCTTGACAGGTAATTTCTTTCAAGATCGTTCTTCATTCTTCTCGCTCCTTCTTGTATCCTTTCTATTAATTGCTCACGGGTATGAATTTCTATCACACAAACCAATTCCTTCAGTCCACCCCATATGTGAAAATCTAAATCCGTTAAATCTGGGCTTCTAGCCGGCACGGAATTGGTCCTTGCCTGTCTATCAACCTGTTCGGTCAACAACGCACCAACATTTAGACAATAATGTGCTGGACAACCGTCGTTTTACAAAATTGTGAGTTGTTTAACAATGATAAATATATCATCCAAAGGATCTTCCATGTGTAGCCTCAAGAATTCTTCATGTCTTTCCTCTATAAAACCTCAGGACCTATCAATTTATTACTTATTGCACCCATCCAAACATTCGCATCAAATGTCCTTCGGAAAGATGTTTCCTTTTTTAAATGTGGATTTATCGAACCATGAAAGTAAATTATGTAAGTTAGTGATACCTTCTCTATCGAACCTCGCTTCGTCTGCCCATAAAATTCTAGCATCCTCCCTGACAGCATTTAAGATAAAATGACAAAATTGAAGTCTCCTGGTAAAGTCGTTCTGCTCTAACCCTTGAACTCGAATATATGATATGGGTGGTTTGGTCAACACAGACCAAACTTTTTTGGGAGGTCCCAAGTTCACAGGAAGCTTTGCGGATACTCATCGTGGGAGATCTTCTACCTTTTGTAATGTTGCCTCATCTAGGTCTGAATTCCCAGCTGCACCAGCGTCTCTATTTTTTTATTTTTTAACAGTACCAGTTTCCGCAATTCTGCGATACGTTGAAGAAAATACTCTCACTTGAGGACCCAGTAAATAATTTTCGATAAATTTGATCATAACAACGTAGATATTACATCTTTTTTCAAATTTTACGATGATCGGTAGATGTTACTATGATCAACAGTAATCGACGTATTTTGTACTAAATCATAAATATGTAATAATAACTATTTCCAACGGTAATAATCAACGTTGTCTTGCAAACCGTCGTGAGCGGTAAGTGGTTTTTACATCGTTATGTTAGCTTTGAAAATGAGTCGTTCATCTGATATAATCATGACAATTTCTTAAATTCAGAATTTCAAATAATTAACGTTGTCTAGCAATCGTCGTAACCGGTACGTAGTTTTTATATCGTTATGTCAGCTTTTAAAACGAGTCGCACATCCGATGCAATAATGACTATTCCAAAAATGCAGAATTTCAAATAATTAACGTTGTCTAGCTAACCGTCGTGGGCGGTACGTGGTTTTTACATCGTTATGTCAGCTTTGAAAATGAGTCGTTCATCTGATTTAACTATGACTATTTCTTAAATTCAGAATTTCAAACAATTAACGTTGTCTAGCAAACTGTCGTAAACGATATGTAGTTTTTGTATAGTTATGTCAGCTTTCAAAATGAGTCGGGCATCCGATGCAAACATGACTATTTCTTAAATTGAGAATTGCAAATAATTAACGTTGTCTAGCACAATATTTTAGTTATTAATTATGTACATCATTATTATTCAATAGTCTTGTCCTTCGTCCACATCTGTTGTGAGAGTTTTCTCCAATTCGTTGTAGTCTGATTCAGTGAGCCGCTGCAATTTTCTTTGTTTTTGGTGCTCTTGGAAACATTGAATATAGTAATTTAAAATCGACCTTCTGATCAAAATTGAGATTACAGTTCAAAGAAGTGTTAAATGATTCTGCTGAAGTCGAAACTAAAGTAGTGGGATTTCTGCTTTCTTGTTCTAAAGCTGTACATTGCTTTATTGTAACTTAAGAATGATCGCTGTGCATGCTTGTATCATGTAACGTGCTTTTGCTTATTTCTGATTGGATGTTATTTTTGCGGATGTAATTTAAATCAGCGGTGTCTAAATATTGAAAATGTAAACTTTCACCATTATCACTCATAATAAAATACAAGATAAGCTACGCTTTGCCGTATTTTAATTAAGAATTATCTGAAGTTGAATTACTTCAAACCTCAATAACTTGCTTATTTCAAATGGAATATCCTAATTTTTATACCGTTTTCGGATTTATAGTCAAATTTCAAGGCCAGTTTATGCGAGGTGTCCTATCTTTAAAATTTACCGTTTCCGAATTATTCGGCAAAAATGAAAAAATTATTTAATTTTTATTTTGATCAAGGAAACCGGTTACATGTTAACATGAAACAAAAAAAAACGTTTGTTTATTCCAATTAAAGTCTGCGTTTTTTTTTCGAAGATATAAATGTCATAGTTCTTTGTAAGTGACACGTAGTATTACATAGTACGATCGTTATTTCCTTTCTTTTTTTTTTGAATCCAAAGACATGTTTTTTAAATATCACTTAGACAATTTTTAAACTTGTTCATTATTATCCACTTGATGAGTAGTTAGACCCCCTTCTTGCATATTTCATTCTTATCTCATATTAATGTTTGTAGTTAACTAAATACAGATGAATTTCTAAAGAACGGAACTGGTTAACTTGATTTTCCTTATGGGATATGTGATCAAAATTGTTTGCTAACTCAAGGATGTATGCGCGAAAATATCCCGATAGAAGACAAACCTCGGTTAGAAGTTTCGAAAAACTTAAAGAAAGGTTTATTAGAACTGGTAATGTGAATTATAAAAAAATGTGAAAAGGCTAAGAGGACAAGCGACGAAGACCAATTGAGTTTTGTGGTCTGAAATTTCGGAGCCGTCTACCAGTTTGGCCACAATATCCAAGGAAATCGATACACTCCGATCTACCGTTAGTAAAATTTTAAAGAGGAACAAGTATCATGACGACAGTATATTCTTCCATCAAGAACTGTTAGGTTCTGATTTGGAGATTTTGTCAATGGTAGTTGGAAATGGAAAGAATAACACCTAAATTTTTCCTAAATGTATTATTCTTCGACGAGTTAACTTTCACTCAGAGTGGTAGCCCAAACCCTCGTAATGTTTTTTCATTATGCAATGGAAAACCCAAACAAAGTAAGATTAGTTAACTCTCAGTGACAGTGGACTGTAAATCTTTGCGGTGGTATTATGGGTGATTTTATAGTTGGGCCACATTTCTTTAACGGACATTTGAATGATGCAGCAAAATGATTTTCCCTTTTACAAAACATCCCTGTTATTTTAAAGCAACATATGTGGCTTCAGCATGGCGGTTCCGTTTCTTGGCCGCCCAGATCGCCAGACTTAACAAAATCAGGTTTTTTTCTATGGGGTCACATAAAAAACATTGCATATCAAACTGCCCCGATTACTGCAGAAGGAATGAGACAACTCATAATTCATGCGTTTAGAAATAGCGTAAGGAATGAGGTGTTATGAGAAGTAAATATGTCTTCTCTGGCAACAAATGATTTTTGGATCATCATCATATTGGCTTGATCTAAATATAAATTATATAATTTTTTTAATTTTGCCGAATAATTCGGAAACGGTAAATTTTAAAGATAGGACATCTTTCATAAACTAACGGTATATCCGAAAAAGGTATAAAAATTAGGGTATTCCATTTGAAATAAGCAAGTTATTGAGGTTTGAAATCATCTAACTGCGGATGAATATTTCGAGGGTTGTAGAGGACTTTTTTTTTTAATTATAACACCTCAAAATGTAGGTTATTAGGTTTTCTTAGAGCCCCAGTATACCGATTCCGAAATTCTCAGAGATCAGGGTATTTTGTGGAACCCTGCCGCTGTCAAAACTTTCATATCTTTCCAGATAATTCGAAAACGGTAAATTTTTAAGATAAAACATATTACATAAATTAACATTAAAATTTGACGATAAATCCGAATTGGCAAAAACATTTGTGGGTTCTATTTAAAAAACATAATTTGTTACTACCACACCTTTATGATGCAGCCCGTTTATTAGAATATAATTTATAATATGTACCTCTTAAACACCAAATATATATATATATATATATATATATATATATATATATATATATATATATATGTCCTCATATTTTTTATTTAAACGTTTTGTGCTTTACATGTCGCCCTTGCTTACGGCAAGTTTATTTTTATGTTTGTTATCTTATTCTAGATGGCCTAGTCCGACGTCGTCTCCTGCTGCATGTCTGATAGTGCTAGTTGAGTTATTCCATTTTTATTATAAAATTGTGTTGTCATATTTCAATTAAAGCACTAAAAAAGTTAATGGTTATTACCACTGAATTTGATTTCTTGTTATTCTAAATGATTTATTAGTACTGTAAATGACTTATTATTACTGAGGAGTTTATTACTACAGTACGGGATTCATTGTTACTGTGAATGGTTTATTATTACTGATGGTTATTTGGTATTTTTGTTGTTTGTACAACAATATCCTGGGGGAAATCGACAAGCTCAGGGGAAGGGTCCTAAATAACCAAAATACTATATTACTAAAAAAACGAAGAGTTCAGGACGCCATTGCAGTTTAATAAGAAGTTTCCAATCAACAACAGTTTATTAATAATTACTAAACAAATCCAATTATTCAGAATAATCTCCAACAAATTCATTTTCAACACAGATTATAGCTATAACAATAAAATAGTAGGTAAACATGCACACACTCACACATATTTACATGCATTCTCTAGACTTCCTAATTACTTAAATTCCTAATTCTAATCACCTGTTGAGTACAGCTTTCCGTTTGGTAAAATCTTATTTTATTGCAGGTCCATTGAAGACCATAATTGAAATTCTTCAAGCTATTTCTTTATTCCAACCAATCGCAACTTGTATAGTATTTCTAATGTGTATATATTTACTTATTTATTTATTTGGTAGCCGTTAATTTATTGGCAATTAAATTTAGTTAGGGACCAATGTCATACTAAAAAAAAAAAAACTGGACTGTAAAGTAATAACTTTTTAGCGTCAGAAATAAATTAATAGTTTAAGTTAAGTAATTTAATTTACTCCAGTTTTAAATAAAATTCAACCTCTATCCTTACTAGCAATGGAAATTTTCCACCCATTCAAACTATACTTTTAAATGAAAATTTCCAAAATTAAGGGTGAATATTTAATTAGTTTTCGGCAATCCGCCAAGCGTTCTTTATTTTAATAATAATCCCACAATATAAATTCTAATGAAAATTACGCAAATTGTAACCGTGAGTATACTTTAGCGTTCCCTGGAAGAATTTCTCTCTCATCCGCATACGCCGATAACCCGCGTATCTATCAAAATGTTGTATACAATTAATACATACAGCGACATTTGAATTTATTTATGTACAGTATGTTCCCAAAACATTAATACTTTACAGTTTCTTTATTTTACTGTGACCATCTTTATAACTGTGGCTTCCTCCTTTGCTTGGTTTGAGAGCTAGCTATACAAGAGCAAAACAAGAGGTCCATCCAAGTGCTTTCCAAAAAGGCTGATCTACCGGTTATCTTACAATGGGTCACGGTACACCTCTTATTTTGGGCAACGACGGTAGATATTTTGTTTTGCAACACGTGTGATACTTGTACGCAACCCTTCCAAATAATGAATTTCGAGTTTTCACAGATTTAGGATGCATCATGCATCACCTAATGGATATTACGTAATATTTACTTATTTTACAAAAATAATCGTGCACTGCTTCACGAAAAATAAAAAGGAATACTTCGTATAATGCAAATTCGGAACAAAATTAATGTAAAGTGCAAATTTCAATTTTCGCTCTCGATTTTCTTAATTCTAAATACTAAAAAATTTAATTAATTTAAATTCCTCTTTCTTAATTTGTGTTGCGTTGTTAGCTTTTCAGGCTCGTCAGATCACTGACTTATCTTTTCATACAAACGTTATAATTGCTGTTAAACTTTTTTAAATTGCTAATTAGTACAAAAAACTTTTTTACTTGAGCTATGCGGTTTTTTTCGTTATGCACAGTTAACAAGCGGTGTAATTGATTTTTCTAGAAATTACCTTGGTTACAGTTTCATTTTTTATGAATCTACATTTGGATAGTATTTATGCACTGATCATCGTTCATACTACACGTTATTGAATGAATAATTTTTATTCATTAAAATAAAAGGTTTTCTTAACATAGTCAAACTACTAAATGACAAAATAATGATATTTTATGACCATTTCTAAGTGCTACTATGTAAAAGAATGTGCTAAAAATAATTACTATATTGCTCCAACTCGAGTAATAGTTAGCTTCATGAGTTTGTTAGATTTTGAAATTTATTCAATCTAGAAAAGACAATATCCTTTCGTTTTTATCTTATTAAATATAAATGCTAGAACTTTATATAATTAAATTTTGAACTTCATTGTGATTAACTATAAATACACTATTTTCATTTAAGATTTATGAAGCAGCATTACCCGACCGACAAGCCATTGAAAGTGTACGTGTACGTAGCTTCTTATTCGTTTATTGATTATTGTGGGCTTACATCTTGAAGGCGTTGTATAAAGGTATGCAACTAAATCCTACGGGAGCTTTTTGTTTTACAAAAGAAAAATGCTATTAATTGATTTCCAGATAAAAAAGACGCGTAGGTATTGCGTAATTATACAGAAAAAAGTATAGATTTAATAATAAACACGTTAATGTACTTTTTTAATTGTACCAAAAAAGATATTAACTTTTTATTATTTTACAAAAATGTATAATTTTAGGAAGTTTTCTAATTTCATTTCTCATTAAAAGTTTATGAGTGTGTTTTTATTCAAATGTGTAGTTTTAGTGGACTAAAGGTTAGATCGGAAATCTGAATTGTCGTTATTATAAGTATAACGCTATGAACGTTTTTATTAGTAATGAACTAAAACTAAAGCAGATTAAAGATGTCAATGATATTCAAGTGACCGAGTATAAACGCAAGATGTTTTGGCAAATGAAAAAGTTTACAAAAGTAATACCAGTACACGTCAAGCATTTAATTGCACGAACGAAATCTAGTAAATATCTTAGGTTTAATTATAACATTTCTGTACGCGAGGTTTTATAGTGGATCGGACTCCTAAACCTAAAATGAGCAGAATATTTAAATAGGTTTTAATACTTAACCCTCGCAGTACCATAGGGTCCATCGGGCCCTACTGCGATATTTACACTTAAATTATTGGACAATTTTAGTGCAATGTACTGTTTATATTTCATGCCTTTAATGTTGCATTGGTGCTTTGTAGTAGTATAATTTCTTATTTCACTCAAAAGTTATTTATTTTTTGCAAACTTAATAGAATAGCGTCGTGTACCGGCGGGTCCAACGGACCCGTATTGAAAATAGCACGCATGACCGAACTTCTAGTATTTTTCAAGATATAACTTGCATATTTGAACGTGTATGTTTGTCTATTAGTATTGGTAGAACATTCGTGTAACACCATTACCTTTTATCAATATTATTGAGATCGTAATTTATTAATACAGTTCATGTGGTGATAACTGGCTGTGCTTATTTTGTGTGAGTGTGTGTGTGTGTGTGTGTGTGTGTGTGTGTGTGTGTGTGTGTGTGGTGTGCGTGTGCGTGTGTGTGTGTGCGTGTGTGTGCGTGTGCGTGTGTGTGTGTGTGTGCGTGTGTGTGTGTGCGTGTGAGTGCGTGTGTGTGCGTGTGTGCGTGTGTGTGCGTGTGTGCGTGTGTGTGTGTGTGCGCGTGTGCGTGTGCGTGTGCATGTGCGTCTGCGTGTGCGTGTGAGTGTGTGTGTGTGGGCGTGTTATTTTAAGGATTATGTGGAATTAACGCTAGCCAACGACTCTTGGCTGAGACAGAATTGCAATGACCAGCAGGAAATTATGATGATAGCGAGTGTGATACGAACGATGACGTCAGAGGACGGTAGAGAGTTTGATGAAGTCGAAGAAGCGTTGGATTACAATGATTCTGAATCCGGTTTAAACGAGCAAGTGGAGGCTACCATAATAATTGATCCAGGAAATTCAGTAAACTATATTTCTAAGTATAGCCGTGAGTCGTGGACCTCACCTGTAAATTTGCCAAAAAGACGAGCAAAAAAGAACAATGTGTTCTCGATTTCTACAGGATTGATATGCAAAAAGCGAAGTAAACTGTGTCCAGTCTTAATTTTTTCCTATTGTTTAGAAAGCAGTTAATACAAGAAGTATGCAAATGGTGAACTAAAGAAGGCAAGATTGTTTATGGCACAAATCGAAGAACAAGTTTATTAGTGTAGTGGTACTCATTGGTGTATAGAAGTTCATAAATGAAAATGTTATGGTGCATAGAAGATGATAAAAAGGTGTTTAGGAAAATGGTGAATAGAAACGGGTTCCAACAAATATTACGAATACGCAGATTTGATGATGTAAGTGCTCGTCGTACAACACGTACTTAGGATAAACTTGCAACAATTCGAACATGCTTCAAAATGTGGAATGGATATCTACAGGACGTTTTTATATCAGGGTGGTGTATGACTGTAGATGAGCAGTTGATAACCTACAGAGGCTGCTGCCCTTTTAAGCAGTACATCCCCTCAAAACCAGGAATCAAAATTTGGACAATTTGGACAATTTGTGACAGCAGTACATCCTATGTTTGGAAAACAGAATTATATGCTGGTAAAAACTAGGTGAACAAAGAGATGATAAGCAGGGTAAAAATGTAGTAAAAAGACCGTCAACGAAAATTGTGAATACCGGTAGAAACGTAACCTGTGACAAATTTTTCACAAGCTTAGATTTAGCAAAATATCTATTATCAAAGAACCATACGCTCGTGGGACCATACGTAAAAACAAACCAGAGATACCACCAAATTTATCTAATGCCAAAAACCAAGAAATCTGCTCAAGTTTAGTTGGTTTTCAAAGCGATGTAACACTTGCAATGAAGCAAATGAAGGGTAGGCACAATGGACCTTATAACAGGATGTTAATCAGCAAAACGTATTACTCGACGATGGCCATTGGTGATATTCTACAATATGATAGATATGTGTGCTAAATGCACCAATACCATATACTTCGATCAACGACAATAGAGACGGGTCACCACGGATGAAGAAACGGTGTGCAATATGCCATCTAAAGAAAGACAGAAACACTCATACCATTTTCAATAAATGCAAAATTCACGTTTGTAACGATCATTTACTTGTTACTTGTAACGAGCATTATTCCAACTAATAAATGTAATTGATTAACCACTGCACATTTTACTGGATACATTTCATGCCAAGAAAGCATATTAAAATTCAAATAAATGCGATACAATACACAAAACTGTAGCAGTGTCCATGGGATTATTTATATCTTTAATTTGTTTTAAAATATTGCAAACTAAACAGAAATAGTTTCAAAGCAACATTAATTATGTTTCGTTTGATATCAACTGTATGTATATTTATTATTAGAAATTACAAACTTTTCAAACCTTTTCATCTGTATTTATACTAAGTGTAATATGTCAAAGTTGTTAAATGCGTAGAGCATATTAAAATTATTTATTTATTCTAATTGGGAGGTGTACGGTGTAGCGCTTTAGTGTAAATATTTTAGTTTGTGATTTGGTTGGATTTATTTGTATTTTTCATTTTTGTTGCTTTTTCAATAGTAGTGCTGTGCGTTAGTATCGCAGTGTCATCTGCGTACATGGCTAATATGGAATTTTCCACATTAGGCAGGTCATATATGTTAAACAAGGTTGGCCCCAAGAGACTCCCTTGGGGAACTCTAGTTTTAATTGTGTTGTCGTTACAGAAGGCAGATTCGATCCTCACTCTCAATGTCATTGAGAAAGGAGTATATGATTTTTATTATATAAAGTGGTATGTTAAGTTGAATCATTTTGTATAAGAGTCCTTCCAGCCAGACCTTATCAAAACTTCGTTCCATTATTCTATTAGACACAGAGTTTAATAAATTTTGCCCGGTAGAGTGTATATAATACACAGGGTGAGTTTCCCCTGATGTTTAGTATACGGGTGTCAGATACTAGCAAAGGTAGACAGGGGGTTAAATGGGGACAAAAATTCAGTTTTACCAGCTCAGCTTAATGAGCTCTATAGTTTTTGGACAAAATTTATGGCTAACTAGATATCTCACAAAAACGATTTCTGTATCATACCCTTCTATGCATGTTGCTTTGTTATTACTTACTTTACAAAAATGTGTTAAGAGAAAAGTTGTAGCTAATTACTTTCTTAATAATTGCAGCTAACCAATTTTTTTATTTAATTCTTTATTCTTGAGGAAACAATTGACATATGCGCATTGCTTTTAGTATTAAGGCTTCAAATTAGTCATTATATTTATTTATATCCTTCTGCTGTTTCTTATCGTTTGTTATTCTATGTTGGCTTGTTTCTCATAAATTCTTAATTAGAATAATGTTAATATCAACACTTTAAGGTTTCACACCAAAATAGTTGTGTTTCTGCTTGCAAAATAAAATTTACTAACTTGAAACTTTAGTAATAAACGCAACGCGCATATGTCAATTGCTTCCATAGCGCACTACGTGAACAGTTCGAAAATAAAATGAAAAATGCCATAACTTACATAATCATAAGAATAACCATATCAAGAGTTATGTCGGAATCGAAAAAAGGCCGTTATAAATTCGTGGACCACCACGGATTCCATTAGGTATAAACGAACCTTTGAGTCTAAACTCAGACTAAATAAAAAATTTGGTTAGTTTGTATTATTAAGTACATAATTACCTACAACCTTTCCCTTTTCACAATTTTTATAAAGCTAATAATAACAAATCCAAAAACTCCGAGCGAAATGACAGAAAAATGGTTTTAGCTAATTATGTAGTTAGCTCTGAATTTTTTTTAAAAAACAAAAAACTCAATAAACTGAGCTGATACAAATGCAATCATTTTTCCATTTAATCGTCTCTCCATCTCCGCTAGTATCCTATATTCGTACACTAAACATCGGAATAGCTCACCTTGAACCTATACTGCTTTTTCACAATACAAAAATTTGCATACGTGTATATGTTTAATTTATTACTTTTATCTATGACCACCCTATAATGAAAAATTTTATTGATAAGTTTTCATGTGTAAAGAGCTACATTTAATAAATTGTGCGCAAATGAATTAAATCGTGTGTAAATGAGTAATGTAAATTAAATGGGACTATTATTATTAAATGATTTCTGTTGATCAACGACGCCAAACGACAACAAACAAAACAAAAGTTATTTGTTAATTGTGAACTCCTCCAATACCCAGCATTTTGCTGACAGTGTGCAGCAATAGGTTCCCCCAACCTCAAAATCTCGAGGTCTCTGAAAGTTTTGGCGGCACACAGTGGTTCCCATATTTATATGAAACATGAAGTTCTTAATCTTCCTTATGTACCTTTACCCATTATCTACAACTTATGCTCTCTTCTTAGCACCTGACTCTGACCCAGTTTTGTAAACTCAAAGATATGTGTTTTGAGAACAATGAGTGAGTTCATCATAAATCTGTTACAAAAATTATGCTCAGTAGTTTGATACAACATAAATATTATTCAAAGCAAAGTATAATTCTGGAAAAACCTTACTGAAGAGAAGTAGAGGTATCACCTATAAAGAAAAGAAATGGTAGTGGTCGCTTCTTTTTATAAATTCCGTTGTGTGTTATCGTAAATTTATGGGAAGTGTACAACATAGTTGTGGAGTGTTCAACAGTGCTACAATTTATTTGTATGGAAATAAATACCATAAAAACTGAACCAGAAACAAAAATTGTTAGTATTATATGCAGTTTAAGTAACTATTTTTTATAAATGTTTAGCACACTGCCGTTCAATGCGTATACGCATCATTATTTTTCTGTTCTAACAGAACAATTATTTAAAAAAAAAATATTTAGCTCTTGAGATATTGTTCCAGACGGAGGGCCCCGTATTCATTATTAAAACGTTTGGTGGTAAGTAGGGAACATATGGTTTATATGTATCTTTAAAAATGTAAGGAATTCATTTCTTATTGATCGCAAAACGTTGTAAGGCTCCATTTATTATATCATGATAAGTTAATTACCATTTAAAGAAAACTTAAATATTCAAGTTATATAGCTACATGAAGTGAACATGTTCTACTTTATACCTTATAGCTTAACCTGACATGTTAATAGGGTTATCGACACGCCAGGTTTAATTAATAAAGTAACATAATTATGTGTAATGGAACAATTGAGTGTAGTGAAAAAAGAAAAATATGCCGATTATGGAAAACATTTTTATATAGATCTTAAGCATATCGATTAATTATGTTCTATGTAACTTTTTGATAAGACGCGTAATCCCGCATTATAAACGAACTTCATATGATATTTTGTCGTCGAACTAGCCACTTTGAGACACAATTTAAATGAAATAATAATTTCAGATTCTTACAAAAAAAATATCATTTCACGGGAGTTCATGAACGGTCTTATTATAGTTGCCATAGTTTTGCATTATAAGTGTCATTTATTTTTTTGTAAATAAACAAATTTTGCAAAAATGGACTCAGACGTGCATGAAGAAATCCTTAAAAAAGCAGAAGAAGCTGAGTTGAGTCTTATACCTAAAAATCATTTATAAGAAAGAGTTCGACAGATTTATTGAGTGGATGCGCAAGAATAATACGGAAACTGTTACAGAGAAGGTTTTGCTTGCGTATTTCCTTGATCAGGTAAGTTCATTACATCATTTATTATTTTCATCATTTTCTTTGTATTTATTTTATTAGTCGAAAAACTACAAATAGTCTTCATTATGGTGCATGTACTCGAAATTGAAATGTATGTTACGTCTCAGCAAGTTTTAAAAACTTTCGGCATTCTTGAAAAACTGTTCTGTTTGGTACATACGAGAGAAGTCATTAGTGTTTTCAAAAGAGCACTTACTTAATTTTTTTTCCTGAAGCACCCAACGACAAATGCTTACTTTTTTTTTACTTTTAAGATTATTCTTAATAAATATGATTACATTTTAGGTAATTGCAATATTTGGTGTGTTTGGCAGTTGCAGACGCATAGAATTGTACAATATGTGTGTTAGGGATAATAAAGAAGAATGTTCTGTCTTTGTGGTTTATATTAGAGATACATAGACCCAGGGTTTTTACCATATTAAACGATGATAGTAGAGTAAATTATATTGACCTCATTAAGAAGTACATGAGGTTAAGACCGAAGCATGTGAAGATTGAAAAGTTTTTTTTTTATTCTACAATGGGTGTAAATGTACCTGTAATCCTATTGGCATTAACACATTTGGATTCCTCGACAGATTGCCTAGTATTTAAATATTCACAATGCCGATCAATCCACACGACATTCATTTCGTACTTCTGCCACAATCTTGCAGACAGTGGAGCTGACATTAGAACTTTAAAACGGCATGGGGGTTAGAAAAACGATGCTGTTGCTGAAGTGTACTTGGCAGACTCCGTCGAAAACAAGAAGAAAATTGCCAAAACCTTAAAATCCAGTAGCGTACAACAAATGAGTAACCGAGAAATATCTATATCAACATCTTCAAGGAGTTCAAGCGAATGCCTTCTGGAAACATCTGGGGGAACTTCAATTACCGGAAATTCCAATTGCACCATTAATATATCAGTAAACAATAATTTATATAATATTTCATTAATTACAGATCATATTCTAACTGTAGTATTAATATAAATAAATAATTTTTTTAATTTCATTGTTTGTATTTCGTCGTCAAGACGACTTTATGGCACAACATTACAGCACGCATGCCATAAAGTGACAAATTATTAACGATTTTGGCATTAATAACCAAGGCATTCTAATGCTAGTCGACAACAAATAATTTTTGTGTATATAGGAATTGTCACAATGCATGCATGTATTATAACATGAAACGTGTATAAAAATAAAATTAGTAAAGTTCTAATATAGTTACAATCGCAGAGAAAAGCAAGCAACAATATCAAAAAGAGGCCTCAACATATTCTTCCCAAAGTTGCGAAAGTAATTCTTGGGTATGAGCTTTAAATAACTGATACACTATTCCTTATACATGGTGTTTCAGAATAAAGTACCGTAAATTGGGTACAATATAGATCTTGACGAGTTATTAAGGAATTATACAGGATGATGAAGTTAAAAAAATATTTTGTACAAATTTTCACTTAGAGTTTAGAGTAGACACATTAACTGGAAAATAGATATATGTTACTTGTTCGATACGACGAATTAGTACACTGTATTTCGACAAATTAAGATAATCCATTGGCGTGTAATTATGGGCAATCGAATAGTTTTGAGCTAAACTTTTTGCACACCATGTATATCATAAAAATTAAAACTCTCAATTATTTCTCATATAGTTTGCCACAGAAAAGGTACTCTTAGTTCATCTTTGTAGAGCACTCCATTTTTGAGATATTTCAAATTTAATTTACACATACATGAAAGCAATTTATTAATTAAATGCACTGTGTACAGTACTCTAAAAGTTAAAACTTAAAATACTGGAAGTAAGTAGGTACAATAATAAAATTAAGCAACAAATTACACGTGATAATGAACAGTTACAAACACCAAAATATGTAAAATCTAGTTTATGTTGCACATTATTTAAATAATTGATTAAAGTGACGTTCTCCAACTTTAATACATTTTCGGGATGAGTAGTTCATTGTAGAGTAAACCTATCATTGGTCAAATTCCTAAAAGCCTTTTTCATCCTCCCTCTTAGCTCTTGCACAGTATTAATAGGTTCAGAATAAACTTTCTGTTTTAAAATACCATAAATTCCATAGTCCATGGGATTCTAGTCGGGTGATCGTGGTGGCCAATTACTCGGAGCGTCTATTTCACGACCTATTCACCTGCCAGTAAAATTGATATTCAACCAGTCCCTTGCTATCAATGAAAAATAAGGTGATGCCCCGTCATGCATGAACCACATGATAATTCTTTGACGATAAGTAACATCTTCAAGTAAACATATTTAAATGTTAAAAAAGTAGTATATCGCGCTCCATTTAAGTTTTCTTTTAAAATAAAAGGTCCTATTAGCTGATTGTGTATTACTCCAACCCAAACATTTATTTTAAATTTGTGCTGAAAACTGCTGGTTTTCGTGGCGTGTAGGTTTTTATCTGACCACACATTCTTATTATGCATATTAAATATGCCATTTCTAGTACATCAATGTAAAGAACACTACTAGTAAAGTCATTACCTTTTCTGATTTGTCCCGGTAGCCATTGGAAAAATTAAACTCTAGGTTTATAGTCTATTTCTCAAAGATCCTGAACTTGTTGCAGATGAAAGGGATTCAGCTTTTAGTATTCTCCAGCAGGTTACCTTAGAAATTCCCGTTTGTAGCGATAGGCTTTTAGTACTTATTCTTGGATTCTCTTCTACTAAATTTAAAACATTTTCTTCATTTCTCAATGTGAGTTTTGTTCTTATGCTTCCACGAGAATGAGCAGCAGTTGAAATAGTTCCAGTTTCTCTTATCCGTGTATCTACTGCCACAAATGTTTTTCTATTGGGAACAATGCGTGCTGGATATTTATGAGCATATGTTCTCATAACCCTTTCAGAATTGCGTTGGCATTCCCCTAGTACTAAATGCATGTCAGCATATTCAGAAAATATGCATGTTCCATTTTTGTATTTTATTCTAAACAATAATAAGTAATACACCTTAGTTATGTATCAAATTATTATAAATTTCGACATCTACACCGAGTGACAGGAGTCTACTAAGATCAGACGAGTAATTGTAACATTGAGATATCAATGATTTGTAATTAGTTTTAGTTTTAATACGTAGTAAACTTTAAACTATTATGAACACTGCCTGTAATGAAAATTCATTTTTACGGAAAACCTGTTAACTTACTGTGTTTCATTTGAATCATACCGTTTCAGTTTCTATTTCGAAGATGCAGTGCTCTACAGAAATGAACCAAGAGTACCTATTCTGTGGCAAACTGTATGAGGAATAACTATGAGTTTTAAATTTTATGATATACAGGGTGTGCAAAAAGTTAAGCTCAAAATAATTTGATTATCCCCTAATTATACGCCAATGGATTATCTTAATTTGTCGAAATACAGTGTACTAATTCGTCGTATCGAATAAGTAACATATACCTATCTTCAAGTTAATGTCTGCTCTAAGCGAAAATATATAAAAAATATGTATTTTTCAAATTCACTTCATCACTATGTAAAATTGAAGCTGGGAGAGGGGATTTTACTGAAAAATGATATTTAGCTTTTCTTAACAACTCGTCAAGATCTATATTGTACCAAATTTGCGGTACGTTATTCTGAAACACCCTGTAGTAAACGTTAAAAGGTTATACAACTTAATGGTGAGGTAAATATCTAGTATGGAACAACACACTACCTTCCAACCTACAAAGTGGAAATTGAAAGAAATCAAATAATCTTAATAATACCCCTTTTTTAATACGTTCATGACGAATAAAGGCAACATTGTAAAAAAATAATCTATGTCAGATGGACGTTTAAAATTTTGTATCAGAAGATAATATACATCTAGATACTAACTTGAAAAGAAAGATCGATAATACAGTTTAAGCATTTCTAATTTTATTTAATTAATTTTTAATGCATTTTGGTAGCATATTAACATACTCTATGAAGAAAAGTTTTATGAAATTAAATTATCTTTAGAAAATATGTCTTCACACTTTATTATAAAATTAGTCGTTATTTAGATTTTGAAAATACTTCGTTTTTTGCTAAGGAAGCCGTATAACGAAACTTCGTTATTTTTTTCTTTAAAAAATATGCATAAATATTTTCATAAATATACGCCCAAAACAGCCCCTCTCTCAGTCGAAACCGGGGAAACTTTGTCAAACGTTGTAAATAGATGTAATAAACTAATTTACCGATAATGAAAAAACGGCGATTGGATAAATTCACACATTCACACTCTCACCCTGGCAGACACACGCACACGCACACGCACACGCACACGCACACGTACACGCACACGCACACGCACACGCACACACACATGCACACGCACATGCACACGTACAAGCACACGCAAACGCGCACACACACCATATTTGGGTATTAAGAAATCTGTCATACAAGTTTACCTTAACGTTTAATCTAAAGGAAGCATACTGCCCCGACTTAACAGGTAACTGAGTAATTAAAAAAGTGTTTAATTAATTTTATAAGAAAATGTGTAGGCATATATTTTAAAGAAAATTTAATTTTACATAACTTTTCTTCATAAAATTCTTAATACAATGAATACAATGCCGAATACGCCTAAAAATTAATTAAATAAGGTAAAAAATGCCTAAATTGTAGTATTGACATTTTTATACAGGGTGTCTTGAAAGAAATGGGGCCATACTTTAACTTGGGATTATTTACGTTACAATAAGCCGATCTGACTAAATTTACCTTAGTCCAAAAGTGTCAAAGTCGAAAAATACATCACATTTCCTTTAATATCTTTCGACTACTTGCAGTTAATTTCGTTTTTTTGGGATAAGAAATTGTTCCACCCTGTATGTTATTTTGGACTAGAAAAATCTGTTTCCCTGTCTTTTTTAGTTAAGAAAGGTATCCCTTGAAGTCACTAGGGTCAACAGTTTCCGAGAAAAACGCGTCTAAAGGTAATTATGTACGTCCATTTAGTGTTACTGGAAGTGTTATTTCTTTGTGTTTGGGGATAGCAGCCAAATACGTCAATAAACTAACTTTAGTTTTAGATAATTTGTATGCATCATCACTTTTAGATGCGTTTTTCTCAGAAACCGTTGACCCTAGCGACTTCAATAAGGTATACCTTTCTTAACTAGAAAAGACAGCGAAAGAGACCTTTATAGTCTAAAATAACATACAGAGTGGAATAAAAACGTTGTAATGGTTTAATGGTTGAAAATCGTCGCCGGTGGAGTCCTCTAGAAGATACAGCGAAATTGATAATAAATTTGAGTTTCTTATCCCAAAAACGGCCATGTAAGAAAATTCATGAAGTTAGCTGGAAATAGTGGAAAGATATTAAAGAAAATGTGATTTATTTTTCGACTTTGACACATTTCCTTTAATATCTTTCGACTACTTCCAGTTAATTTCGTTTTTGGGATAAGAAATTGTTCCACCCTGTATGTTATTTTGGACTAGAAAATCTGTTTCCTGTCTTTTTAGTTAAGAAAGGTATCCCTTGAAGTCACTAGGGTCAACAGTTTCGAGAAAACGCGTCTAAAGGTAATTATGTACGTCCATTTAGTGTTACTGGAAGTGTTATTTCTTTGTGTTTGGGGATAGCAGCCAAATACGTCAATAAACTAACTTTAGTTTTAGATAATTTGTATGCATCATCACTTTTAGATGCGTTTTTCTCAGAAACCGTTGACCCTAGCGACTTCAATAAGGTATACCTTTCTTAACTAGAAAAGACAGCGAAAGAGACCTTTACAGTCTAAAATAACATACAGAGTGGAATAAAAACGTTGTAATGGTTTAATGGTTGAAAATCGTAGCCGGTGGAGTCCTCTAGAAGATACAGCGAAATTGATAATAAATTTGAGTTTCTTATCCCAAAAAAGGCCTTATAAGAAAATTCATGAAGTTAGCTGGAAGTAGTGGAAAGATATTAAACAAAATGTGATTTATTTTTTCGACTTTGACACCCTGTTAGTATCAACTTTTGGACTAAGGTAAATTTAGTCAAATCGGCTTATTTTAACGTAAATAATCTCCAGTTAACGTATGACCCATTCTTTTCAGGACACCCTGTATAACAGGATTTTAGAATTTTTATTTTGTTAGCATTCTGATGTCTATTAAGCATTATCTGACATGAAGTTTTAACCACCCATCTAACATAGCTTATTTTGTTTTTACAATGTTACCTTTCCTCGTCATGGACGTATTAAATAAGGGAATGCATAATCATCCCAAAAAGATTATTATACAATTACTTCGTTTCCTTAAATTTCCATTTTGCAGGTAGGAAAGTCGTGTGTTGTTCCACACCAGATATTCTGAAACTAATTCTTGCGTTCCTAATATGCTTTCAATTAGCCATTAATATTTAAGCAAAATGCAATCAAATTACCACACCCTTGAATTATAGCTTCATGAGTAATAGTTAACCGCTTAACAAGGGTACAATAGCAACCAAACTTCAAAAGTTGGCAAATAAATTTTATCTACAGTATTTCACCTTCTTTGCACATCTACTATAAGTAAACAAATTAATGGGACCTTTTTTAATACCACAATATTTTTCCTTTAGTGTCCTTATGAAGAACACTATAGCTCTAGGTGCAAAAATAACAAAACATGCATAAGCATAGTGTACTGCATTAATAATGAATAATACAAACATACCTTGCAATAATAACGCTTTATTTGGTTCTCCCCCAGCCTGGTATATCTGCAATCAAACATAATTTATTTGTGCATCAAAAAACTGTTTAGAATTTTAAATATAGATTGTTTTTTACTACCTATTACAGTAATTATATAAGAACGTGTTACGAATTTTAAATGAACATAGAACTAAATTGGTGGTTTGTCCCATTTTTCTACCTATTACAGTAATTATAATAAGGACGTGTTATTGATTACTTATCAAGAGCATCCACTTGAAACAAAAAATCAATTTAACTAAATTATTTAAAATGAACCACATTAAGTGCGATTTCTTTAATTTTTCTATTCAGTTGCTCATTCTTATAAATTTATTATTATTTTATTACATTTTGTTAAGAATAAGGGTGAAAATAGTTTGTGCTATGTTTAGATTCTTTAATAGTAATTGCTATAAAATTAGTGAAAAAGTAGTGTTAGAAAATTTTTATAATTAATAGGTTCAGGTATTTCCATTTCTCAATAATAATTTAAGCTTTACGTTTTGAGTTAACTACATGTTTTAATCAGAACCTATATATACATTGTATGTGAAAAATAAAACGAAATTGGTTTTCCTAAAAGTTACTGAATTGGTTGTACTTCAAAGAAATATTTTTCTTGTAAGAACTTTGTTGTGAAGCAGCAAAACTTTATAAAGGTTGTTTACTGCGTTATACTTTAAATTAACACCTCTCTATCTAATCGATTCTAAAAGTGTTTAATTTTTGAAAAGATTATTATGAATAAAAATGATCTTTCTATATATAAAAATAGAACTTGCTATAAAAAAAGTCTTAAAATAGTCGTTTATTCTAAAAAAATTATGAATGAAGTCTACTTATTTCAAGTATCAAGTATCAAGTATAAATTATAATAATAATTGTTCGATCCGTCCATACGAGGGCCACTATTTATATTTTGTGCCTTGGCAACACTGATTACAGTTAGGCGCCGTTTTACATTTCCACAGAAACGTCTGACATTGTTGACAATAACATACTTCAACCTTTTTGTGAATAGCGTTATTTGTGTTGTTTACGATTACTTGAAGATTGCGTGTCAGCAAAGAAATGGAATTATGTCGTGAAGATTTTCGTAAGATGATTTATTACGATTTTCAACGTTGATTATGAAGACAATAGTACCGGGTGGCCAACTAAGAACGGACGTCGGCCATATCTCAGGAATGGATTATAGCACAGGTTTGGGAAAAACAAAAGTGGCCTCGAGAAACGCCTGGAAATTATTTTTAGAATTGTAGGTCCACCGCTAGAGGGCGTATTTAACAGTTAAAATTTTAAAAAGCAAAATTTTTCAAAATTTATTCAATTAAGGGGCATATTAAATACTATAATCAGATTCCTCGACAAATTCTGCATATTTTTTATTTGAGAAGTTTTAGTCTATCTCTTCAAATAGGGGGTGGGGGAGAGTGGAAACATTGTTACGAAAAAACGCCTTTAATTCAGGTTCTGATTGACCGATTTTAACAAACTTGATGTTGTTTAAAAGAGCTTTTTTTAAACAATAGAAAATTTGTAAATTTGAAGCAATCTGATTAATTACATAAATGCTAGAGGGCGCTGTTTAATATTTTTTTAATAATGTGTTTTCTCTTTACAATTTTAAATGGAAGAATAAAAATTTAAGTAGGTCTTTAAAAAGTAGACTAAATTAGTAATAAAACAGTGAAAACTTTTAAAGCAAGCCTTACTTAAATAAAAAATATCCATATCTCAACTACATAACGAAATTAAACAAATTATTTGGTATATTTTGATTTAAAACTCATTGAGCAACTATTTCGGACGACATCGTATATCTAACGTAAATAAGTTTTAATGCACGAAAATATGTTTTACTGCATACTTTAGAAAGCGTAACTACGGTTACGCCACTGATAATCCTTACATGTCGTGTAATATCATTAAGGATTTGATTTAAACCTATAAAAAAACATTTGACTATGCAAAGATATAAAGTTGTAAAGGGTAAAAATTATAGGCACGGCACTAGACACTAGTGGTTGCTACCGGGGCTTGCTAAAATACAGTGCTTCAACTTGGAGTAATTAAGTGCATTCACGTTTGCTCGTAGGGTATTTTTTAAATGAGCGTTCATAAAATGATTTGTGTACAATGGAGGTTTTTGTAAAGGGTTCAAGGTCGAATATCTTGGAGATTTCAGGAATTTTGTGGAATTAGATAAATCCGATTCGCGGTATTAATATAAAATGTTTAACTATTGTTTCATTATAACGCTGAGTGAATTTGATGATCTAAATCTTACGGAGGAGATTATGAAAATGTAGACTTTCACGATTATCACACATAAATAAAATACTTATATTTTAGGTATTAAATCCTGTCTTCTTTATTTATCTTTATAAATTTATACGTTTCGATAACAATTACAGTAAATCTTACTATCTTTAAGAATTATAATGTCAAAATAAATTTATGAAATATAAAAACTAAAAAAAAAATATGTAGGTATATACTTATATAAGGATAAATAAAAAATAGACGATTTAACACTTACGGAGAAAATTTTTTGAATTCTGTTAATAGACAATTTGACGACTTCTAATACCTTTTACGTAGCATGATAACGCATTTAAATCAGTATGAAGAATGAGTTCAAATTTAACGAAATCCGAAATACGCTTTTTTTCACAATACAATTAGAAGTGACTTTCTAGCTAAATTCGATGCCGTTGAAATTACTGTATTCTAGTTAGTTATTCTGAGCCTCGTTACCCTTTCAAATAATTTTCTAATAGGTTGATTTTAAGCTTAGGGCGTGCAGAAGTTTAGTATTAACACGATAATGTCGTAAAAGATTTTTGCCGAACTTAACTTAAGGGTTGTTTCGTATAAACTCGCCATAACTTGAGTGCACAATTGGGTGTCAATTATTATTCCATAAATGAGGTTAAAATTTAACATATTTGTATCCCTGAATTTTTTGCCACGGAAAATGCTTTGAAACGTATAATAATTCGTCTTTACATGAAATTTAAAAAAATAAATGAGAAATTAAAAATAAAGATATTTATTATTTAAATATATGTTAGTGATGTTAGTAATACAGCATACGAAATTGTAGAACGAACAATTAAGGTGAAGCAAAAAAAGCCTAAGTTAGAATCAACATTAAATACTGATAGTTTCGTTTTATGGGGAAGGCACTGTGCTGTTTAGGTACCTTATTTACATAAAAAGAGATGTTATTTAGTGAGAGGAAGACAACTGGATAAGGTATTGTGTACCAAGAGATAACAGGAAAAAGAAAGGTAGGCGCACGAGAGTACTTAGCGAGTTTTACTTTGCTAAACTCAAGGCTGTCAGAAATTGATGTTGGATAAGTTTGTGGCGGCGAGTGTTTGAACATCAAAGGTGTATAATTTTCTTAACTAATTAGTAATTTATATAGAGACAAATTTGATATTCCAGTAATATTATACTTTTTGTATAGATCTTGAGGTAGATCTTTAAGTAGAGCAGGTTTAGATAAGATAGTGCTCAATTTTTCAATAAGGTATATAGCTTACAAAAATTAAGTTTTGGATGGCTTGATATAAAATTATCTTCTTTTCTTGAATGTGGTCTGTTGTGATTAATGTGTTCTACTAACACACATAGTAAGAGTCAGAATTGCTATATTAATTGAATATTCGATAGATTTTGTGCATTTACAGTTCTTTAAGAAAGATTACATTTTAATTGCGTTTCCATTAAAGAGAATGATTATTTAAAACTGACACAACATTATGTCACTCTTGGTTCATATGACTCGTTTGATGAATAGTGAACCTAACTGATGCTTATTTACTTACCATCATATATTTTTTGTTTGTAAATTGTTTGCAAAAAAAAGTGAACAAAAACCTACTTGATACAGGGTTCTCCCGGCTCTCAAGTTTTCCAAGCAAGTATTGTGATTGTGATTTCAGAAAAAAGGTTGTTGTGAACATGTGCAGAATCGTTGTATTTATTGCACAAAATTTGAAACGAATTTTAATGTTTTGGTACCAAAATAACAAAATAAACGATAACAAATTTCATTAAAAACATCAAGACCATAGGAGATTTTCAAAAATCCACCTTCGATACATTTAGCCGCACGACTGTGAATCGCTCACATTTTTGATTTGTTGATGCCGTCTCGAATGAATTGTGCGTCATCGATAAATAAAATGCGACGATATAACTGTTGAGTGTTGTTTAACCAGCGATAAAACTCAAATCGCCTTAGGTAAATCTTCTGCCTCTAAGTGTCGAACACGCTACACATGAAAGGGATACAAAAGATTATTGTGCAATGTACTCCATACTGCCGTTATAGGAATACCTCAACTTGTGAATATTCTTTGCGTAAGACTACGGGGACTGTGCTTGACCAAGGATGTTCTTCTCTTCAACAAAATCTGATGAAGTCCTCGTTCGTACTGAATACAAACGCTAGGAAGTAATCCAGGTTCTCCAAGGTTCCTTTAAAAGTTTTCTGAGACGGAGTACGAGGATTTGGATACCGTTATTGGTACTCAACTGCAGGTGGTGTAGCATTTCCGAATAATAAAAAAAAATATTCCGCAGTCGTAAACTTAAATGGCATTGTACACAAATGAAATAAAATTTCTGCAGCAATACGAAATTCTACACCTGTCAGCAATAACAATAAACTGAATAAACATGCTTCCGTTTAATCAAACAAATCTCACCCCACCCCACCCCACCTGCATTAACTCATCCAATCACGTAAAATCGCGTAGTATATAAGGGGAAGCGTGACGCGATATTACTTCGCGATATTACTTCTTTCCTGAAGTAACTATCTTATTATCTCCGCCCCTGCCTTCGTTACTGACTTCTATTCCGACTTATTTGGAACCAGAAGCCATTGTTTCTACCTGCCGACTCATTCCGGGCTAACTTATAAATTATCCGATCATATTCACCAGACCAGTTCTTCGTTATAATATTTACTTTTTGCCTTAGCAAATTGTTAATCGATCCCGTCTACAAAACAACACCATACCTGTACACTCAACACTTACTCGGGTGCACGACTAACGTAAATAAACACATTCTAGTACACAAAACATTACTCTTGGCCATTAGGTTCTCGCCTGAATAGTACTGAAAATTCCTCGGGGAATGTGCACAAGGCGTAGGCCAGTGTCGGCATTTTCCTAACTTGGCTAGTCTGAAAGGGCGTATTCCCGCTTGTTTAATTAATCCTATCATACCGCCAAGTACCTACACGACCGACCTGGAAGACCAGTAAAACTGGTAGACAGATAATCACATAATAATCTCAAGAAAATCCTGTTCCTATCAGATTATACCTGCGACCGTAAATCAATCATATGTTTCAATCATTAAATACGAAACCCTATCTCTCGGCGTCCTGAATACGTAACAAAGTATTATAACCGCTTCCAGAAAGAATATATAAATTCCACCAGTTAATACGAACATCCTGCTTTCGTATCTAGAATACCTAATAAAGTTTTACAACCTGTTTCCTGAAGGGGTAAATAAATTCCTTCAGTTTAAACCAATTTCTATAAAGTAGAAATTTCGATTTAATTCTAAAAAGTACTCCCGTTCCTGTACATTTTCTTTGAAGCGATAAGAATAAATCGCAAATTAAAAATAAACTATAATACCTTTATTACACGTTTTAAAAGAGATACTAAATTATTACATTTCGTAGAAGTGGTAGAGAAAACCACCGACTGTTTCTAATTTTGTTCATATTTTCTATAGCTTACGATCCTGTTATTTCATATTTCCGTCTTTTTGAATAATTAAAATAATTATAGCAAAGTCCAGAAGTTGAATTACTACCTACATAAATAAAAGTAACACTTTCAACTATTTTTGAACGGAATTCGGTAAAGCACAGGTTGAACTAGTAAACTACATTCGTTTCATAGAAAATAAAAACTATTGCCCTCGTTATCAGTTGCGCTCTTCTCGGGATACCTAGGTATATATAAAATTTACTTCGTATATCTATCTAGATGTCAGCTACTGTAGTCGTTAATATAAATTCTTCGGATTTATAGTAAAAATAAAACACTAATTTCTTTTCGATTTAAGTGTCCGGTAGTAATTAGTACCGGATTGGTGTAATATGTTAATTACCCAAATATAAAAAGAGGTTTGCATGAAAATTATTAAACATCAGATTACAAATTTTGAATTAAAGAATGAATTAGAATATTTTCTCATGCTGCTCTACTACTAATTATCCGATCCACAGAGATTAAGTATCCGCCAGGAAGTTCCAAAACCGCCTGCAACCGCTCGAGCCCTTCCATGTAGGGCCAACTGGAGGATCCGTCCTTTTGTGATTATTATTGTTTGTTTATTTATTGATGTATTGAGTTAGTTTTTTTTTTTTGTTGAATTATAATATATTATAGGTTATTTTGTTTAGAATTGTACAAATAGGAAATAAATAGTGTTTTGTTGAAACGAATCACACTCTTATCTGATTAAGCTAACGCCGGGCAAAGCAAAAACCACTTAAAATCCGCAAAATTTACACATTTGCAAAACACTTGCTAGTCAGGCTAAAAATAGTATTTTTGAAATACCCAAAAAACATTTTTAGCTATAAAAGCCGAACGTATTTAATTAAATACAGATATCATTACACATCGCAACCTAATTTATCATAGGAAGTGTTCAGATCAATTTTATTATTGCGGTAATACATCGATTTTCATTTTAAAGGGTCTTCACTAATGTCCAAGTCCGGATTCCGATGTTAACTCTTGACCGAAGCACTAGTATCTAGAGAAAGATTAAATAGGAATAATATTATTCGCGCGCGCTCCGCGGTGCAAGAACTCCAACGAACGAACCGGATTTGTGTAGTTTTCACCACGCAAATCCGGTTTGCAACATGGACGACGACGACGTCTCCATCATCGACGCGTAAAGGGTACAAATCGAAACTCTACACCTCCAGATAGAGGCCCATAAATGCACAAACAGAATGCAGGAACAAGAATTAAAATTCCTAAAAAACGAAATTAGCGAAATGAAGATACACATAGAAAACCTCACTCGACAAATTCAGAGCCAACAACCAACCACCACTTCAAGGATGGAAACACATACCATCATAGATACCGAACACGACACCGACAAGACATCAAGAAGAAAGAAAAAGAAGAAAAGAAGCGAATAAACAACTGCGACAACAACCCACACAAACCAACCAAACTCGACTCAGGTTAATGTGACAGAAAATATCACACCACATGAAACAGAAACGGATTCCCTCTCCGACGAGGAAGCAGAAGAATTCCAGACCATCGTAAGGAACGGGGGAATCAAACGGCAACGGGTAGACGAGGAAGAACCTCCTGCAGACCTATCCGTTAAAAAAGAACGAATACGACCGCTTATTCTACACCACGAGGACTATTCTAAAGCAATGTCGAAGTTAGCCGCCATGAACATAAGACCAAAAACAACAACGACAACCAGAAATGGCGTAAAAATCATCCTCGAAACAGCCGATGCGTATCGATCGGCAATCAAAGCGTTAGAGAACGCAGGAATGGAATTTAATACGTACCTGCTGGAAGAGGAAAAACCTGTGAAAGTTGTTATCAAAGGAGTTCCGCAGGACGATGCAGCTGCAGAAACCGTAGGTAACGACCTTACTGAAATGGGCTTCGTAATCCAGAAGATTACACGGATGTTCGCAGGGCGCGAAAAAAGAAAAACATCGATGTTGCTTGTACACCTAGAACGAAGCGAACAAGCGAAAGAAATATACGAAACAACGAAGATCGGCTACCTACGCGTACGTATTGAATCCCTCCACAAAAAGAACGGGACCGGCCAATGCCATAACTGCCAATGGTACGGGCACGCTACCAGCGGCTGTTACGCGTCCCCGAGGTGCGTCAAATGCGCGGGAGCGCACCATATACGTGACTACACACTAAAAAAAGAAGACGACAACCCGAAGTGCTGCAACTGCTCCCGTATACACACCGCCAATTACAGAGAATGCCCCGCACACCCCAAATGCAACAAAGTAAACAAACACACGCCAATAGAAAAAACGAACACAAGACCACCGACAAGAGTGGTAACCGCAACAACTAGCTACGCGCAAGTAGCTGCAACAAAGACAAACAAACCAGAACCAGACAAAGACGACGACGACGTCGCACTTATAATCAAAATTCTAAAGGCTCTAAGGGCCGAAAGCAATTCATAAACCGCTGGTATTATACCACACAATCATAACTGCGATGAAGGTATAAGGGGATAGATCCCGTAAATACCAAAAATAAGTACCGTTCACCGTCCACCGTTGTCCAAGTCCCACTTGATCGCGGATGTTAGGTAACTAAACTAATACCTTAAACTTATAGAAATGTCAAATTCAGTCAATTTCTCGTATTGCTAATAAAAACCATTTTACGTTGTTAAACGATACATAACAATAACAAAATCGTAAAGTTACTCTTAATTTAAGCAAAAATGTTAAATAAATTTTTTTAGAAACATTGGATTTCCAAGTAAAAGTTAAATCAACTGTTTGCCAATTTTTACAAATATTCTGAAGGTATCCACTGCGAGAGGGGGCCATTAAACTAAAAGCGTTTTGCTCCTTTTTAAAAACCATCTCGAAACACCTTAAATTATACAACAAAACCCAAGATTAATAAGTGTAACCTCGAAATATTTCTAATTTACGTTGAGGTCGTTGCGTAATTTCAGAATTCTTAGAAGAACTACTGTTTAATATAACATAGCAGATGTTCAAACTAACAATAACATTATTCATAACTAAAACTAATCAATGATACTCAATTAAAGAAGATTATAATGCTACTAATATTAGATAAACAAATTACTAGTAATTAGAACAGAACTAGACAGTTGGGGTCACGTGGTATAAATATTATCTGGGAACCTTCATAGAAAGATGCAAGTGTCAACGTTGAAAATATAATCGATTAAAAACAAAGGATTCCTTTTCAATTTAGGAACGAAAAGCACAGTATGGTGAAAATTGATTAATCTTCATTTTAATCAGAAACTATTTGCGCCTGTAATTTTGCATTCAATTTCTCTGATTTTACTTCACTAAGAAATAGAGGTTTTAAAATATAGGTATATAAACCTTACATCTTATTGTCAAACGTTAGTTAGTTAAAGCTAAATCTAAACAGTATTAACTACCTCAGTTAATGTATGGAATCCAGGCGTGTACACTAAATTATGTTCTACACTAATAATAATCCTATTATTGTTTATGATTTGTGAAACATCAAGCTGGAACAAATTGTCAGAATTAGTAATGTAATAATAACATAGAATTCAAATCCGCACTGAACTCACGTTGCTAAACCTCAACGTCAGACTGATTTAAACGCCTAGAAGTTTAATGTGAATAGTAAATCTGGCTATTTGATAATTTTTACGGAAATTGATTAACCTGTTGTAGGAAAATGTAATAAATTGCAGGTCCAGATTACTTAAGCTTTAATTTCAAAAGTTGACTTTTTTAGGAGGATTGTATTAGCTATGTGTATAGAATTAAAATTTATATACCAGTTTATTTTAATAGTCCTATTTTGCACATTTTCTATGATACCCAAAGTCAAATACAATAATAATTATTATAAGTTTTGTTATGAACGAATAAGTTCAAAGGTAAATATGTAATTAGAAATTATTATTAATTTTATTAAATATATAAATAAAAAGTTAACCTCCAGTAGGATTTGAACCTACGACCTGTACTTTGCTAAAGTACCGCGCTAAGCAACTGCGCCATCGATATTCAAGCCACAATCGATGTAAATTTTGTCTTTATGTATGTAGAACTGATGTAAATTCTAAATATAATGAGAGTACAATCAAATTACTTATATTAATGGAATGTGAGCCTGCAATATCGCAAGGATTCACACATACCAAAGCAACTTGACTAATATTAAATTATTATAAGTTTTATTATGAACGAATTTATTAAAGTGACAAAGGGCGTAAAGAGAATTCAACCCAACTATTTCCAACATTAATCCTTCAGGTTAACTTTTCTATTATATTCTTTGTTACTTTGATAGATTTTGGAATATAGGTTGTTTCTCTTGATTAATTAGTAGACGTAACAAGTTTTATCGTATTTCAACCATTATTCACAATTTTTAGATATTTTCTAACATTAGCTTATATTATTGGTACCACTTTCTTAAATATTGTATGTTACTTTTAGTTTAAACTAGCCGGACCCGGTGCGCGTTGCTGCGCTCAAAATAAAAAAAAAACAATTATCTAATGAATGCTAAAAGACAATAGTTATTTTTTGTTATACAAGACGATAAAACACAATTTTATCGATGAGTGAAAAATGTTAATTCATGAGCGACGATGGAGTTAATTAATTTTCACGAGTCGATATTTGTATTTTATCGTCGTGTATAACATTCTATTTTTTTCTATAGCATATTTTTAACGAAAAATTAAAGAAATATTAATTGAGTTAGCCACCTTTTAAAATCTCAGTAGTATGGGTTACTAGGGTTAACACGGAATAAAGAAAAATTTTGTTTATCAGAATTTGTGGTGATGGGGGCAGTGGGTAAATTGTTTCCCCAAAAATCGAGGTTGATATAGATAAAAAGAATATACGAGCTTTCAAAGGCGAAAAAGCGTAAAGAATATAAATCATGTGAGTGAAAAGGTATTTCTGGCATACTTTTCGAAAAAGTCAAAGAAAGTGAACATTTCAAAGTAAATAGTATGTCAAGTGTATGTGCTCTGTCAAATAATTACAAATAATGTTTTCAGATACAGCAAAGTTATTTCATTGCTGAAGAAGCTGAGTGATGGTTATAAGTCTAAAAAGTCGAGAATCTTTGAATCGGATGATGTTATGAGATTTTTAAAAGAAGCTTCAGATGACGACTGTGTTTGTGAAGGTAAAACGTTTAGAAACGGTGACTTCATAATTTGGCTTTTAAATTACAGGTTGTTGTGGTACTGGATTTGTATGGAGCGTGTCGATCCAATGAATTGTACAAGCTAGAAAATTCTAATGTTGATGATCGAAAATCTGTCATAATCGTCTCACTTATTGACAAGCAAGATCGCTCATTTTGCATCACTAATAAGGAATGTGGGGATAAATACCTTGTATAATATTCCTAAGAAAATTGGTGATTTATTGAAATTACCGAATTCAGAAATGTATACTGGCCATTTTTTTTCGCCGCTCTTCACCCACAATGCTGGAAAATTCTGGTGCTGACCTGATGGCAGTAAAGTGCATAGGCGGATGGAAGTCATCTTCCGTCATCGAAACTTATATAGAAGACTCAGTACCGAAAAAGATTGATGTATCAAAGAAAATACTCTGTGGAATAGAAAGTTCATTTAACTCTACCTCGTCTGTATGTTTTTCACATGAAACAGGTTCTGTTCCAAAATTTGATATTTCTGGAAATATATATATATATATATATATATATATATATATATATATATATATATATAAATATAATATATATAAAAACATGGAACACCCTGTATATTTTTACATATTTGGATTCTAGGGCTACAAATACATACAGTTCATCTGTCAAATGTTAACGCAGGCGCCATTTTAATATTTTTATTTAATTTTTTTAATCATTATGACGTCATCTAAATCATAGATAATTCACGTACAATTACCCCCCACAACATTATTTTTCCTAATAATTAATTTTTGTGAAGTTTTTTAACGATCAAATTTAAAAATTACGGTTTTTTAATTAAAATTCACTGTTTCCAATAAAAACATACATGGGTTACTGTGTACATTAAATACCTGTATCAAGTACTAGTAAAACGATATGCATAGTAATTTCTATAGTTCCTAAATAAAGCAGTAATTTTTTATTTTATAATTTTTGTTAACACAGCATGCTACTGAAGCCGACTTTGTCAAAGTAAAAATGCGTTTGAATTGACATTTGGCAGATGAACTGTACGTATTTGAAGCGCTATAATCCAAATATGTAAAAATATACAGTTTTCCATTTAAGTTTTCAGCTTTTGCATCATTTCCGGTGAAAATTTGAACAAAATCTAACGACTCGTTCAAAAGTTAGAGGGGTCAGATGAAGTAACGTTCTCATCAAATAGGACAGTTTCTAGCCAAAACTGCCGTTGGTGGAGTGATATAAATCCAAACTTAACGTTGAAATCTCCGGATCAGTATTCATTCAAAACAAACGTTTGGTGCGGAATTTGTAAAAATCAGATAATTGGACCTTTCTTTTTTCGAGAAACTTTGAATGCGGATCGTATTTTGTCCTTTTTAAACGATAAAATAAGTGATTTTCTTGACAACCTTCCCCTAATTGAACTTCAGCGGGAAAGGTTCCAACAGGATGGTGCCCCATGTCACAGCAGGTTAGATGTACGTCGATACATCGAAAATGACGAGGCTCTTACCTATACTATTGCTGGGATTCCTCTAATAACAACTCTCCATTATCACGAATTACCAGTGTAGTTCTACGTTTATCATTTTTGGAAAATTTAATGCCCGGAACCGCTTTGGTGAACCTCTCATTAGGATCATATGGAACGAGGATATGTGCTTCTAACTGCAAGCATTGGTTAAGCTTAAGTGGAAATTCTAGTTAGCTTACTTATACCTGTAATCGGATTGGTAACTGTTAACCTTTAACTTAAATTTTCGACTATTTGTTATGTATTTAGTCTTCAGTTACACAAAATTTTAATAGTTTTGTCTGTGCACCTGCAGTTCAGGGCATCAGCTGTTTCTGATATGTACTTTGAACTTAGTGTATTTGTCGCCATTGTACAGAGTGCGTCCTAAACTATAATAACGCTTGAGTTATATAAATTCAAATTGCTTGCTTAGGGGATTGCTCTTATAAGAATTTCATAAATGTTATGCTTATTTAGGTTAATGAAAGTGTTGCATATCACTGGTTAAAATTGTTTATGCTACAAACGCTATCTTAATATTCAATTTTTTTTATTACGGCCTTCAGCTACGTGCTTAAAATTAATGCTTAAGGTTTTCCTTTTACACTTATAAGGCTAGTGACAAACTGAGCCTTTCTGAACCTGTACGTATTATGTTTGCTTTGTCTAGACTGCTAATTGCAAGTAAATATAATTTCTTTGGGCTTACAAAAAAAGAAAGCAATGGTAGACATATAGTAGAAGTTTTAGCTTTATTGTGGATTTTAAAGTGCGTTTTGAGTTGATTTAAAACTGAAATACCAGTTTTAACGAGAGCTCTTCCTAAGACTTCGGTTTAAAGTCATTTGGTTGGCTTTATACATATACTTTGTTGTTTTACTTTTAGGGTCAACACCAGATGTCGAACAGTTCACTTGTATATTTTGATTTTACGTATTATTCTTGTTCAATATTTTGTTTAATTTATAGGTTTAGCACTTTCCAGAAAGGTAAGTGGGTTACTACTACACTATTTGGGTCAGATTTTATTTTAGTTGGTTTGATTTTTCTAAAATTTTGGGTTACATATCGGATAGTGATCCCAACTTAGGATAACGATTGTCTACATTGCTCAGATTACTGTTTCTTAAATTATTACGTTTTATATAGACACTATCTGGTTATGTACCCTGTAATAGTTATTTGTTATACAAGTCGATAAAATACAATTTTATCGATGAGTGAAAAATGTTTATTCATCAGCGACGAAGCAGCGAATGAATTAATTTTCACGAGTCGATAGTTGTATTTTATCGTCGTGTATAACATTCTATTTTTTCTATAGCTAATGTTTAACGAAAAATTAAATAAGTATTAATTTAGTTAGTCACGTTTTAAAATCTCAGTAGTGTGGTTGCTCATGAAACAAGTTCTGTTTCAAAATTCGATATTTCTGGAAATGTAAATTGCAATATTCAAGTTATTATTAATGTAAATAAAGATGAAAAATAAGTTGTATATTTCTATAAATAGAAATTAAAAGAATTAAAATAACTTATCTTCCCTTGCTGTTAAAGTTCAACTATATCTATCCTTGCGGTTAAAGTGAAACTTGATCTATTGATTTGGGTTGTTCAAAGCACACTTTAACAATTGCTATAGAAAAAACAATATTCCTTGTTGTTAATAGTACAAACATCTATTTTTATCTTCCAACCCACATATACATATGTAGCCATGTAGGTATAGACGGTTATGCAATGAACTTTTATTTCAGTATCGCAAAATCGACTTATCAGCTCATTTTGCAATATTTGGCCAAGTTTCGCCAAGATCGTCCATGATGTCTGTGTGTGAGTGGATGTGTGTTAGTATCCACACTTAAAATTTTGTATTAAAGATCATTTTTATTCCGCTTTGAGCTGATTAGATTTTGGGAGAAATCCAGCAGCGGAGAGAGGGGTTTATTAGAGGGAGTGTAAGTGTTAGTTAAATTTTTTTCAATGTCTGAATAACGATTAATTTTATAAAAAAAGTGTAGACATATTTTTTAAAGAAAATTTAATTTTACCTTTATAAAGTTTCTTAACACAACGCAAGGTCAGTCTAAACATTAATTAAATATGAATGAAAATGGTTAAACTGTATTATTGATATCTTATAGCAACGGGTGGCTTTGGATTTTTTTTTTAAGTTAACATGTTTTATGTCTATTAATCTTTAGCTGACATGAAGTTTTAAACGTCATTGTGACATAGATTATTGTTTTCGTTTTTGCAATGTTGCCCGTTTTCGTTATGAACATATGAAAAAGAGTTTGTATAGTTTCTAAATAAGTTATAATTAACATTACTTCAATTCTTTTAAGTTTTTAAGTTAGCATCTTGATGTCTATTAACCTCCGTCTGACATGAAGTTTTAAACGTCTGTTTGACATGGATTATTGATTTTGTTTTTACAGTAATGCCTATTTCCGTAATGAACTTATTATACAAAAAGTTGCATAATTATTCAAAACAAATTTTTATTAAAGTTATATCTTTTTTTTTTAATTTCCATTTTATTGGTTGGAAGGTCGTGAGGTGTTCCACGCCAGATATTTAAACTTACGTTGCGTTATATTAAGAACATTTATAGAAAGCTAACGTAAAATTAAATTTTCTTTACTATACCAATCAAGCAGCAAAAACTGTGACTTCTTTGACGTTTGAAAATTAAATAATATATCTAGCTTACCTAACAGTTTTAAGACCTTAAATAACATATCGTTATAACTAAATAAATAGAAAAAAATGTATGTAACTTTGCTCAACATGTCATATGCATGAAGAACCATTAATTTGCTTCTGGTAGTCAAATGAAACAAAAAAATTAAAAACGGAATGATAACACAATATGCACAGAACATCAGTCGACGATTTTGCAACATACCAAAATCATGCGACGGGTGTGTGAAAAAGTGTACGTAGCAATGGTGATAAAAATAAATATAACGTTTACTTTAGTTAAATACTGACAATTCGTTACTATAATTCGTGGATTAGTGTAATTGAATTACCCTATTCAATTTATCGTATATTTCAATTAATGAAAATAAACAGCGAATATTTGCACTCGCTAAAGTAAAAGTCTGTTCCTCTAGTCACAAAATAGGGTGAAAAATAGCGCATTATTTTCAAGAGAAATATAGTTTTGCTTATTTTCTTATTCTCTGATATATATATATATATATATATATATATATATATATATATATATATATATATATATATATATATATATATATATATACAGGGTTTTCAAAGTTAAGTCTGCACTATTGCTAACTTTCTTATTAATGGAGCTACGAAGTCGGTTAAATTAGCAAAGTAGTGTGTTTTTTACGCTGATTACGATGGTGGAAAAAGAAAAACAATTGAAAGTCGGATTCTGGAAAAATCGACGAAAACATACTTTTTTCTAGTGGAACACCCTGCATACAATATTCTCAGTCGATAGAGAATTAAATTCTGAGCAAAAGTTGTCATATGCATTTCTATCCTACAGTAAAAAATAAGGGAGATTTTGCCGATTTCTACATTTAATTTATTACAAGAACTTTTTGGTAATAGATACTTAGCTACGAACGGTTCTGTTCGCTGGCCTCCTCGGTCTCCGGACATAACCCCTTTGGACTTTTACTCGTAGGGATATTTAAAAAATTAATTGTGTAAAAGACGTTATACAAATATCGATGAACTCCAACAAACGATTATTCATATTAATAGTATTGATGCTAGAACTATTTTGAAGGCCGCAAGACGCGTTTATAAGCAAGTAGAAAAATGTATGGAACAAAGAGGGGACCTTTTTCAGCATTTAATTTAAGACTTGTTAATTATTTATTATTTAGAGCGTGTTCAAATTCATAAAATAAAGAATTACTTTCGAATCATAGCCTCTCTTGACGAAATTAAAAAATCGACAACATCTCCCTTATTTTTTACTGTAGGATAGAAATGTATACAACAACTTTTGCTCAGAATTTAATTCTCTATCGACTGAGAATATTGTATACAGGGTGTTCCATTAGAAAAAAGTATGTTTTCGTCGATTTTTCGAGAATGCGACTTTCAATTGTTTTTCTTTTTCCACCACCGTAATCAGCGTAAAAAAACACACTGCTTTACTAATTTAACCGACTTCGTAGCTCCATTAATAAAAAAGTTAGCAATAGTGCAGACTTAACTTTGAAAACCCTGATATCCTTAAGGCTACAAACCTAAAACATTTTCACTTGAATGGCAAAGTTACCTTTTTTAAATGGAACCCCCTGTATATTATTGCATATTTGGATTCCTTGGTCAATTATAGTGCGACCTTATCTATCACACATCGTACCTAAAACGAATCGTTTAGCCGCAATTCGTCATTTTTACAAAAAGTAGAATGAGAAAATTAAATATCGCTGAGAACATAAAATTTAGAAGGCCATGACGTTGTTACTAGACATGAAATGTACTAGCGTAGGCCGAACGGTCAAATCCGAATTTTTCTTGTGTTTAGAGAAATTAGTTTGTCAATTTAGAAAATTTCAGTCAATGGTAACTTGATTTCAATTGAAACGGTCATATTTCCATTTTTACATCAAATGCGGACTTTTTTTTACCTTTCTAACGATATAAATTTGTCTCTATCTACCTTCAGTAGATTTCTTTTAATTTCACAATTCTTGATAAATTTGCTGTATTTTTCTATTTTTAGATTGTATTGTCTAGTACACTGTGGAAAATAAACAGAAAACTATTCACATTATAAAACATTATTTATTTAGTAGAAAAACACATTAACACAAAAAACAAAATTACGAGCTAAAATAAAAATAAAATTATTTATAAGTTGACATTTATCACTCATTTGATATGGCAAGGTCGTATAATTTATTTTGTAATACCATAATCTCCACACGAATCGTATCTTTTTGATTTCACAAATAAAAATAACTAAAGTATTCACAGTTAATTTAAAGTGACATGTATACTTCAATTATTCATAGTTTAGTATACTGCATTTAATAAAATATATTAAATTACAACAACTGAGAACAGTTAGTTCTACGACACATTCAATTCATGCCTGACAAAATTAACAAATATACAAAAACTTTATTATTTAAAGAAATTTCTGGAAGGCATGTATACGTAAAAGTACAAGCGTATTTATATCATTACATTACATTATAAATTTATGGTCTTTAGTTATGACTCATCCTATATGTTACTGGAAAATGGCAACATTGCCAATAAAATTCGTTCTTAGTAGGAGATTTTTCAAAAATGTGACCGTTTTAAAATTCGAGTATTGGTAGAAATGTTTTTCTGGTACCTTCATAGAAGAAGAAAGAACGAACGCCATTTTGGCAAAGAAATTTAATGCGTAGTTAGAAGCAAATGAAAATTTGGAAAAGGTTTCCTTAAAAATTTGATTGAATTTTTCAAGTAAAATTTTAAAACAGCCTGTTGCTGGATTTAATCTTTTCCATATAAATAAATCCTGTTGGGATTTCGAATTTGAGTTCGGCTATAATTTTTTGTTTCTACTACACCTTAGCTTCGTTCAAGAGGTAAGCTATTCACTTTCTTTTCTTATTTACTAGATATAACTTTGAAATGCATGTGTACATGTTTTGAAATTTTAATACAGCATAAAGATCATATTTTATAAAAAATTTGGGTATTGATTTAAATTCTAACACAGTTGTCTTATATAGGTTTTTTGGTCCTTTACACATTTACTCAAGATTAACATCTTTCGTGCTTCCATAAGAGATAGTTAAACCGTTTCTGACAGCACAATTGGATACCATTCATCCGAGGTGTGAAATATTAGTTATGGGTCTTCGAACCAGAATGGAAACAGTTTACGATTACTCCTTCTCCTAGTATCTTCCGCATTAACTGAAGAAATATACGTTACACCTACGACTAGTTTCGGATAAGTATTGTGTTACACGCATACAAAATTTTACCTACGGTGAGTGACTTTTGTTAGCTTTTCTACATAACGAGGCTCTCGTTATCTGTACATTACTGAAATTCTTATAACAAGTACATTCCGGGGCTTGCTACATTGTATTAGTGTGTTTCCGCAATTATCCTATTCCTATAATTAATGCTTATACTTTACTGTTAAACATTTTCTTAGTAATCGAGAGTAACATTAGCCATTTGTACCTGTAAAAGATAATTTGGGTTATTTCAAAGTTTCGCTTATACTTACATTTAACTTTGCAATAGAATTTGTATTTTATCTATCAATTTCTAACTTTTCTTATGTACTAGCTTTATTTTGATATCAAACCGTAGTTGTTCAACCGTTAGAACTGTCTGTGTTTACTGTACATCCAATCAGCTGTTTAGCTGACGGAACGCTACTATTGAGTAGAAATGTACAAGGTGTCTCATAAATCATGCTAACTGCTGGGGTTGTATAAAAAGTTATTTATTTCAATTACTGTGTAAATCAAATTGCATATTTATTTATGATCATGGGGGTTGTATAAAATTTGTTACTTTTCACTGATTACAATTTAATAGTTGTTTAGTACAACACTTTAATTTTTGGTTTGTAAACATATGCTTACTAATGAATGTGTCAATCTGTGTTGCGCCTTTATTAACTTCTTGCGTTGTAATTGCCAAATCTCTAATGAACTTAGCCTTTCGGAATTTTCAAAACGCTTCATGCTTACTTTGTCTGTAATGATTATATTAACTACATTAGTTTTTTTCTTACATAAGGTAAACAACAGGGTAGTGATACTTTTCGCTTTATATTTGGGGTTTATTTGCGTCCGGTTGATTGGAAACTGATAGATTAGTGCGACGGAGAGCTCTTCGTGGAATATCGGTGTACAAGTATTCAATTCGGATAATTATATACATGTTTGGGTATTCTTTTTCTTTAGGGTCAACGCTAGATGCCGGACCGTATTGTGTTGATTATGTAAATTTTAAGTATAATTCATAGTTTTTTCTAGTTTTGGTTGAAAGGTAAGTTGATTACTGCTGGTTCATTTTGTAGATATATTGTATCTGATGTATATTGATTGATGTATTGGGAATATTTCCTGAAAGAATTGTATTTATGTCTGCGAGTTGGCTCTCCATAATTTTTTATGTTAGATACTTATGAACATTTAATTATTATTATAAAATTTATGCTATTTTACAGTGGGTATATTAAATAAGTGGTGTTAAACGATTGTAAGTTGTTTCGTTAATCCTGTGATCTCCGATCAACTTCCTAGCCAGTCCTTTGTCAGTGTGGTCTTAGTTCACCATTTCATTTTAGTTGTCTCTTTTGTCCTGTGTGGCCGTAGCCCTTTTCTTGATAGAGGGGCGATATAAAATTAAATCAAGTGGTACCCTTTTTAAATTTTATGTATATCTTCTCTCCTGCCAAAACGCCCATGCATCCAAGTGCTTAACAGACCGACTGAGCTTCCGGCTAATTCCTTTATCTGTTACAGCACTATAGCCACAATTTCTACGAATATCGCTTTGTGCACGTAACAACATAATACAGAAAATACAAACTGAGACTGCGTAAATCTTCGTTTTTCGCGATTGTTGTAGATATTTCAACATCCCAGTCGAAAATCTGGGTTAAAGGTTTCAATTTATACAAGAATAGTTTTTCATTTAAATACCATTTTTGATGCCCTTATCATCACACGGACACGCGCATGCACAGACACTCGCAGACGCACGCACTCAAGCATGCACAGGCAAATACAAACACGCATACGTACATGCACAAGCACACGCACACGTGCAAGTACACGCACAAGCACGAACGAACGCACACACGCAGACATGTATGTATATATATATATATATATATATATATATATATATATATATATATATATATATACGCATACACACGCGCACGCACGCAGACCCACGAACATACACACCAATACGATATTGCGGTTATTCGGAGGCCATTACAACACGCAAATACAAACACGCATACGTACATGCACAACGCACACGTGCAAGACACGCACATAGATGACGTAACGAATGCATATATATATATATATATATATATATATATATATATATATATATATATATATATATATATATATATATATATATATATATATATATATATATATATATATATATATATTATATATATTAGTACACACGCACGCACGCAGACCCACTAACATACACACCAATACGATATTGCGGTTATTCGGAGGCCATTCGCCTATTATAATATGGTATGAGAACCCTTATTCATTATTGCATTTCCCGTGTTTCAAAGAATCTTATTTTAGATTTCATTAGTATGGGACAGTAACAATGCACTTCGTCAATACTGAAAATGGTGTGTATTGTGTTACTATACGCACTATACCTAGCGAGGACCTAGCTTTGGCAGTGGCCTAGGTGGACTTGTCACATACAGTATTACTATTGAAGTCCATTACCTGTTAGACGTTTTAGTGGTACGACGCTTATGTATTGCATCGTCCCATAAACAAACTTAGCGTGTGTTTAAGGATTGATACAAATTTGCTATTGATTGCATTTTGCTGCCTCTATCTGCAAATTTTTAAGGAAAGCAAAAACGTGGTAATCGTCTGTTGGAGGAAGCATGACTGAGGAGGAAGCACCTTCCATCTTTGCTGGTAGTGGTACAATGTTTCTATTACGCCGAAAACTATGTATTTATACACACCATGCCAACTGATTACCAAGATTTGTCGATAACTTGTGAATACCGGTTATACACAGAATGACAACTTCACCATGATATATTTTAAGAGGACTTGCTAATAATATGAGTGATGCACTTATGTTTATATCCTAAGAAGAAAGGGGAGAAAGATTAGTCAACAATTCGTTGCCACGCTCTTACGAGCTGCATTCCCTAATTATGCTTACGTTTTACAAAACGGGACACAGTCTGCCCAGTTTTCTTTGCTTTTCTGCAATCTTTTTAGCGAAAAATTAATGTGGTAGTCTTTAGGAGCCTCTGGTCAGGAATACGTCACAAAAATAGAAATCTAGTGTTCATTATTTTATTGTAATAATTTCACAGTTCTTTAATAAAAATGCATACTGTTTTTGTGAGACGTAAAATAATTTTTTTTTTTAAATTGGATTTGAATGGTTTTAATTTGTAAAAATATTATTCGTTAGTAAAATTTTATTTTTTATTACTATTATGTTTCGGTGTAAGTAAACGAACTTTAAATATTTGCCCACAAATTCCTTTTTTATCAGAATGCCCCAGCTAACTCAATCTTAAAAGAAATAACCGCCGTTACCATTTATCAAAATCCAATGAATACTTAAATACGTGATTGATCAATGTATTGAATTGTTTCCTCCAGTATTCGTATAAGATTTTTTTAATATTAATAAACTTGAATAATAAAAATAAATCAAATGCTTTACTTATTTAATTACTAACATTTGAAATTGCAGAAACGTTTTGTTTACAAAAACACGTAACAATCAAACCTTTAATTATAAGTAATATTCTTAATACTAACATGCAACAATAATTCTTTATCAAACTGGAATGGAATGTTCTCCGTTCAATATTGAAACTCAGAAACGTTTCTTTATTTACACAATTAGACATCGTACTTATCTGTCACTTCATTGAAGGCCGATGACGTAACACAGTGTGGCCAGGACGGTGTTGTCACTACGCCGCCAAACTGGAACCGCTTCCATTGTTCTCCCACAATGTCTTTTTTATACCTTTGTTGCGGGTTAAGATGACTCCAATTTTCCTTCTAACAATTGCTGATAATTGCTGGATATATTTATAGTCTTTAATGATCACTTTAATTGTTTATAGTTTTAACTACAAAAAGCGTGCTACAACAAACCGCAACGCTTGTTCTTTGAACGTCAATAAATTCGAGTTATTGTTCTTTATATATTGATTTCCCAATTTGGATCGATTATTGTTCTTTACATTTATTGTTCAGTATTAAATACAATTGTTTACCGCCTCGGATACGTACACATGCGTTATTTTAAATTATTACGTCACCTTTAACGTGATTTTAAATTATGACGTAATCTTCTTTATTATCACCAACTGTACCACATTTACGCTTTATTTCACTTTACGCTTTATCTCCACATTAATTACATTTATACATCAATAACAAACAATCATTTCCTTATCTAAAAAACAACATATAACTATTCAATCTTCTATAGCTTAACGCGAAATTTGAATTTCTCGTACATCCATTACAATACTGACCAGCAACGTTTGTTAATAACTTATGAGGACTTCTTTAACATAACGTAACAAGTAGTCTTTCTATTGTGAGAACTCAGTAATGAGTAGGGTGAAATGTGCGTTAACAGATGAAATTAAATCCATAGCCAATCCGAAACCGTTGGATAAAAACGTTACGATGATATCATGATTGATCACATCAGTGAACACATGTATGTGGCTTGGACTTCCGTTTTATTGATTTCAGGTTTTATAGTCAGAAATGTTTGAGCTATACTACTGTTCTACGTATGTATGAAACTAGGGTACGGTTTTGCTAATTGAAACCCCTACTATAATTGTTATGAATATGCGCTAGAAGCAGTTGAACCACATTTTTCTTAATTTATATGATTTAAGTTATTAGTTTATCCTGCCATTGTAAGCGATCAAAAACTATACTACTATCTGTCCAGTATTAAACTTCTCTTTAAGTTTCAGCGCAATAAACACACTGCCCACTTCCAAGTTTCTCGTACTTCTTTTTGTGGCTACACCAGGTTCCATTTTCCTACGACCCACAAAAATCTACTTTGCAACTCCCGGTTATTTTTTATGTTAAGTAATTTTATGAAAATCTATTTCTGTTATTAGCATTTCGTAAAAAAAATAATTAGGTACATATCGGTGAAAAGCACATAGAAACGCCGAATTTATGCAACCCTCGATACACAGAACAACCTGAAAAAATTTTCTCTACCAAAGTTTTTTGCATTAGGTAGATTTGGGATCTGACTCTGTCAAAAGGGCCTTTACGGATGCAATCCTCAATAAAAGAACTAGATCAATCTACATCCGACTATTTTTAGCATTAATTTTTATTTAAACCATGATCTGCGAATTAATTATAAAACCGCGATTTGAGTAATGACCCAAATGTCATTTGTAAAATGACGCATAAAACTAACTATGAATAATTCCAGGATGTAACAAACGCTCATCAGCTTAATGACATAACCTCGGGAAGATCATGTGATTATCGGGAAAATACATTAAGGTAATTAAAGGCAATTAAGAAACATCTAGATGGCGGCTGTTTTCTGTGTTGTACTTATGAATTGGGCAATCAGAAACATTTAAATTACATTGGTACCCTAAAAGTGCATACACTGATGTGGAAGATACTCAGGTTTGGTTGTTATACATTTCCTGGGAAATGTTATTAAACAGATCACATACACCTGATTCTAAACACTAGCGTAAATATCTTCGAAACTATTGCGACACAATCCTTGAGCAAATCCTTTTACACGTCTTTACAAACGTGGTCCGGACATTTGATCCTTAGGCTAAGATTTGCTGTAGCACTGTTACGTTATTGAGTAATACAACACGCACGAAATATGCATAACAGTTACCCAACTATTTCATACTTATGTGTGCTGTGTTGTTTCTCGACAGATGCCAAGAGTGTATTAAAGATTATAAATAAAATGTTAAAAGATTGTCATTTTCAGGATCATTTACTTAAACGCGGTATATAGTGGCATTTCATACTTGTTAAGAATCCCCATTCTGATGATCTTTGGAAAACTAATGTTACTTCCGTACAGTATCACTAGAAACCTATTTTAAATAACATTTATTTCTTATATAGGAATAATTTATACAATGATAACTCAAGTGGAGGTTGTGTTTAAGCTCTAAACCTCTTTGAACAATACCAAATGATCCGAACCATTTTGCCGCAATTACATCTGGACATTTTCTTATTAGTAAATCCCTGCTATCAATTCCAAAAAAGGATATAAGGGGAGAATCTACACATTATGTATTACGGTTCAAACATGTACGTCAAATGACTCAACATTTATGATCAAGATGGACTAGGGGTTATTTACATAATCCCCAGCAAAGATCCAAATGTATGTTGCAAAACAGAGTGTCACCCTTAGTTGGTTTATATTCTCAACATAAAAAAAGATATTTTGTTAATAGTAACTAAGAAACGATAAACAAATTATCAACCAATCTAAAATAGTATGTACATAACTACTACGAAGATATCGCACAAGCGGGAATCCTGCGAGTGCAGGATAGACACTTTCTTGCGAGCTTAATGTACACTACTTTCATACGACCCTGAAAGAAGACAGTCTCCTTAATGTTTTATTGATCACAAATTGAACAGTTACAAAACATACTAAAATCTAATATTTCAAGTTTCTTATTAAGAAATCATAATCATGCCCTAAAAAATAGTGTAGTTCGTAATTATTATGAATTTAAAGACGATTACTTGAATATTTCAACGTGTCAAATCATAAAAGTCAAATCATTTGAAATCACTATGGTACTGCTATCAGTTTGCTCATATTATATATGTGAATATCAGTAAGCGTGGCGGTTTTGACAGCGACCGAACTTCCTTTCAGGCCGATGACAACCGGTAGTCGCCACGTTAACATAGAAAAGTAATGCGAAAGTAAAAGGCACACGTGTTTTTTATTATTGTATTAGGTACAATGAGAAAGTGAAACGCACTAGTGTGAGGAAGTATTATTTTCTGTACGGTTAATTGTGCGATATAAATCGCTTTCGTACATGGTAGTAGGAAATAGTTACTTTCGTAACTAGTGCGCTGTTTACACATTTCTTAGTGCGAGGCCTTTCTTTTTTAAAATATAAGGCCGAGTTCTATACCACTTTTTTGTTATGTAATAAAAGTAACGATTACAAAAAATGTTTTTTTCTACTCCTATATATGCATCACACGAACAATGAAACTCTCTACTATACGTGTAAACTTCCCATTACGTAATAGAGTTACGTATAATCTATTTTTTTTTATTTGCCTCCTTGATTTGGGAGTTATTTTTACAAAGTTGATATAATATTTTTCACTAACATCAAATTTGATTCATTTATTTTCTCATGATTGATATATGTTGCCTTTTTTTTGAATATTAAAAATGAGGATCTTTGTACCTGAATATTGTTGAAAATAAATGCTTCTTGGTTGTGTCAAATTATATTGTGACATTTAACCTTCTTCCCCATGACGTGGTACCCGGGTACCATTTCTATGTTCAAGTTATGAATTAGTTATGTTACTATTAATATTTTACGCCTATGTTACATAACATCTCTAATCTAGTCTATGTTAGCCTAGTTGATCAAGAAAAGCTATGGAAAACATTCAATTTTGGAAATTATATATGTTTAAAGTATTTTATACGTAATGTCCACGACGAGGTACCCGGGTGTATCTTATTTGTAATTTAATTACTTTTCGTACCTATATTGTAGAATTAATTAATTTCAGCATTAATTATTTAATGATATGCTACAGGGAGAATTAGATTAAAAATTATATATAAATAAATTTTATTTTCTGCAAACAAAACTTTATTTTCAAAAAACGTAATGCTATTGTGCACAATAATGACATTTCGAAATGGTTTGTGTATGTTCGCCACACATTGGACGTTTACATACGATACATAATTTTCTTGTTTTTCGTTGTCTTTTCTCAGATGACCTGCAAATGTGGCATCTTCCTATAACAACCAGACGACCAGATGCATCCCTTGGCTGTTGTTCTTCTTCAGCAATGGTATGAATGATAAGTGGTCTACCTAGTATGCACTCAATTCCAGACTTGGTACTAAAGTTCTGCGACACTCTTGAATTCTTCGCGCGGCTCTCGATAGTCGGCATTACTAACTGTTTCCCTAAGGTCTGCAAGAAAATTCGCCGGCGCTGATTCTTTCTTGCCTCCATGGGATTGTTCTCCATATAGATAATAAATGATGCCAAGCAAGCTACATCAAGCATGTTATAAAACATGGCCATAGGCCAACCACGAGTCTTCCGTTTGGTTGAGTAGTGCGTCACTATCTTATCCATACAATCAACACCGCCTTTTCGAGGCGGTTAATAGGAAATTTTTTGGGTTTTTAGTTTTTACAGTGGATGGAGTTATATTCACAATCCAATATTCCCCCATGAATACAACTAAAACCATTAACAACACTTATTTGAAACAAAAGAAAACGGTTTTGTGATACATTAGCTGGCATACATTCGCTAGTGCTGTAACTCTAGTTTAACATTGCCATTTAACAGGCATACTTTAATAATACGATATCTGCGATATGCTTTGATCTTGGACTTAGCTAAATACAAGGTGTTAATTAAGTGTATGTACTCTCGATAGTCGGCATTACTAACTGTTTCCCTAAGGTCTGCAAGAAAATTCGCCGGCGCTGATTCTTTCTTGCCTCCATGGGATTGTTCTCCATATAGATAATGAACGATGCCAAGCAAGCTACATCAAGCATGTTATAAAACATGGCCATAGGCCAACAACGAGTCTTTGGTTTGGTTGAGTAGTGCGTCACCATCTTATCCATACAATCAATACCGCCTTTTCCAGAGTTATAGTACTCTATAATTTCCGGTTTTTTCTTCGGGCCACTCACATCTGTTGTATGATGCATTGTGGACAATAATATAACGGCTTTGTTGGGCTTCGGCACGTAAGATACAATCGTAACTTTGTCATCGCCAAATCCGAAAATGGATGAAGCTGTGTCTCTTGATTTATGTGGCAACATCTGAGGTGGAATGTATCGCTTATTTTTCTTTAGTGTTCCAACTATCGAGAGTCCCCATGACAATAACAGCCGTGCCAAAGGAAGCGTGGTGAAAAAGTTGTCCATTACAATATTTCGACCAGTGTTCTTATACCTGTAGCATAAATCTTTCACTACTCGCTCCCCTTGGTTTTGTTCTCGACCTTCGGTTGATTTGCCTGTGTATATTTGTCCAGTGAGCGGATAAGAGTTTGACGAATCACACATCCACCAAATCTTTATACCATATTTTGCCGGTTTTGCTGGCATGTACTGAGTGAATCTTGTTCTTCCTCTGTAAGGGAATAATTGTTCGTCAACTGTAAGGCATTCCGATGGCACGTAGTGTACTCTCAAGTTGTCGTTCAATAAAAGCCATAGTTCTGAGATAGCAGCTGCCTTGTCGCTCTCCAATCGTTGTGGTCTTGTATTGGCATTGTCGAATCTAAGAAATCTGGCGATAGCCCAAAATCTATTGATTGCCATTGTAGCGCGATATAATGGGCACGCGTCAATTTTCCAAAGCTCTTTGACATCTTCAGAGTTAGAATGGCGTACACCGGCTGTAATCAAGACTCCCAGATAACCATCGAACTCTTCTTCTGTAAGCTGCTTCCACATTTTCTGCGGCTTCCCTGGATTGGAGCTATTCCACTTAGAGTATACATCATTAGCCTTTCGATTAGTTTGTTTGATTATAATGTTGCACATCACTTTGTTAAAAATGCATCTGAATGTATCCCTCACGGAAAGATGTTATGTACATCTTGATGTTCCACTTTTTTGACGTAGAATATTTTGTATAAGCGTTTGATGACCGGTAGGAGGTGTAGGTTTCCACACGGTGCCATCTTTACCCGTAATACATGATCACCGGGATCACTTTCCTCGTCACTATCTTCAGTGCTGGATTCTTCATCGTCATCAATTTCAATTGCAATATCACGATCAGCGTAAACATCCTCTACATCTGATTCATCTACTTGTAGAGATTCAGATCTGATGGCTGGAAGAAAGGGTTCGTCGTCAGAAAGCTCGGAGTCATCTGCGACTGACTCAGAAATGTCGTTATCTCCATCACTATCGCATTCATCAACCAAACTGCTCATATAAGTAATTTGTTTCTCATAAGTCAAGCTATAAATAAACAACAAAAAATAAGTAGATTGCAAATCGTACAAACATTTATTCTACTTATACTGAAAAAGTAAAATCTTACCTCCTAAATTCTGCAGAGGATAGATCGCGTACGTTGTCCGACATTACAACAGTCCTATTCACAATGAAGACAAACTATTCACACTATTTAGTAAACTAAACTCAACTGAACTGCAAATCCGAAGGCATAGCGCAATAATGTGTCATAGCGCAACATTACAGCGCCACTCTCCCAATCGTACCTACACGAAGCCTGTTGTAAATGAGTATTGGTACCCCGGTACCTCGCCGTGGGGCAACGTATAATTTTACTCTCGTGGGGATGAAGGTTAATGAAAATCTTTTATTTTAATTGACAGACACCCTAGAATAAATTTATGGGTAAGTTATAATATGGCGGAACCCTACTTCTTCACTCAAAATTCAATAGGCTCCTTCTATCATAATACAATGATCTGTGGTTACCATTCATTTCAATTAAATGGAGCAACTGTTAATTTTGACACGTAAGCAGATTTGGGGTTAGTGAGAACCGTCTAATACCAGCATACTTTTGGTGTAATCATAAAACACCCCAAATCTAGGAGGCAAAAAAAATAGATTATAATTAATATTTCCCTCATATGTGTACAATGTGACCATTTAAGTCCGCACCATATGGGAATATTTTTTAACCTCGGCTTTAGCATAGATCTGATTATCGTACCCATTTTTGCTTCAAATAAAACCAAAAATGAAGTATAGTAAGTTGGTTTTACAACCGACGTCATCTGTCAAAAATTACATTTTTAAGAAAAAATTGAGAAAAACGCATAAATTGGCCGAATTTCGGAAAAAATTATTATAAAAAGTTGTTAATTTTGGGCTTTTGGACTTATATACTGAATTTAAACGACCTAGTATGATTTTGAATTTTTGGCAGTTTTTTGACATTTTCCAATTATTTTTCATCTTGATTTGATATAACCTACGTAAAATTCTTTATCTAATGAAAACTCAACATGCCAAGTCTATTTAAGTTAAAAACAAAATGGCTTTCAAGATTTTTTTTAAATTATAGAAATTTATCCACCATCATGAGTCATGTTTGGTGCAAAGTTCGTTTAACTTTTGTTTTGAAGCAAAAAAATATTTTTTTGCTTTTCTAGTTACATAGAAAACTCAATTCAAATTTGGTGGGGTATGTTAAAACAAGAGTTTTCTTAGCGTTGAATTAAAATTTTTAACAACGTAATGTTTTTTATTACAGACATAAATTTAACAATTTGCTGTTTTATCTTTTTCTTTTAACGCTAAACGTATTTCTCAAAAGGATAAATTTGATTTATTACGATAAATAACACATTTTACATTCTAATCAGAATCTGTAATGGCAGTTACGTAATAATATATTTCAGTTAAAAACAAAAGTTAAATGAACTGTGCACCACTTCTGATAATGGATGAAATTATATCATTTTTGAAAAAATAACAAAAAACGTTTTGTTTTCGGCTCAAATAGATTAGATATGCTGAGCTTTCATTAGATAAGGGATTTTACGTAGGTTACATAAAATCAAGATGAAAAACAATTGGTAAAAAGTCAAAAAACTACCAAAAATCAAAAATCCTAGTATGCCATTGAAATTTGACACAAAGGTTTAAAATGACAAAATGAACAACTTCTTCTAATATATTTTTTCAAAATTCGGGCAATTTATGCGTTTTTTGCATTTTCTTCTTAAAAATGTAATTTTTGACAGGTGACCTCAGTTGTAAAACCAACTTACTATAGTTCATTTTTGGTTTTATTTGAAGCAAAACTGGATGCGATAATCAGATCTATCCTAAAGTCAAAGTTAAACAAAATCTCCATATGGTGCGGACTTAAATGGTCACACTATAAAGAACTGCACTGTCCAAATTGAAAATCGCATTTCGATAATTGTCTTGTGCGTATCCAGGGAAAGGTCATTGTTGAAAAAATCAAGAAGATTTTATATCTAATAGCAAACAATTTCTTGTCTTTTGTTAACAAATTTTAATAATTTCTTAAATGTGTCTAATAAATAAAATTATTTAGTTTTGTTAATTTTGAAAATCATTCGGGAAATATTCCACTAAATAGCATTCTTGCTTCAAAATAACCAGAACATTTGGCATTCAAGCGTGTTTTCTTTAATTTCCTTCGGTGTCGGGCCCTTTCGGAAACAATATGAAAATAAACTCATGCAGTTTTTAGAAAACATGCTGTCATGCAAAATTATCGGTAAATTTGATGAACTTATGCTATTACCCCCGATAATTCCACGCGAGGAAGGAAGAGAGAATTACAACGATAATTTTTTCCGATAATTTTTTTGTTTACCTTTTGATTGATGTACGGCATATACCAGTTACTTCTGATATTGAAACGTCAGAACGTCTGACACTTGTTGCTAAGTACTGAAAGTCGTGTCATATTTTCAAAACTGGCAAAGAACGAGAGATAAATAAATAAATGTTCAATAGTATTTATTTTATTTCCTTCAGGGTTTCATTTCTTTTGGAATAAATCTTCATGAATAACACATGAGATCCCCGGTCGATAGTTTTTTTCCTCTTTCTCTTTTCACCCTTCATTTTTTTTAGATAATTAGACTCAAAGATTGAATTGAAAAAAAATTACTCGAGCTGCACTCTTGTGATTTTTTCAACTCAATCTATTCATCGATTTATCAGAAAGGGAGTGTTCAAAGATAAATAGAAAAATTATTGCCCAGGGAAAACCTCTTGTGGTATTATTCTCGAAAATTATAACAGTTACATAATATACATATATATTACATAACAGTTTAAGGAAAATTGAAAATTCTTAGTTTGGTAACACTGAAGTAGTTTTGTTTCACTGAGTTAACATCAATGTTTTGTTTGGTATGAAGATCAACGTCAAAAAATTATTACATTAGTATGATGGATACACTGGTTTAATTGTAAAGGGTGTCCCAAAATTTACGCAAGATTTGAATTAAATATAAAACACATTTATTTTTCTTTAAATTATTATTTTTTAATGAATCATAAAGTACACACAATAGGGTTATGTATGAAATAACACATCGGGCAAATGCCCTCCACGGCTTTGCTGGCACATACGCACCCTTTTGTCGAAATTTTCCATGACAATTGTGCATAAATGTGGCCCAATTTCAGTAATGCAGCGTTGAATTTCCTCCTTCAACGCACGGATTGTTGTGGGCTTGTTGGCGTAGACCTTTGATTTCAAATAACCCCATAAAAATAAATCCAATGGTGTTAAATCGCATGATCTAGGGGGCCAATTCTGATCACCGAAACGAGAGAGAACTCGACCAGGAAATGTCTCATTCAGTAATTGGATTGTTTCACGGGCTGTATGGCATGTGGCACCGTCTTGTTGAAACCACATGTTCTCCACATCAATATCATCCAATTGAGGGAGAAAGAACTCTCTTATCATGTCGCGATATCGAGTACCAGTAACAGTCACTGCTTGACCAGCCTCATTTTCGAAGAAGTATGGTCCAATAATGCCTCCAGCCCAAAATCCACACCAAACAGTGACACGTTGTGGATGCATTTTTTTTTCGACAAGCACATGTGCGTTCTCTGAACCCCAAATGCGGCAATTTTGTCGATTAACAAATCCATCAAGGTGAAAATGTGCTTCGTCGCTTAGGATGATTTTTTTCGAAAAACCAGGGTCCACTTGTTGATGTTCGATAATCCATTCAACAAACTCTCTTCGCTGGGCATGGTCATTAGGCTTAAGTTCTTGTGTTAATTGAACTTTGTAGGCATGGAGCCGCAGATCTTCAGTGAGTATACGCTGTAGAGAGCTTCTTGAAATTTGCAGTTCTTGTCCACGTCGTCGAATCGATGTTCTTGGGTTTTCACCAACACTGTCACGCACTGCTTCGATATTGACATCTGAACGGCTTGTTTTTGGACGACCAGAATGTTTAGCATCACCAGTAGATCCAGTCTTCCTGAATTTTTCAATTACTCTCTTCACAGTTGACGAAGTTAAATGAACATTCCGACCGTATTTTGTACGAAATTTTCGAACTGTGGCCGCCAAACTTTCATTATTTTTGAGATATTCTTCAGCAATGAAAACACGTTGTTCTGTCGTGTAACGCTCTATTTTTACTAACCCTAGACTGTCAGCTGTTAAACTGTTTATTTTTCAGGGTTGCCAACACTTTACTGCACAAATGGCAGCAAATTCAAATCTTGCGTAAATTTTGGGACACCCTTTAGTTTTGATGTGCTTAGTACATACATAACCTATTTCTTACTTGTAGTAAAAGCATAAGCCCATTTGTTCCTATTAATCCACGATTCATCTCAACTACTAGGTATGTGAATTCAAGTAAATATTGTTATTTTAGGAAACCTGTAAACACCGTGTAAGATCATGTTACTGCAGTAAATTGTACTTTTCATTTTAGAAAAGTGAAGGGTATAATGAAAGAACATCGGAAATACCAGTTATCATTGGTCAAGTGGATTTAATAATGTTAGTGAACTAATGACTGCTGGTACAATTTGGCAATTACGGTTTAAAATAGAAAACGGAAGTATCGAATATGACTTGTTTGATAATGCATTATATGCTTTTTTTGTAGTTGATCTAGTTACGTGCACAATGGTATTGCTGCCTCAAAACTAAAGGGTGTGCCGTTACAACTAATAATACATAACCGGAAGCTCAATCGGGCGGTCAAGCACTTGGATGCGTGAAAGGGGCCACGATACAGCAAGAGGTCGAAACAGTTAAAATAAATATGACGAACGCAGTCCAGGAAGAGGGCGGTTCTGGTTAGGAATCAAATCCTAATTCATAATAATAAAGAAAACAGTTACTGGTAATTTTATTAAATACATAAATAAAAAGTTTACCTCGAGTAGGATTCGAACCTACGACCTGTACTTTGTTAGAGTACCGCGCTACCAACTGCGCCACCAAGGTTCAAGCCCCAATCGATGCAAATTTTGTCTTTACGTATGTAGAACTGATGTAAATTCTAAATATAATCAGTTACTGGTAGTTTAACACAGCTTGGTTTATTATATTTTCTTTCGAAAATAAACCAACTCTTGAAAACACAAAACTGTTTCTGAAAAGAAAACCAATCTATAAACTCAACCTGGTGTCTATATTTGCATTAAGCTATAATTGGTACCATTAAAACAACGTATATCGTAAACCTGGATAGCTACTTTCTAGCAAACAACCCAAATAAAGAAAATAAGGCTTTATTGTAACCCCATGATTTAACAAATCTTCGCAACAGGACCACACTTACCTACCTTCCTTTTCAGCTCTACTTCTAAAATTGAAAAATATTTAAACTTAAATTGCCACAAATACAAAAACCATTTTGCACTCTCCAACATCCTACGTTTACCCTAGAAACTAAATACAAAGTACACAGCAAAAGTAAAATAAATCATTGTACCGTGGTTCTAGGAACAGCTCTCCTTAAAGCTCGAATCTTATGGTTTTAACTCAGCCGAAATATAAAATAATTCAATATAATTATCCAAAACATAAATTAGCCACATGCCTACCACTGCGCTTTTTTTTTAATTAAAAGAAATGAATATATCGTAAAGCATAAGCTTGCAAGTAACACGCAAAAAAGTAGGTACTTTACTACTGCTGCCACGCGCAAAGATTAAAAGCATAAGTTAGAACCCCTATAACTGCGTAATTAATAACTACGCAATAGGTATAAATGTTGTGGCTGAAGGTCGTATTACTCACTCTCATTAACAACTAATAGCTTCCTTATTATGATAGAGTTTGTTACGGAACACATTAAAGCTTACATTTATACATATCTAATAAGAAACATAAAACACAAATCAAATATCTAACTTGTTAAGCAAGTATTAAATTACAACATGGATCACCCTGTATAACGAATTTCAATTTACAGAGCACAAGTATTAAGGCGTAACATGGATCATCCTGTGTAACGAATTTCAATTTACAAAAGTGCAAATATCAAATATAAAAATAGGGCTATAAATGTTAGATGTAACAACTGTTTATAATACAATGAATGTTCTAAATATTAACAGTTCATACACATTAAGTAAAGCATAATGGAAGTCATATTAAGAACTGTCAAAAGCGAGCACCTGAGTAAGTATGATATGTATTAATTATTACTAAATCCCAAATAATAAGTTAAGTTTGTAGGTACATAACCTCTCTATGAGTATCGACAGATCATATCCCAACTGAATTAATGTTGATCACCTACAAGTCGCTAAGGTAGTGCTACACTTCTAGCTGTAATTTGTCCAGAAGCGGCCCACGTTTAAAGTAATTAAGATGATCTTAAACGACTGTTTATACATCCAGGGCTCCGTCACGAATTAAACAAAATAAAGACTCACCAGTAAGTTGGTTGTATTAGGAATACCCGAGCGTCTTACTTGACTTAACCTTGGTATTCTTTTAGTGAGATGCCGAACCGATTGTGGAGTAACCCCTTAAGTTATATTCGAGCTCGCTGTTGAAGACCATCGCTCAGTATTCATTGTTGAGGAAGAATCACTTATTTACTACCGGTTTCGAGGAGTATCTCACGTTCAGGTGAAGGATCCGGTTCAGCATAACCCCGAAGAATTGAAGAGAAGGACAATAATCAAGACCAAGAGAAAACCTGGAGAATTCAATGTTTTAGTTACGAGACAAACAATAATCGTAGAAATTGTATTTAGTTGAGTAATAACCTGAGGTATGTAAAAAAAAGTGTTAAAGAGCACTTACCTCCTGTAGAGCAGAGGCGAGAAAGTAGCTTTCAAGAAACCTTTTACATCCGTAGTAAACGAAAATATAAATTATTTATTTAGTGTAACTTTAAGCATAATTTTGAGATTTAAAACCAGCGTAATGCTGAATGTAACTTTACAATAAAAATTTTGTGATAACTACAGAACATTTTCTCAAAATGCTTGATTTTAAATGCGTGTTCGTCAAAATGGCGTTTTCACGAAGGCCCAAATAAGATCACCTGATAGCTTTCCATATTTTTAACCAATCTAAAATTTACTCGTCACCTGACTCTTAAATGTTCGGCGTAAACGTTATTTATTTTGAGCGGCGTTGCCACGTTTTTCCGACTCATAGTTGAGGGTAACGTGTACACCTGATAAACTCACACGTTACAATTTAGTGGGTTATTTAGTTAATAAAAATTAGGTTATTAGATAACTATATGTCGTGATTAGCACAGATAGGTAAGTCATATTGTTCTACCCAACAGCAAACTTATAAATAATAATATATAAGTCTTCCACAGTATAATATCGAAACGTGTTTGCATAAGACAGGAATACGAAATGTGTATATAAATCTTGCTTAACACACATTATACATGTTTCTAATAAAATTTACATTTCAAACTTACCTTTAATTTACCCAAATTGTGAATTTACTTTTAAAGCGCCTCTAAAATTTTGTCGCAAAATGCTTAAACAACTCCAGAATACAATCATTATTGTTATAAGTTTTTGTTATGAACGAAAAAGTTCAAAAGTAAACATGTAATTAAAAATTATTATTAATTTTAATAAATACATAAATAAAGTTTACCTCGAGTAGGATTCGAACCTACGTAGGTTCAAATCCTACTAGAGGTAAACATTTTATTTATGTATTTAATAAAATTAATAATAATTTTTAATTCCAATCATTAAATTCAATTCTTAATTAATGCTTTCAAAAATTAATACTTTTACTCAAAATTCACAAAAGCTCTCCTCATAAACCTCACCTCAAAAATAATCAAAGAAAAAATTTATTTAACTAATCTGAAACTATCAAAAGCAAATTTGTAAGAGCAACTTTTAACTCGTATATTGGATGGTCCTCCGATGTATCTCGCCTCCATAACATTATTATTAGCGATGGAAGAACTAAATTTAGTAGGTGTATTGTTACACTCGCTAAAAAAATTTTATGCTGATTAATTAAACTATATTTCTAAGGATTAAATATAATAGTGTTCAGTTTGTTATTTAAAAACTATAAAGATTTAAAGGATTGCGGCCAATGCTTTTGGTGTATTGTGCTTGAACTAGTTTACTTTGTTTGGTTTTCATTGAAGCAAGCACGCGAAAGTATAGGTTAGTTCGTGCTACAAGAGCATTTGTTTCTGTGTTTTAAAATATGAAATGGTAATGGTTGTTTTATTAAAAGAAATTTGTAGCTTTCTGAATTGTATAATAATTCATCAAGGTTTGATCGACTTTAAAAATGTGTTTTCTACTGGGATGGATTAATTTTATACGAGTATTGACTAATATTCTTCACGATTCTGAACACATCCTGTAGCTCATATTCTTAAAACCTTCCTTTTATACTCGGTATGAAATGGAAAATGTACTAATAGTAATCTTCACCAGGTGTTTGTAGATCTTAATCTAGACAACATCAGACTAGTGCCTTGCTTCCCGGTATTATGTACAGGGATGTCGTATGTATCAATATACTTATTTTGAGAAATGAATTTCCAGCAAAAAAAGTCCGTTTCTCAACGATATTTAATTTTTTATATTTTTTCCAATTTTAGGGACATGTTTATACATTGTGTAAATAATTTCTTCTGACATAAACTCATAGAAAATATTGATACATCATTGTAAAGGGGATAAAATTTCCCGTTGAATGTTGTATTGACGAAATTATATTGTCATCCACAAAGTTAAATTAACATTAAACTTAATGTTTTCCATTTAAATAAAGCACTCAATTACAATTTACCGAAAAAAATGAAAACTGTAAAACTTTTAAGTTTCAAGGATGTTAATTTAAGTTTGTGGATAACAATATAATTTCTTTAATACACGTATTAATGGGAAATTGTACCCCTTTTAAAATGGCGTGTCAACATTGTCTTTGCGTCTGTTACTGAAGAAATTATTTAAGCCAACATGTATACATGTCTCTAAAATTGGAAAAAATAAGAAAAATTGAATATCTCAAAATTGGTTGAGGTTGCCCATGTTTATATGACCTTTTAGTTGGAAATTAGTAAAAGTACATTGATACATAGGATAGCCTGTATGATAGACAGGATGGCTTAGGCTCCATTGGAGCTAAGTGAAATTTGATTTATAAACCATCTGTAACTGTTTTATGTACAATGCTGAAACCTTTATATGAAAGCATATTTTATACTGCTTAGTTGAAGTACTTAAATCATATGATTAAGAGTATGATTTTCGTGTTATTAATTAAGGAAGGAGGGAAAGAAAGAAAATGATATCGAGATTTAGATGTGGAAACGAAGACGGGGGAAACAAATATTGGAGAGGGGACGAATATAGAAGTGTAAGTTGTGAGTGGAAAGATAGAGACGATCAAACATATGCTGAAAGAATGCAGGCAGTTAAACGAAGAGGAGAGGGCGGTAGAAGAAAAATGTTAGGGGGAAAAGGAAGGGGAGCGGATTGGATGGAAAAAAACATAGAAAGTAATAAGGCAGATACGATGAGAGTGGGACAAAAGGCAAGAAGACAATGTATGTTACTTTCCAAGATTTGTAAAAGTGAGCACATAAAGATAAACTTATATAAAACTTATATAATATGTATTAAATTAATTGAGCCTATGTTGTAGGCTTTATTAGTTTTACTTTGGTGTGTTTATGGGACATAATGGCACTAAGCACGTTTCTATCGAAATCTGAATTAAATCGATCTCGACTATACGTTGCACAATTCCATAAGAGTGTAAACATCTCGTGTACTAAATTTGTCTGATGTAAAGACGTAACACGTTTTTTAAGCTGTGACGTAACGTTACTTATGTTTAAATTTCAGTGAACTATTCTTAGATTCTAAGGAAATATTATACGTTTCACTTTCTAACTTTGGATATGATCTAATCTATTAATATGCTCCAATAAGTTCATTTAACGTATGACTAGTTGTTTTGAAAAATTCTACATACGTAGATGCATTAATTAGCTATGCTATTCATTCTATATTGTTTCTGAAACTTTTTATTTTATTAATTGAAGTAAAACTAATTTTATAATAATAGTTATCATGAATGAGGTAGGCACTACGTTCACAGTATTTATTAAAGAAAGCATATTTAACATGTTTTGATTATAATGTAACAAGATATTAATTACATTAGGTTATTTTGACTTGCATGTTGCTTCCAATATTGTAATCGATGCAGTAAGTGATTCGATGTCTTTTGAGGCACATGTAGGTAATAAAACCTAGTAAACAATCAATCACAATTGTGTTTAATAATGGATTAAGTTCCACTACAATCAAGTATAGAATTTATTTAAAGAGTTAAAAATCATAGTCCATAATCCTAAACTGCAATATCCTTTCAATAAATTTGAATAGTTAAAAATACCAGAACATAGTACCTCCTTTAACTTACAGATACTGCTTAATTAGTACCTGATTTTAGTGTAACATTATTTTAGAACAATAATCTGTGGTAATGAAATAAGTCTTCATATCATCATTAACCATAAGTAAAATGGGGTTAAGACGTTAATTTCTTTAATTTCAAGGTAACTAACAGAAACAGTGGCGCACGAGTTTTATTTTCTTTAGTTCGAATTTTAGCTCTAACTTTAAACGCGGGATTTGAAATGAACTGCAAAATCCTGTAATATATTTATCCAGTAACTTATTTTATATGAGATCGTTCATTATAAAATTAGGTACGCGTATAAATCGTTCAAAGGTAGTCAAAGATTTCAGAGGTCACTCTATAGGAGTAGAAAAAGCATAGTACACAACTTGGGTGGTAAGCCTATTGATGTATCCTAGGTTCAGGAATTTCATGTTCACCCGTTGCTTTTCCAGATTTCCAGGTGTTATCGCGTTCATTAATGCCTATTAATTGCCACTATGAATATACATAGAAGACAAAGCAGTCCTTAACTTTAATGTACGTGTTGCCAAGGCGCCTCCTTTTTTTCTCGGCGGCGACTGGTTAAATAAGAATACATGCAACGTTTCGTTGATTTACATGTAATAATCAAACGTTTGACTTTTTTTGTTTTATAGCCAAACATAACAGTATATATATATATATATATATATATATATATATATATATATATATATATATATATATATATATAAACAATTATTGAGATTTTACGGAAGGTTAATAATTTATCCGCAAACTAGTGCTGATCTTCCATTCAAGTTGAGGACAAGCTAGTAAGTGTCCATTTTAGCGGAAAGAAGTGAATTTTTGCGGAGTGGGAGAACGTTAGCGAAAGGAATGAGTGTGGGAGAGAGAGAGTGAGATTACAAATGAAATGCGAAAGAGAGAGAAGAAAGAAAGTATAAAATAAATTAAAGTAACCTTTAAGTAACAATTATTTGGATTGTTACAGATAAAGCACTCAATTACAATTTACCGAAAAAATTGAAAAATGTAAAACTTTTAAGTTTCAAGGATGTGAATTTAAGTTTGTGGATAACAATATAATTCCTTTAATACACGTATTAATGGGAAATTGTACCCCTTTTACAATGGTGTTTCAACATTGTCTTTGCGTCTGTTACTGAAGAAATTATTTAAGCCAACATGTATACATATTCCTAAAATTGGAAAAAATAAGAAAAATTGAATATCTCAAAATTGGTTGAGATTGCCCATGTTTATATGGCCTTTTGGTTGGAAATTAGTGAAAGAATCATTCCTCAAAATAAGTACATTGATACATGGGATACCCGTATTATAGACAGGATGGCTTAGGCCCTATTGCAGCTAAGTGAAATTTGATTTATAAACCTTCGGTAACTGTTTTATATACAATGCTGAAACCTTTATTTGAAAACACATTTTATACTGCTTAGTTGAAGTACTTGAATATGATTAAGTGCATGCTTTTCGTGCTATTAATTAAGGGAGGAGGGAAAGAAAGAAAATGATATCGAGATTTAGATGTGGAAACGAAGACGGGGGAAACAAATATTGGAGAGGGGACGAATATAGAAGTGTAGGTTGTGAGTGGAAAGATAGAAACGATCAAACATATGCTGAAAGAATGCAGGGAGTTAAACGTAGCGGAGAGGGCGGTAGAAGAAAAATATTAGGGGGAAAAGGAAGGGGGCGGATTGGATGGAAAAAACATGGAAAAGAATAAGGCAGATAAGATGAGAGTGGGACAAAAGGCAAGAAGACAGTGTATGTAACTTTGCAAGATTTGTAAAAATGAGTGCTCATTTAAAGATAAACCTATATAATATGTATTAAATTAATTGAGTTTATGTTGTAGGCTTTATTAGTTTTACTTTGGTGTGTTTATGGGACATAATGGCACTAAGCACGTTTCTATCGAAATCTGAATTAAATCGATCTCGACTATACGTTGCACAATTCCATAAGAGTGTAAACATCTCGTGTACTAAATTTGTCTGATGTAAAGACGTAACACGTTTTTTAAGCTGTGACGTAACGTTACTTATGTTTAAATTTCAGTGAACTATTCTTAGATTCTAAGGAAATATTATACGTTTCACTTTCTAACTTTGGATATGATCTAATCTATTAATATGCTCCAATAAGTTCATTTAACGTATGACTAGTTGTTTTGAAAAATTCTACATACGTAGATGCATTAATTAGCTATGCTATTCATTCTATATTGTTTCTGAAACTTTTTATTTTATTAATTGAAGTAAAACTAATTTTATAATAATAGTTATCATGAATGAGGTAGGCACTACGTTCACAGTATTTATTAAAGAAAGCATATTTAACATGTTTTGATTATAATGTAACAAGATATTAATTACATTAGGTTATTTTGACTTGCATGTTGCTTCCAATATTGTAATCGATGCAGTAAGTGATTCGATGTCTTTTGAGGCACATGTAGGTAATAAAACCTAGTAAACAATCAATCACAATTGTGTTTAATAATGGATTAAGTTCCACTACAATCAAGTATAGAATTTATTTAAAGAGTTAAAATCATAGTCCATAATCCTAAACTGCAATATCCTTTCAATAAATTTGAATAGTTAAAAATACCAGAACATAGTACCTCCTTTAACTTACAGATACTGCTTAATTAGTACCTGATTTTAGTGTAACATTATTTTAGAACAATAATCTGTGGTAATGAAATAAGTCTTCATATCATCATTAACCATAAGTAAAATGGGGTTAAGACGTTAATTTCTTTAATTTCAAGGTAACTAACAGAAACAGTGGCGCACGAGTTTTATTTTCTTTAGTTCGAATTTTAGCTCTAACTTTAAACGCGGGATTTGAAATGAACTGCAAAATCCTGTAATATATTTATCCAGTAACTTATTTTATATGAGATCGTTCATTATAAAATTAGGTACGCGTATAAATCGTTCAAAGGTAGTCAAAGATTTCAGAGGTCACTCTATAGGAGTAGAAAAGCATAGTACACAACTTGGGTGGTAAGCCTATTGATGTATCCTAGGTTCAGGAATTTCATGTTCACCCGTTGCTTTTCCAGATTTCCAGGTGTCATCGCGTTCATTAATGCCTATTAATTGCCACTATGAATATACATAGAAGACAAAGCAGTCCTTAACTTTAATGTACGTGTTGCCAAGGCGCCTCCTTTTTTCTCGGCGGCGACTGGTTAAATAAGAATACATGCAACGTTTCGTTGATTTACATGTAATAATCAAACGTTTGACTTTTTGTTTTATAGCCAAACATAACAGTAATTATATATATATATATATATATATATATATATATATATATATATATATATATATATATATATATATATATATATATATATATATATATATATATATATATAAACAATTATTGAGATTTTACGGAAGGTTAATAATTTATCCGCAAACTAGTGCTGATCTTCCATTCAAGTTGAGGACAAGCTAGTAAGTGTCCATTTTAGCGGAAAGAAGTGAATTTTGCGGAGTGGGAGAACGTTAGCGAAAGGAATGAGTGTGGGAGAGAGAGAGTGAGATTACAAATGAAATGCGAAAGAGAGAGAAGAAAGAAAGTATAAAATAAATTAAAGTAACCTTTAAGTAACAATTATTTGGATTGTTACAGATAAAGCACTCAATTACAATTTACCGAAAAAATTGAAAAATGTAAAACTTTTAAGTTTCAAGGATGTGAATTTAAGTTTGTGGATAACAATATAATTCCTTTAATACACGTATTAATGGGAAATTGTACCCCTTTTACAATGGTGTTTCAACATTGTCTTTGCGTCTGTTACTGAAGAAATTATTTAAGCCAACATGTATACATATTCCTAAAATTGGAAAAAATAAGAAAAATTGAATATCTCAAAATTGGTTGAGATTGCCCATGTTTATATGGCCTTTTGGTTGGAAATTAGTGAAAGAATCATTCCTCAAAATAAGTACATTGATACATGGGATACCCCGTATTATAGACAGGATGGCTTAGGCCCTATTGCAGCTAAGTGAAATTTGATTTATAAACCTTCGGTAACTGTTTTATATACAATGCTGAAACCTTTATTTGAAAACACATTTTATACTGCTTAGTTGAAGTACTTGAATATGATTAAGTGCATGCTTTTCGTGCTATTAATTAAGGGAGGAGGGAAAGAAAGAAAATGATATCGAGATTTAGATGTGGAAACGAAGACGGGGGAAACAAATATTGGAGAGGGGACGAATATAGAAGTGTAGGTTGTGAGTGGAAAGATAGAAACGATCAAACATATGCTGAAAGAATGCAGGGAGTTAAACGTAGCGGAGAGGGCGGTAGAAGAAAAATATTAGGGGGAAAAGGAAGGGGGGCGGATTGGATGGAAAAAACATGGAAAAGAATAAGGCAGATAAGATGAGAGTGGGACAAAAGGCAAGAAGACAGTGTATGTAACTTTGCAAGATTTGTAAAAATGAGTGCTCATTTAAAGATAAACCTATATAATATGTATTAAATTAATTGAGTTTATGTTGTAGGCTTTATTAGTTTTACTTTGGTGTGTTTATGGGACATAATGGCACTAAACACGTTTCTATCTATGCGTTGCACAATTCCATGAGAGTGTAAAAATCGCGTGTACTAAATTTATCTGATGTAAAGACGTAACCACAGCTTAAGCTGTGACGTAACGTTACTTATGTTTAAATTTCAGTGAATTATTTTTAAATTCTAAGGAAATATTATATGTTTCACTTTCTAACTTTGGATATGATCTAATCTATTAACATGTTCCAACAAATTCATTTAACGTGTGACTAGTTGATTTGAAAAATTCTACATACGTAGATGCATTAATTAGCTATGCTATTCATTATATATTGTTTCTGAAACTTTTTATTTTATTAATTGAAATAAAATAATTTTATAATAATAGGTCCCATGAAGAGGTAGGCACTACATTCACAGTATTTATTAAAGAAAGCATATTTAACATGTTTTGATTATAATGTAACAAGATATTAATTACATTAGGTTATTTTGACTTGCATGTTGCTGCTGCCACCATTGTAATCGATGCAGTAAGTGGTTTGATGTCTTTTGAAGCACATGTAGGTCATAAAACCTAGCAGACAATCAATCACAATTCTGTGTTTAATAGTGGATTAAGTTCCACTACAATTAAGTATAGAATTGACTGAAAGTGTTAAAAATCATAGTCCATAATCCTAAACTGCAATATTCTTTCAATAAATTTGAATAGTTCAAAATAACAGAACCTAGTACCTCCTTTAACTTACAGATACTGCTTAATTAGTACCTGATTTAAGTGTAATATTACTTTAGAACAATAATCTCTGGTAATAAAATAAGGTTTCATATCATCATTAACCATAAGTAAAGTGGGGTTAAGACGTTAATTTCTTTAATTTCAAGGTAACTAACACACACAGTGGCGCACGAGTTTTATTTTCTTTAGTTCGAATTTTAGCTCTAACTTTTAACGCGGGAATTGAAATGAACTGCAAAATCCTGTAATATATTTATACAGTAACTTATTTTATATGAGATCGTTCATTATAAAATTAGGTACGTGTATAAATCGTTCACAGGTTAATCAAAGATATCATAGGTCACTGCTCTTATACTCTATAGAAGTAGAAAAAGCATAGTACACAACTCAGGTGGTAAGCCTATTCATATGCTACTTACATTATTATATTATGTAGTATACTGTATTATAATTAAATCTAAATATCAAGAAATACAGTCCATTCAATTAATATCAGCACAAACACATCCGTACCCTCAGGATGCTGATTGCACTTATGAATAGGAAACTAATAAAAAAATTAAACACAAGTTATAATAGGGTAGGAAGAGGAAAGCTATATTTTGTAGAAGTAAACATATTTTCTGGAAGCGCTTAATGGCGAAGTATATATTTTGCAGAGTATACCTTTTATACCTTCTATACCTTTTAAAGTTGACAGAAAGTGAGAAATAAAGTAGTGATAAGGTTGATATTTTCAATATATTTGTAATTGATTTATTAATTAAGTTACTTACAGAATCAGTTAATTCTATTAGAAGTGAAATAACGTACAGGCCGGAGCAATTCAACGATTACCTTAAAGCGCATGATCTAACTCAATAGCGCATTTCAGTATATTGTAAACATTGACGTATATCCCTTAATAAAACGCTTTTTCACAAACGTGATTTTTATTATTACTTTAATAACTTAATCTACAAATAGAACTATTTGAAACACCAGGATCACTTGGTTAATAATAAAATCGCTTCAAATTTTGTAATTTCAACAATAATACAAAATCCTTTGAAACCGCATTACTGTAATATCTTTTCAAGTTTGTTCTTGAGATATTTCATGTTCCGCTTTTCTGATTATATTCAAAAAATACACAGAAAAATACGTAAATGTAAAAATAAATGTTACAAGAGGGTTTCCTTTTTAAAGAATATATAATTTTCAGCAGCAAAACAAGATTTTCTTTTGATCGTTATGGTAATAGATTTTCTCTGAATGAAACGGATAAGAAAAATTAAAACTCATTCAATCATTTTATTAAGTGGACATAAATATATTTCTTCCTTTTGCTGCTAAATAAATGTATTCAGAAATTTCTAGTTTTCAATTTTTAATTTTCCTTGAAAATATTTATTCAGTTTAAAAATCGATTAAAATCTATAAAATGGGAAAATAATTACCTACTTATAGACTAGTAACTTTAAAAAATGCCACAAATTTGAATTTTTGTGATAAAAGAGCAGATAAAGCGTATCTTATGCATAGGACAAGAGATAATGTTTTTTAATGGGATTAGAACGAGGAAAGTGTAAAGAATTTTAATTTAAACGCATTATTAACAACTTGAGTATATTAATAGTATAATATACTATATGCCACAGAAAGGCAAACGCAAATTTGCATAGTTGGGTTAATGATATTTAAGTTTTCCAAAACAAAAGCGATTTTATTCTAAATTATGTAACCTTGCCCAGCAAGGAGTACCATGTTTGTGGTTTTACGCAGTTTTCTTTTGTATGATAAGATTTATGTTTGTAATATCATAGTGTATTTATATCCTGTGATACCTTATTATAATCTGAAATTCTGCAAACCACTTGTTGCTCTAAAACTCATTAGAAACATGAATGTTGTTATTCTTGGTGAGTGAGCTTAATTATAAATTCAAAATACCGGAAGAGATCAAAAATGCTTTAACTCACAATTTCGAATTAGTGGTCAATTTAAAAGATTTTAAAGTGTTGCGTAGGATATTAATGATATTGTGGGTAGCTACTATAATAAACTATTTATGTATTACACCCTGTTATCGGTAAGAATTATGAAGCAATGCATTGAATTATCTATCGATGCCAGATGTTAATACCCATTAGTAATGCATTTAGTGCTTTTTATACATTTAAAGTAATTGTTTTATCTTAGTCCTTAAGGCTTAAAGCTAATAATATTTTTATAAACCAACAGTGAGGCGACAATAAATCCTGATTACTGTTTCAGAAAGGGAGCTAATGAAAACAATAGTTCTTTTTAATCATTAGTACTAAGTTATAATCACAAAACATAGCTTATTAATAACAGAATTTAAGTTTATAAAAACCCAATTTCTATTAATAAAGTAATTTAATATAATAAACGATTACATATTCGGTTGCTCATATTTTGAGTAGGGGAATGACGAACATAACTTAGTAGGAACTTAAAACGGGGTACAAGATTTTTTCAGTGGCGCCATCTATATTAGCACAAATTACTACAGTATCGTAGTAGGTGCATGTTGCATACCGCGTCATCAAATTATACAACACATGATAAGTTATAGCAGTTTAATGTTATTGCATTTATCTTGTCATGAAGTCAAGGACTATTATCCCTTTATACACGATTATCTATTGTCGTATTAGAAAATTGTTCGAGTTTTACACAGAAATAAATACTCAGTTAAGCTAAAAGTCTGATAGTTGGACAAAACTAGATGGGAGTACCTCGTTTTACCCGACATACAATTTTAAATAAATTGTATTATTTTTTTTGTATTCAGATGGGGTATAAATATACAAGAAAATCTAAAGGTAGAGGTGGTCTATAAAAAGTATGTATCTGGCGATGGATACTGTAGCAAATTAAGAGATCGGCTACAAGCGAGTATCATGTATCTGCTTTTGGAGGACCATGTGCAGAGAAAACGCAGTATGCTACCTACACTGTTTCAAAAGTTGTGGGTAGTAAGAAAGCAGTTTAAGAAAGGGACTGGTAAAGTACAGATAGATGGATATTTCAGCAGAGATTCGGTGAGGAAGCTTGAAATTATCACCTCAGGTGAACTTTCCAAGAATTTTAACTTTAAAGAACTGCCACAGTTTTGACAAACGTCATCTTACACAGCATAACGAACACTTACAATGTGTATCAGAAGCTGGGACTTATATGCCCCAATGCATGCAATAGGTGTTTAAAGATGGACTGGTTTCGGATGGATGGGTTGAGCTAAACGATAATGGATAAATTGACAAGATTTGTCAATTTCTCCAAATCTTTAAATAATTCACAAATACTTGTTCTGCTAAACGGACACGCCACACATAGTAAAAATCCTGAAGTTATAAAGTGTGTCAGAGGTACTGGTGTCATACCAATGTGCTTGCCATCTCATTGCACCCACTGCCTTCATGATTTAGATGTAGCCATCTATGTTTTAAATGTATATTATGGTGAAGTAGAAAGAAACTACATTCAACACATTCTAAACGTGAGGTAACATTTCACCAAACTATAGCTTTGTCTCATACTGCTAATTTCAATGCACTTACTACGCCTAAGCAAGGAATGAATTCGAAAGAAAAGGTAAGTGATTTGTTGACACGATGGCCTTTTCTGATGCAGATCTATTACCCTCAGCTACTACTAACCTAGAAACAGGGCCAAACACAATAGGCGCTACAAATAAAACCAATGAAAATGAAAATGATAGTGAAAAGATTCAAGGTCTCTAACCGCAACCAGGTATCAATGAATCGTACTAATTTATAATTTTTAAGTCCCAAAGCCCTGATTCAAAGGATTATGACCCAATATTGTTAGTTTAAAGGTATACATACCGCCGCTTTTGACATCGGTCGGGAGACCTCTATTGCATCACAGGTCAAGGTCGACAAAGTGGCAATATTCATGTCATTTGAAAGCATTTTCTGTGTAGATTTTCAATGTGTATTTACATTCATATTGGTCTATAGGGGTTTTTCACCTTCGAAAGGGCAAAAACTCAATATTCGCCTGGAAAGTTGGTGACGACCGCTTTTGGGACTGATAAAGCATATTATTTACTGTATAGATGGCAAAATGTTTCCCAATTAATGGTGCGGTTTATGTAAGCACAGCTGAACGCTTGAATTGGCGCTTAAACCAAAATGTACCAAAATCCTGGCGATAACTACGCTCTTGCGCTCTAAGTTATTTCGATTCTACCAAAATTTGGTTAAAATCTATTAGAAATAAAGGTACTTTATAAATGACGCTAAAGTACATATTGCGAGTATATCGACACCTGCTAAGTACATTAAAGAAAGCGAAAAGACTTTTATTAAAGAGAATTAATTATCAAACAGCTTTTTCTAACGAAGAATTTTTGTATAGTAATAACTAAGCCTTAAACAATCAAAAAAAGTTGTTAAAAGTACTTTTTCTGGAATTTGCTTCCATTTTGATTACCTAATAGTATATTATTTTATAAGGAGCTAAAGTGACACTTTTTGTGGCGAATCTGTAGGTTTGACGGACGAACGTAGTGAGTTCACAAACTTTTTCCTGTGTCCTCCTATGGTCCCCATAACCGACCATTATCAAAATCTGGATTCTATGCGTTTCTGATAAATGCACCATAGTATTGCACTAGCACTACCTTCACAAATATACAGAAATTTAATGGTCTTTATTTGTGAAAAAAAGGTGTTACTTAATTTGAGTTGTGTTTTTTGATGTGTTTTTGTTGGTAATAAAATTTATTTTTTTCAATAATCCTTCTCAAAAATGGTTATAGGTAAGATATCATATAATTATACTGTCAGTTTCACAATTGAAAGAGGAATAAAAGCGTGACACAAAATTATGGGGTTTCGATTTAAAAAAAATTGCCGATCACGTCATATCTCAAGATTGGTAACGCAAATATTGTCTCTGACATTATTTCGTCATATACAACTCTTGAAGGTTTTGTGGCGAGTCAGTACGTGGAATGTTAGAGCTCTGCATGGTAAGAAATTTTAAATTGCGAAAGTAATTTACGAAAGGCAGCTTGATATTCTGTGTGTATCGAAGGTAATGCGCAAAGGAAAGTATGCTGTGGGCATTTAGGATGGCAACGTAGCACTATTGTCATGAGTTGAGACTAAAGTGCATGGCGCAAAAGTTTGGGTGATCTTAAGTGAAAGAGCGAAAAGATGTGTTAAACAGTACGAACCGGTACCTCCCCGGGTAATGTGGATTAGAATGAAAGTGGAGTTTCGAAGAATTTTTCTTATTGCATGCTATGCACCAGTGAATGGTGAAGGAGACCAAGAGTATGAGAATGTGTTGAACGTATGTAAGCCAAACGAAAGAGTGATGATAGTGGGAGATATTAACGCGTTCTAGGAAAGTTCGAAGTCCACAGCGTCAATGAGAATGGTGAATAAGTAAGTGGTTTAACCATAAAAATGGGCGTATGTATACATAGCAAAGAAGTGAATCTATGCGTATTATTGACTTGATAGTGTATGATGGACTACTTAGAAACCTGTTGAGAGGCACAAAAGAAATTCGAGGATTGGAGTGTAAACAGGGCCAATTTTAGTTGTATCGAGAGTATGTTTAGGGCAAAAGTCGGCCTGGAGAAGTAACGCAAACGTAGTGCGAACGTCCAGAATTAGGGTAGACAAGCTAGTAGATAATGGTGCGAGAATGAAATACGCAGATGCTGTGAGTAAAACAGTGTGGGCGAACAAATAAAAGTCATTGACGTTGGAAGACCATGGATAAGCTTGAAAAACTGTGTTGTCAACTGTGCTGTGCGGATATGTGGAAGAGCGACTGCAGGTAGACAAAGAAGATGTGCTTGGTGGAATGAATCGGTAAAAAAGGCAGTATGTAAGAAAAAAGACGCGTACATTGCAATGAGTGCTGCAAAACATGAGACTAAGAAAAAGCGAGTCTTCTAAGTATACAGATTAAAAACAAAGAAGTAAAGGAGGCAGTGAGAATAAGTAAAGAGGAAGTGATGGCTTTGGAAGGAGAGAAAACGCAGTATGATTTTAAGGGAAACCAAAAACTCTTCTCAAAATGGGCCAAAAATACAAAACGTGATGAATACGAGCAACGAAGTAGTATGGGACGATCGTGAAGTGAAAAACGCTTACAAGAATATTTCGGAAAGCTGCAAAGTAGTAAGGAAAGTGAGAATGAAGGGTTAAATAAGGAGAATGTAGAAGGAATGGTGAATGAAACAGAGAAGGATATTGGGGTAAGTGAGGTAAAGAAAACGGTAGGAAGGTAGGAAGGGGCAGGTGTAGATGAAACCACTAGTGAAATGCAAAAGTATGGAGGTGCAAAGCTTATACGAAGATTGTGTTAATTAATCAATGTATGCCTTAAGGGTGGAAAAGTGCCGATGATTGCACCACTGTACACATGGATAAATGTGTTAGGCAAACATGTACCGATACAATTGGTGTAATGGTTGGTGACGCAAATGTATAAGCTCTGGTGTATGCAGAAGACAGTCTTATTAGGTGATAGTGCGGATAAGCTACAAACTGCTCTGAGAAAGTTTTATATAGTCTGTGACAGCATGGACCTCAAGGTAAACGTGAAATATACTAAGATTCTTGGGTTCAATCGGGAAGATGGAAAGGAAAGTATAATATTTACCCTGCATGATGAAATTGTGGAACAAGTGGAGGAGTTGGTACATCTGAGTAGAATGTTTACTGCAGATGGTACAATGGATGGCAGGATTGGACGAAAGGTCAATGCTGGAAGCAAAGTGATTGGAAGTATGTGGACGATAATAAGAAACGAAAGCATGAGCTTAGCTGCGAAACGAGCAATCTGTAATGTCGTGTTTGTCCCGTCAGTACTGTATGGAAGTCAGACATGGATATGTCAAAAAAAGCTCGAAAGAAAAATAAATGCCGTGGGTCTGAGTTTCCTGCGAAGCGCATGTGGTAAAAAGGGAAAGGATAAGATAAAGAATGAATGTATAATGATGGAGTGTGGCGAGAAAGAGACGATGATGGATGGATATAAAAGTAGTACATTAGGTTGGTTTGGTCACATTGAGAGGATGAACCATACAAGATTAACGACGCAAATGTATGTGGATGAGGTTGAAGGTAGTAGAATATATGATAAAAGAAAGAAAGATAAGGAGATTTAAAAATAAACGGACGTCATAGACAACGTATGAATCGCTAGAGGTATGCAGAGATAGGAAAGCATGTAGAAAGATTGTGAACGAAAAATAAATAACAGGCAGGGATTGCTTTGCTTACCCCGCAAGAGATGGCGTGAAGGTTATGTTATGTTATTTTGGGCACCCAGTATAAAGAAAAATGTGTCTAATAAATAAATAAATTTAGGCAGATAGGATGTGTAGATGTTTAATTGGTTGTATGTGCCTTGTATATTTAATATAAGTGCATCTATGAATAAGTTAAAAATATCCGAATTACTTCTGATTAAGTCTTCTCCCTATTTGCTAATGTAGCAATACATACGCATAAGATTTCACTGTTACTCTTTTCTTCTATAGCTAAGTAGAAAACTTAAAATACCACTCTCATATTCCTGGTTCCAAACAATGACTAACACCGTGTAATGTCCCCTTATCGATAAATAAAGGGGGTTTTGCTTTTATTTATTAATAGCTAAATGCTTTTGCCCGACATAGCTTTCAAGTCGAAGGATAGGGAGATTCTTTAATCATTGACAACTTTAAGATCGTAACGAACGTACTATTTTGTTTCCGATTTGGGTATAATGGTAAAAATTTTACTGAAATCCAAAACACTGGATTTATACTAAGAATAATAACAAATAAACGTAAATACCTAGACAAATAAATAACAATTAAAATTATATTCTAAAGGTCGCTTCTTTCAGGTAGAATGGTTATCTGTGGATTAAATAATTTTATGTACCAAACCTATTTTGCAGTAGCAACTCTAGTGTTAAATGATTCACACCACTCAATGTGATTGGTTTTATTGTAGTTTCCTTTTAATTTAAAAAAAATCCAAACCATCGTCAACATAAAGGGTATGTATATTATTCTATTCTTAGAAATTTTATACAAATGGACTAATAAAAATTAACGGCTTCAAGGGGACAATGATTTGATATCTCGGTCACTCGGTCAGGAAGTGTCATTGTTCTCTACCTTTAAAATTGAATTACGAATACTGAATTTATTTAATTAGCAGTTTAATTTCAGGATTATAAGAATTGTTCTGTTTGTTTATACAACAGAAGTAACCTGACAAGTAAATTTAAAGATGTATGCGGCGCTTGTCTTTAACGCTTTTACAAAATATGACAATTTTCTTAAGTGAAAAGTGTATACAGGAGTTTTAAATACCTACTTTGCTTCCTATGCGATGTATTTTTAACGCTTACTGGGAAATCGTATATGCACGAAACTCCTTCAAGGAGAACTAAGTCGGGATCTCTTCTTTTAAACTAAATAAAATGAAAGGAATTTGATTTTAGGGGATAATGCCTTCAGGAAACCTCAATACTTTTCAGGAATACTCCTAAAAGCAAAGAGGAATTCGTGTACAGGATTTTTATTTTCCGTGGGCTTCCGCTCTATGGAAGTGTAAGAGTAGTATTTATTACAGACAAGATCGATTTACAATCTACCAAACGCAGAAAAGAAATCACTCCAAGTTGAAACTGGTGGGATAATTGCGATAAAACAAATTATAACTTACCCAGCTGGACTGCCAGGTAAAACTAAAAATAAACGCGTCTTCTTTTTTGTTAGTATGCTCATGCTTATGGTTAGTAATCACTTATTCATAGCTTATGTATATCTTATTCGTAGACTCTTCAGGAGTCCTCCTCTTCAGCCCTGGTCATCCATGCTTGTTGGTGTTGCGATGTTTTGTGTTATTGTATAGTTTACAATCATGAAATGTGGTTATTTTTGGTGTAAAGAAAAGAAAAAAAGATTTATGTTTATTTGAATATCTAATAATGCGTTAACTGGTTTAAGTGTGTGTGTGTGTGTGTGTGTGTGTGTGTGTGTGTGTGTGTGTGTGTGTGTGTGTTGTTTAGTGGGGTGTACCGTGCTTAGTGTGATTATTCGATTCGTCGTCCGGTTTCATGCTAGGTCGTCATAGAATAGACGAGAGGAAGCGGAGATCATATGCGATTTTGTCTACAGATGATTGTATCTCCTCGGGTAGGTCATCAAGGAGTTGTGTAAGGGTCGCGGGGGATGCTTGAATTTTAATTTAGGTTTTCTTCGTGGGAATTGGGGAAAACGGTAGTTGAAGGGTGTGATAACGATCTCTTTGGTAAGGATAGTGCCGCCGAAGATTCTTTTATGTGCAAAGTTTTCTGTATTGTTTGGATTCTTTGTGTGTGATGGTTGGTATGTTTGCGTGTTGTGTTGTGATGTCACTAGGAAGCAATAGAGGAAAGGTGATTGGGGTTTATGTTAGTGTATATGGGTGCGCTGAAATCAAAACAGGGCGTATATATGTTTTGTAAGTGTGTTGTGGTGTTTTGGGGTGGCACCCTCTGATTCTACCCCGGAGGGCGCCAAGTAGGTGTGCGCGATTTCTTATCCTGTTAAGTGTTCTTTGTACATAGGGGAGCCAATTGAGTGTTCTAGTTAAAGAGGATTCCTAGGTAGGTGGCTTCTTGTTGGAATGAGTTTTTCTTGGTTTAGGGCGAGGGAAACGTTTCTGGAGGCAAGGTGTGGGAACTTATCTTCGGTGTAATTAGGATATCGGAAGAGGATTGTTTGGGTTTGGTGGGATTCACGGAGACACTCCACCGGTTCGCCCAGTTGGAGAAGTTCCAAATGGTTTGGGATATGGGACGGGAGGCCGTTTCGCTGTTCCAATTAACCGTCCAGAAGGCGGTGTCATCCACAAACTGCACAACGACTACTCCGGGTTGCGTGACTTCGGAAATGTCGGATACGAAGATAATGTAGATGATCAGGGCTAAAAAACCTTGTGGTACGCCTGCTGTAGGTTTGGAAAGGATCTGAGGAGGTTTTGCCTACTTTAACCCGAACTGACCGATTGGTCAGGTACGAGAGTAGGAGTTTGAAGAAGGGAACGGGTATGTTAAGGCTACGGATCTTGTGCAGCAGAATGGCGTGCAGACCCTGTCGAATGCTTACTTAATGTCCAGAAACACAGCCAGATTGCATTGCTTGTAATTGAATGTTCTGGTGGTCTCTGTAAGCAGATTCAACAAGGGATCGTGACACGTTTGGTTGGGACGGAAGCCGAATTGGCTGTTGGGAAGGAAGTGGTTAAATTCGAGGTGGTCCCTGAGTCGCCTGGTTAGAATCTGCTCAAATCATTTTCCGAGACTCAAGAGGGAGATTGGTCTATAGGAGGAAGGTGAGGTTAGGTCGGCGTGTGGTTTGGGTATCATGACGGTGGATGCCGATTTCCAGTCCGTCGGTAAGTGGGGTAGGATTAAGCATTGGTTGTAGATGTTGGAGAGTAATCGGAGGGCTAGGTCGGGTAAATGTCGGAGGATTTTTCGATTTAAACCGCCATGACCTGGGGCAGAATTTTTCCGTTTTTTGAAATAAGTGTGGAGCTGGTCGGCGTGATGGGGGCATAGAAGGGATTCTCGTTATCGAGTTATCGGGTTTCAGGAAGGTTAAGCTTGCGGAATTCTTCAAGGCAACCCTCAAGGAGTACTTTAAACCGGTTACCGAATTGGACATCACCTGGGGATCGGAAAATGGATTGGACACCACCTCCAATCCATTATGTGGATTGGAGGTGGTGACCAAAGAAATCGGTCTTTTGTAGTGTTTTAAGGTGTTGTGTGATAGGGGTGATGTTAGCGTGTTGTATGGTAATTTCGGTGGGTGTTCTATAGTGTAATCGGTGTATTCTCTGTAGGATTCGGCGTTGACATGAGGCTATGGAATTTAGGTCTTTGGGTTTTAGGGTAGTGCACAATGGAGCACGGTAATCTATGACGGGCCGTATGAATGTCTTGTAGGTATGTTGTAGTGTTTCGGGTTGACAACCTCCTATGCGTCCCCTAAGGGCACCCAGGTGGTTGGATTGGTTCCGGACTTTGTTCAGGGTCTTGTTCAGGTAAGCGTTCCAGTTAAGGTTCTTCGTAAATGTAATTTCCAGGTATGTTATGTCGTCAACTAGCGGTAATCCTTCCCCTTGCAGGGAGTAATGGAGAGTAATTTGTGTCGAGTGTAGTTAGGGTGCCGGAATAGGATGGCTTGGGTTTTGGTGGGGTTTATGGAGACTCTTCATTGGTTGGCCCAATTGGAGAAGTTCCGTAGGGTATTGGATATACTGTTGGAAGCGTTCTTGGTTGACCGATTAGCTGTCAAGAAGGCAGCGTCGTCGGCAAACTATGCCAGGGATACTCCGGGCGTTGTTACACTGGGGATATCATTGGCGAAAATAAGGTATAGTATTGGTGCTAAGGCAGAACCCTGAGGTATGCCTGCTTGCGGGGTGAAACTTTGTGAAATGGATGAACCTACTCGGACTGGTACCGTCCCATCTGTTAGATACGACAGTAGGAGCTTCGTTAGCTCGGGGGAGGGGGTACCTAATGTTTGGATTTTGTGAACTAGACCAGCATGCCAGACTCTGCCAAAGGCCTGCTTTATGTCTAAGAACACGGAGAGGTTACAATAGCGTTGGCTAAATGCTCGTGACGTTTCGGTTAGGAGTTTCAGTAATGGGTCCTGACAGGTTCTATTAGGTCGGAAGCCGAACTTGCTGTCGGGTAAGGGTTTATTGGATTCTATGTGATCTCCCAGCCTTCGGCATAGGATCTGCTCTAAACATTTCCCTAGGAAGCTGAGGAGAGAAATGGGTTGGTAAGATGAGGGTTCTGTCAGGTCGGAGAAGTTTTTAGTAATCACGACGGTCGAGGCGTATTTCCACACCGTAGAAGTATGAAAGAGAGAGGCATTTGTTATATATGGACGTTAGGCGTCTGATCGCTGGGGGTGGTAGGTATCTCAGTATGAACCTATTGAGTCCGTCTTGTCCGGGAGCGGATATTTTGCATTTTCGGAAGTAGTTGAGGGTTTGAGCTGAAGTAATTGGGCAGAAAAACGGGTCACTATCATCCAAGATTTTCTCGGTAGTTCGGAGTTTTTGAAATCTTTGCGCTAGACGATTTTTAAAGTCGTCATCGAGTGAGGGATCGTTAGGTGAATTATAGACGGATTGTAGGTGGTGGCGGAAAATTTCGGCCTTGTCTTGATCACTGGAAATTAAGTTACCCTGAGGATCGGTTAGGTGGGACTTGGGTTTGGTTTTCCTTTTAGTGAGTATATTGAAGGTGTACCCAAACTTCTTGCCATCTCTATAGTTGAGATTAGAGGTGGTCTTGACCCATTTTCTTTGTGTATGTGTTGGTTTCCCGCCGAATTAAGGCGTTTAATCGGTTATATTCGGTCTTGAAAGCGGGGTCACTTGATGTCAGGAATTCGCGACATACTCGCCTCTTCCATTTAATCAAGTTTATGATGAATTGTGGGAGAGGTTTGCAGGAGATGTAAATTGACTTTTGGGGAATTGAGGCTTCGACCGCTTCCGCGCTAAGGGAAGTTAAGTCGGTGACCGCTCTCTCGACATCGTTGGGAGTGTGGATATCGTTCACCTGAAGATTATTGGATATGTATTTTCCAAATACATTCCAATCAGCGTTTTGAAAATCTCTCCGGATAATGTGAGTTGGAGGAGGGCGAGGCACGGGGGCCGACGGATGTTTCAACGGAAGGGGTAGATGGTCCGATGTCGTGGTTTCATCTAAGTGGCAATCGTGGGACATACGGTGAATTAGTGACTCAGTGCATATAATGTGATCGATTATAGAGGCACCTTGATGACTAATAAAGGTAGGATTGTTGTTCCTTATCCGGAACAGTGGTAGGGTAAGAATACTGTGGGCTAGGCGGATACTGTTTCTATTGTTCGTGGAATCTCCGAATTGGACATGTCGGGCATTAAGGTCTCCTAGGAGGTAGCATTGGGTAGGGCGGAGATGTGGTCTAGGATATCATTGGAAATGGCTTCTTCTGGAGGATTGTAATAACAGAAAAAGGTGACGGGAAGGGAAAAGTGCACCGTTGCAGCTACACATTCGAGATGCTGCAGGTGCGGAGGAAGAGGATAAGGGGTGGCAGTATATGAATTCTTGGTTACGAGGCCTGTGCCTCGCAAACTATTGTGGGAGCTAAATTGATGGAATGAATTATAGCAAGCAAAGTCAAGGGTACAACGGTTGGTTAGTTTTGTTTCTGTGATTGCAAGGACTTGTATTTGATTTGTGGTTAATAGATTCTTAATGAGGCGCTTCCGACGGAAACCCCTCGCATTAATTGCGTCGGGTCCACTTATATAGTCCGCACTTTAACATGATTGGATAATGATCTAATTCGCACCCGGGCGGGATTGGACCAAAAATGAAGTGGTATTCTGGTGGGGGTTCTTGCGTTCAAATCTTAAACGATTCCTTAATTACGTAAGAAGGGGTAAAATTTAATTATTTTAACTTCACCGGAGCATTTTTCTACAACATAAATGCACAAAAATAAATAATTCATTTGCGAGTTTTTGTACAGATTTTTGGATATTTACAGCCGTCAGAGCAATCGATTGAATTCTCTTCTTTTCAATTCAATTATGGTGTTTTGGGGTTTAGAACGCGGAAATAACTTGCGTTTAACTTAGGTGCTAGGAATTGCTTTTAAATTAACAAATACCACAGTAGCTTAATTACATTTATTAGTATTTCTGAGGAACTACGTTTCCGCTTGCCTTGTACATACGTAACATATAAGATGACTTACGCGTTACTTCAGAACATGGATCCCTTGTCTGGTGGCAGAGTTAATTTTGAAAGGCTGCTTTAATTTAATTCTTTGTTGCTAGGGAAGTTTTCCAAGTTACTTAACTTATCTATCAAAGTATTATACAACATCAGTCGTACATATTTAGTCTTGCTTTTTTCTCACCACCTTTCGCTTGAAGTATATTCGTTAATTAATTAATTCTTTAGCAGAAAAAAAGCATTGTGGATTAAAATTTCATATTTTGATATTATCTCACTTGTTTGGCATTGTAAACAGTTGATAGTGGGAGATTTATGAAGAGGTCTCTGAATTATCGACAGTGAAATAGTTTAGTGGACTTTAATTTGTATATTAACCGTGTAGTAACTAAATAAATATTTTAAAACATATGTTCAGCATACCAATACAAATGTGACCAGTATTATTTTACCTCAAAATCGAACAATCTATTCTAAAAAATATCAATGCATCCAGTTATTACAGACAAATACGACAAAAACTGGTTTGAAAACTTTATTTGCGTAGAATTTAGGAAGATTTTACGTTTAGTTTATTGTAGTGTGTACATTAACAGTATTTTCCTATATTTGTTTAAGTAACATGGCAGTGCTGTTGTATATGGTAAGTATGCTAATTTTAAATTGCTAGCGTGGATTATGAGTTTCAATAGAATGAATATGTATAAACACGAAAAAACGAATGTGTTTTAAATTGTAATGTTTTCTCAATGGGGTAGATTTTCTACGCGATATCCACCACATCTATTTGAAGAACGGATTGGACGAATAAGACACCTAATCACAGAGTAGATAATGACAAAAGACATGTATATCAAATTTGTCATCGCCACATTTACAATGAGTTCCAATACGAGGGAACCAGCAAGGTTTCGTGGTTTAAAGCGAAATGTATTTCCTACTCGGTACGTCATATTTTGCCAAGAATTAAGCGAAACATATATATATATATATATATATATATATATATATATATATTATATATATATATATATATATATATATATATATATCTATATAACTTTGACTTAATAAAATAGTAGTGTCTATCAAAATTAGAAAGAAGTACAAAACACGCTACGAAATTTTATTTAGTATAACTCGCACTCAATTGCATGGTCTTCTCGCTCTTTATGCTACTATAAAAAATAAAGCTTTTTCTAACGTAATAAATATGTCGTAAGTCTAAAATTTAACTAATAGTTCTAATTAATAAAGGTAATTATAATATACTGCTATCATCCTCTGACTAGGCGGTACACCTTCTGAGATATTAGTGTGATATGCACCTGTTGATCAGTAAAGCAATTATGCATGAAAATGTGTCCAATATACATCTTATACAGTTAAATTCGGAACGTAGCATGTGACTCTATAAACAGATGTACTTGTTTAAACTCAATTTTGTAGAATTGTTTGTTAGCTACCTATTAATACCTAACTTTTGTTGTATTTATAATGTTTGTTGGCTTGATTATATTATGGGTTTATTTTACCTAAGGTACACTGGCACGTGAACAGTATACAGATATATTTCGTTTATTACTAAATTAGTCCTGCACATATTTATGTTATGCAAATCCAACGTTTTGTAATAATGTTTCGAGCGAAGCTTTGAATGAAAATAATATTCTCCCTTAAAAGAGGTTAAGAATAATAAATTAACTTACTTTCTAAAAAATGTACTAGAGACGAATTCTATATATTGTAAAGTGCCTCATTTGATTAAATATTATGTATCAATTCACTTACTTTGGATTGATTATTGTGATTGTGATACTAATAGTTAATGTACATACCGGACTATTACCTACCTGGAGAAGTACAATTAGTATCCTGTGAAATGTAGAAAAGAGCTACAATTCAATGTAATTATGGATAAATGATTTATTGTAAAGCTCACTGCAGAGCTAGAGTAATTAAAAATTAAAGTTGTTAGACGACCGGAAATACAGGGATCTTAATAGCTGAAGTAATTGATTGAAACAACCGAGAATCAAACCTCATTATCGAATAATCCTAATACATCGTCTCCGATAATAGTTATTTGTAATATAAGTAAAGAAAAGTATTGTGTTTCTTTACGAATCGAAATCTTTCTAATCCAGGCGCCACAGAGATTAGAAACGCGATGAGTAAAAAAGAACCTACTTTTCTTTAAGAATAACACATACGATTTTTTCGGACACTAAATAAAATTATATATATATATCAACCGTGTCCAAGATAAGGATGCCCACTATGGGGATCTCGGAAACGGTAAGAGATGGAAGGTCGGTTAAATAGAACAAAAGTTACGCATTTAAGAGGATGTATTTATGGTCTTTGTAGAACTCGAATATCTCTTTTAGTTTTTGAGATACTTGAAAAAAATTTTATTTTCTGATTTTCGTTTTTATTTTTTTCTGACCTTATTTGAAGAGCTACTTAATGCTCTTATTCAATTTTTGATACAACGTTTCGTTTATTAGCAACCATCATCAACTTTATTTTTTTAAATACACGAAAAAATTATTTTTGCCATATTTAAGTTCTCTCCTTGATTCTGAATTCAACGATATATCACACTTTACATTTTTGATACATTTCGGATGAGAAAATTCATATTCAATGTAAAACATCGAAAACGTACAGTTAAAACTAATACTAGAAACATTAGAAAACCGTAAAAAATCTAAAGGTGTTATATCTGGAGAACGGGCTGGCCACAGTACATTTGTATGAGTGCCAATACATCTTTCTGGAAATCTAACTGAGGTATTCTCTGACAACTCTGGAATTATGTGCTGATGCACCGTCCTGCATAAACCAACAACCTTCAACTTCTTGGAAAGGCAAATCATTCAAAGCTATCTCTAAATATTTTGGAGTAAAATATGGGAACGTTCAGAATTTAAGGACTCGTGGTAAATGAAAGGACCTATAATTCGAGTACCGAATATGGCAGCCCACATATTAAATCCGAAACGGTGTTGGTGTTTGGCCGTTTTGTACAGACGTGGATTTACTCTTGCCCAATAATGAGCATTTCTACGATTAAAAATTCCATTATTATTAACCACACTTTCATCGGACCATATTATTTTATTTGGAAAATATTCATTGACTTGAGATTGACGTGTATACCATTCGCAAAATATTCTACGTCTTTCTGGGTTACCTGGTCGAAGTCCTTGGCAAATTCTAAATTTATATGGATGTACTTTCTCCTTTTTAGAACATAATGAGCTGTGGAATGGGCTATGCCAGTTGCCTCTACAATTTTCCTAGTAGAAACCTCTGGATTGTTCGTTACAGCTAATAAAACAGTATTGGCTTTTTCTTCATTTTTTGCGAGATTTTACAGGTTTTTTGAACGCACCGTATTCTTTTAGATTAACTGCTAATGTGCGAAAATTTCTTTTGTGAGGTTGACGCCTTTCTGGATATTTGTTTAAATACATTATTTCGGCTTCAGAACAATTACGTTGACACAAAATGTAACACGTGAGTATATCGAATTTTTCATTATTTGAAAAATGCACTCCTACCATATTGTTTTTAGGTAAACACAAAATGTAATTAACTCAAAGACCTCCAAACAAACGTAATACGGACAACAATCAATTATGACAGGTAGGTAAACAAAATGCAAAGCCAACTTATTTTTATCAAATGCATCAGTACGACGGAAGATGTATTTTAACTGTTTAATTAATAATGTTTACACTAAATACATACTTGTGAATTATTTTATTCGCAACAGGCATTAGAAAATGAGAAAACATTATTTTATAATAATTTTACAGTTTTCTAATGTTCCTAGTATTAGTTTTAACTGTACGTTTTCGATGTTTTACATTGAATATGAATTTTCTCATCCGAAACGTATCAAAAATATAAAGTGTGATATATCGTTGAATTCATAATCAAGGAGAGAATTTAAGTATGGCAAAAATAATTTTTTCGTGTATTTAAAAAAATAAGGTTGATGATGGTTGTTAACAAACGAAACGTTGTATCAAAAATTGAATAACAGCATTAAGTAGAGCTAGAAAAGTAGCAATGAAAATGTGCTCTTCTTTTCTTGATAGCTCTTCAAATAAGGTCAGAAAAAAACAAAAACGAAAATCAGAAAATTAAATTTTTGAAATATCTCAAAAACTAAAAGAGATATTCGAGTTCTACAAAGACCATAAATACATCCTCTCAAATGCGTAACTTTTGTTCCATTTAACCGACCTTCCATCTCTTACCGTTTCCGACATCCCCATAGTGAGCATCCTTATCTTGGACAAGGTGTATATATATATATATATATATATATATATATATATATATATATATATATATATATATATATAATTAAGAAATTGAAGAAAAAATTATAATGTTCACCTTACCTACCAAATTACAAAAAAAAAATATAATACTTATAATTTACGACTATTCGACGGCTTAATGCTTTACGCACAATAACAATATAAAATTTCATCTTTAGTTCTTGATCTTGGTTTTTTCCGTGCCTAAAAATACTACCTTTTACAAATAGGAATGACAGTGCTGGTAACGTAATAACCGACTACTTAACACTTAAAATATGCAAAATATAAGAAATTTGTTTCTTAAGGATTTGATCATGATCCTCCTTTAGGAAAAAATTACTCTCGTGCTATATTCTACGTTTATCTTTTATTACTCTTTGTGTTTTTTTTTGTGTGGTTTTTCAATTCAGTAAACATATAAATAATGTGTTTTTTCGGACACTCAGTGGAAATGGACCATATTTCCTTATTACAAATCGTAAAGAAAAGTATCTCTTTTCTTTATAGCAACCATTTCTTTATAAAGAATTATTAATTATTTATTGGAATAAATATTAAACATACAACTATTAACATTAGAAAACCTTATGATTGCACAACGTTTTAACTGTAAATCATTAAATGATAGTGACCATTTTAATAAAACCTCCTGATGAACTCCTCCATTTGACGTAGAAAATGATGAATCGCTACATACAGGAGCCAACTGTAATTCAGAACGTTCTAGGACAACATCTGATGGATTCTGCCATCCACTGTTTGACGATGATGGCTGATTAAAAATCATTTTCGAAGTCGCCATTTTATTGTTAATACTTTCTTCTATACATTCTTCTGGAGTCGTTTTTGATCGCATCCTCCATGATTTTTGAGCCTCCTGATATCCGCTCCATCCTGAGCAAGAGAAGTAGTTGACGTCCGACGCAGACAGTATCCAGTGTAACTGTCTGGGTTGGGTAATTTCAAATAATGGTCAATTTTCTTCGGCATCTTGTAGAAACTGTGGATCCCCACAGGTTGCACTGTATATTTATTGTTCATATAAAATATGAACAATCTTGAATGATTGATCTGTTTTGGACGTTAGCTTGCACATCTCCTGTACAACTCGATCTCATTAATTCTTCTCATTTCCGTCATAACGGTGAATATACGCTTCTTCCTTGTCTTAGTGTCATAGTTGATGACAACCAAAATAGAGACGGTGTCCTCGATATCCTTCACATTGGACTCTCTTAGCTCCTCATTACGACATGCCCTATACAGACCGAAAATTATCACCACTTTAATCATAAGAAAAGTATCGTCAGGCGCTTCTGTCAAAAATTTTGATATCATCCTGCGATAAATTTTTTTTTTTTTTTGCTTCATATCCCTCACTTTGGCGCTTTAAATATAACTGCAACTTCTCATAATTCGATATGTCGACGTTTTATTCCACTATCACCGTCTTTCAGCCTGATGTCAAATGTAAAGATAAAACTTAAAGTAAGTAAATAAATGTATTCAGGAAAACTAACCTTTTCATGAAAAAAAAAACTAGCATAACTTCTTCGTCGATATCCCTTACATTCTTTGAAGTCTTCTAAGAATTGAAAATATTGTAGGTCTTCCCATATGTATCTCGTGCTTTTAAGGGTAATAAACTAATTACAGCTTCAAGCGCTGATACCGATATTTCAGGATGATTTTCATTATTTATTTCCATTTTCATGCGGTAACACTTGACAAAATGTTGGTTTACCCATTTTTGTTTAGTTGCTTCAGTGATGGAAACGGCAATTTGATTCTCGGGCTTGTCATGTATTGTTTAAATAATTTCTTATAAAATATAATATATGTATATATATATATATATATATATATATATATATATATATATTTGTATAATGTGCATTGTTACGCTAGAATTATATGTAAACCCTACATTATGAGGAGAATGGCGTCATTACTGCGCTGGCGTAGTAAGGCTAAAACAGAAATTTTGGTTTTTATCGTGTTCATGATACCGGAGACAATTGAAATTGTTATGATATACTAAGTTATGTTGCTAGTTAATATTGCCGTTGTCATTTTTTCCATAACTTCCCTGAAAATTAATTTTTACGGAAATATAACCTCAACCAAAATTCTAATTATTTCTAATACCAATGCAGTCGCTACTGTTCTAGTAAATTGTAACTAATGTAGAAGTTATTTCAAACAAAGTAGTGCCTTTTGAAGTTCTAAAAAATGTTAATAAATGCCCTTTTAGGTGAAAATTAAAATCAACAGCGTAGTAGTGACATTAGACATATATATATATATATATATATATATATATATATATATATATATATATATATATATATATATATATATATATATATATATATATATATATATATATATATATAGTTCTAGTCAAAAGTCCCTTCCTTGTATCTGTTGAACGGTTTTACTTACACTAATGAAATTTGGAGGGTGAATATAAACGGATACAAGCTTCTCAACTAGTCATGATAAGTGACGTAATAGTCCTATATGACGTCACAGAGCCACAGTGACCAATAATTTTGAATAGTACCTTATGGCAAGTGACATCTCGTTTGAAAGGTATTAAAATTGCCTAGTCAGTAATACTAATTTTGTTAGGGTTTAGGTTGATTTTGATAGAAAAATTAAATAAATACTAAAATTATAGTTTGGCATTTAATTAATCAAGATTGTGAAGTCTGCCTCTAGTTAATTGTCAAAAAAGTTGACGTTTTTTAACTCTCTCGTTGTTTTTACTTTGATAAGTTTTTATACTTTGACTATTCAGTTTAATTATTCTTTAAAGCGACGTATGAGTGTCTACATAGACAAAATGGTACATACGGTAGCCGACAAAGTAGCAGCTATCTTAATAATTGGTGAATTGGAGGGAACTTCTTCAGAAGTTTGAAGCAACCGGTAGTGTTCAAGATGTCAAACGATCTGGTCGATCAACAATTAGTGACGACAAAAAAATCGACATAATTGCAGAAATGGTAGTACACCCTACTTCTTCAACAGCCAAAGTTGCGTCTATCTGTGAAGTCAGTCAAAGGACAGTACATAGGGTGTTGGTTAAAAACAAATTTCATCCATACAAATTAAAAATGGTGCACCAACTTTCAGATGATGACCCCGACCGAAGATTTGAATTCTGTGAAAATATGTCCAATCAAATTATCTAACACCCAGACTACATAAAATCAATTTGTTTTAGTGACGAAAGTACTTTCTTCTTCAATGGAAACGTTAACACACAAAATTTGAGATATTGGAGTGACACAAATCCTCAAATCTTTCGTGAAAAACATACTCACTTTCCAGAAAAAGTAAAAGTTTGGGCAGGTATTTTGGGAAACCAAATAGTTGGACCTGTTTTTCTCAATGCTAACTTAACCGGTGAAGTGTATCTGGAGATGTTACAAAACGCAATTGAACCGTTAATTCTTGAAATTTTGGAAGATAATCTAGATGAATTCGGCAACTTGGAAATAACGTTCCAATAAGATGGTGGTCCTGCACACTATTATGGTGCAGTAAGACGTTACTTGGATGAAGAATATCGTGACAGACGGATTGGACGACGAGGTCCGATAGAATGGCCACCTCGGTCACCAGACCTGACACCATTAGATTTTTTTCTGTAGGGGTACTTAAAATCTAAGGTTTACGCTACAGCACCAAGCAGTATGCACATTTTGAAACAAAGAATTGTTGAAAAATGTAGATCAATTTCCGCAGACACATTTGAACTAGTAGGACACGAGTTTAGCAATAGGAGTCATTACTTTCAGGAATTAAGTGGAGCACATTTCCAACATTTACTATAAGAATTGGTCCTTGAATCTTGATTAATTAAATGCCAAACTATAATTTTAGTATTTATTTAACTTTTCTATCAAAATCAACCTAAACCCTAACAAAATTAGTATTACTGAATAGGTAATTTTAATACCTTTCAAACAAGATGTCACTTGCCATAAGGTACTATTTAAAATTATTGGTCACCGTGGCCCTGTGACGTCATATATGACTATTATGTCACTTGTCATGACTAGTTGAGAAGCTTATATCCGTTTATATTCACCTCCAAATTTCATTAGTATAATTAAAAATATAGATATATATATATATATATATATATATATATATATATATATATATATATATATATATATATATATATACACCAATTCGAAAGGCCCACTCAAGGGATAGAGATGGCGCTACTCTTAACTCTCACATATCGTCTTTTGTGGCCATTATACATACGTTCAAATATTTCATGACAGATCTACCCGCTCTTAATGAGTCACGATAATGATGAAATCGGTTGGGCGGTGGTCTGACATGGCGTTCTTGTCTCTGAACACTACGAAAGCTAAGTTATATTGTTGGGTTTATTTTAATAATTTTGGTTAAAAACCAAATTGTAATAAAGTTTAAGGACCACTGATATATCCATATATTTAAAAATCGTTGCTTACGTTCGCTAAGATTGAACTTACTTATAGAATTTGTCAGAAACGGATGCGAAATATGCGTTTATCTTGTGCTGCCCCTCTTCGCAGCCGTAAAAAATATTTTATTAATTAAAAGATTTATTAGTTTCATGGGTGGGGGTGTCGGTCGGCAATTATGTTTACCGACTAAAGGTTGGGCCCATATAAATTTGTAAGGTCTGTATAAATAATGCCGTTTACGAATGAAATAACATTTGAAATGCTTGCTATTTATTTTGAATGTGTGAAAAATTCAACTGTTGCTGCGACAGTTTATGCTGCGCGGTATTAAAAAAAAAACAAACTCGACCTCCGGCGGTCCTCGACGAATCCATAAAAAGAAAACATGGAAAAATCGTGTTTCGCCATTTAAAATATCAACTGAAAAACCAATATATCTCAAAAAAGAAATTTGCTACGGTAGGTATTATTGCCTTCTAAGGTAATAAATAGTCCTAACACATTGATGAAAACCGTCATCCTTCTCAAAACCGGCAATTTATTTAAGAAGAGAATAAAATACAACCTAGGTTAATAATAATCATTTCTTAGCGTCATAAACCTTAGTAGGCTGTGGAAACAAAGTTAGAAGTAATACGCCAAAATATTGTTATTAATTTTCCTAATCGCATTGGTACCATTTCGTGTTATTCTTCGTTTTTCGTATTGTTTAAGTTTTTATTGCATTTCTTCGTATTGCGTTGTCTTTTAGTGTTACAAAATGCTTTATACCAACGAAGAGTTATTTGACATGGTAGGTGTTTATTTTGAATGCATGAGAAATGCTACGGTTGCTGCAATGGTATATGCGCATCATTATCCTGATAGACACCACCCGAGTAAAAAGTTTTTCTTCGAGTTTGCGAACAACTGCAAACGTTTATTTTACTGTATACCGCAGAAAACGCAGTGGACGCACGGAAGAAGAGATTATTAATGTTTCAGCTAATGTCCATTTTAATCCTCACCTAAGTACCAGAACTATTGCGCAGAACCTGCGAGTAACTCGAACTACCGTTCAAAACTTTCTCGAGGAGCACAGATAAGCGAGCTTTCGATTTTGAACCTCCACTAAAAACTTATAAAGGTTTACTTAGTGCTTTTCTTACAAAAACCAGTATCGTGTTGAACCAGTGGTCCACCATCTTGTTTCAGGTTTCAGGTTACATCCACTTGGTACTGTACCAGGCATTGACTTCTGCAGATTTTGACCAAAGACAATACCACTGCCAATGGATTTTGGGTATGATGGTAGAAGATTGGCAAATACTTTCACGTAAATTGTGGACAGATGAGGCCACCTTTTATAGCAATGGGTTTGTGAATCTCCATAATACGCACTATTAGTCAAGAAGTAATCCGCACTGGATGCGAGAAGTCCAGCACCAAGATCGTTGGTCTGCAAATTGTTGGGCAGAAATTCTAGGAGGGCGATTTATAGTTCCATTCTTTTTTAATAACCAACTAAACGTGATAATTACCTAGATTTCTTAAGAGAGGAATTACCGATTCTGTTACAAGTGCCCTTGGAACATGATTGGACGAATAAGGGACTGTATTCAAACTATTTCAGTTGCTGAACTAGAGAGTGCAGTTTGGTCTACGGGGAAAAAGATGCTTATGTTCATCGAAAACAATGGGCGGCAGTTTGAACATCTAGGGCGGCGTTGATTAAATTGCGGCAATTAATTTAAATTCGTTCTCCAAATAAAATATGGTATAGATATTGCATAGCCAGTGGTTTAATACTTGTTTTACTGATATGTTCGGTTGGAAAAAAGATAGAAGGTAGCGGTTTACGCTGACTTTTCAGGAATTTTATCATCTATGTAGAAAGAGACATAAAGTACTATTTAAACATTTCATGATAATGCGTAATAATTGTTGTAGTGTCAAACAGCTTACTCTAGCTGCCACGGAAAAATCTATTCAGACAATTTTTATGCAGCATATTATTAAGTAAAAAGAGCTCTTTTAAACTAGACCTAGTTTGTTTAGTTCTGTTAACCCATATTGGAGTTATTACCATTTAAACTACATTTTATTATTAACAGTTGACGAGATATAGCCAGCCTACTCGTTTTTACTAGACTGGTAACTAATTACCTTATTTCAATTTCTGTAATTGTCAAATAAATTCTTGACAAAGGGAACAAAGGACGTTCCCGAAACGTTGAACTAATTTTTACGTTTATTTACACAAGTTTTAAAGAAAATTGTCTTATTTAAATATATATATATATATATATATATATATATATATATATATATATATATATATATATATATATATATATATATATATATATGTCCAACTTTATAGAAAACCTGCAAACATGTTTTTTAAAAAATTTAATTTTACATAACCTTCTCTTATAGGGTTTCTTAATGCATAACCAAATAAGTCTAAAAATTAAATAAGACTGAAGATGCGTAAACTATAATATCGATATTTTTATAGAATGGGGTTTTTTAACTACGGCCATAGGAATTTACATATTAAAAATGATGGTCTATGTTAACTTTTATTCTGGGGCAAATTTAAACTTAAATTTAACTTATGATGATAAGTGAAGCACTTCGCTGCATCTTTTCCTTAGTTAGTGTTATGGCAGTCTCCTTTAATTACTAGGAATCACGACCGTCTTCGAGTTCATTCGGCAACCAGCTTACTTTATTGTAACTACGCGACGCGTAGTTCCAATTTGGTGCGTACTACTAGAAATACTTTGACGTTGATAGAAAAAATTCAAAAATTCTTTTGACTCATAGCGCGAAGTATAAAAAATCAATCACATTTCATAACAAAATCATTATTAATATTCAGTTTACCTTTATAAAATGTATTACTTCGAACGTGAGTTTGATACAATTATTTTTTTCAATTTGAACAAATGAAGTGACGCTTTTAGAAGTGTTACGATAGTTATATAACTTTGACGTAATAAAATAGCAGTGTCTATCAAAATTAGAAAGAAGTACAAAACACGCTACGAAATTTTATTTAGTGTAACTCGCACTCAATTGCATGGTCTTCTCGCTCTTTATGCTACTATAAAAAATAAAGATTTTTCTAACTGGTAATAAATATGTCGTAAGTCTAAAATTTGTAACTAATAGTTCTAATTAATAAAGGTAATTATAATATACTGCTATCATCCTCTGACTAGAGCGGTACACCTTCTGAGATATTAGTGTGATATGCACCTGTTGATCAGTAAAGCAATTATGCATGAAAATGTGTCCAATATTACATCTTATACAGTTAAATTCGGAACGTAGCGTGTGACTCTATAAACAGATGTACTTGTTTAAACTCAATTTTGTAGAATTGTTTGTTAGCTACCTATTAATACCTAACTTTTGTTGTAATATTTATAATGTTTGCTTCGCTTGATTATATTATGGGTTTATTTTTACCTAAGGTATACACTGGCACGTGAACAGTATACAGATATATTTTCGTTTATTCCTAAATTCGTCCTGCACATATTTATGTTATTGCGAATCCAACGTTTTAAGTAATAATGTTTCGCAGCGTAGCTTTGCGAATGAAAAGTAATATTCTCCCTTAAAAGAGGTTAAGAATAATAAATTAACTTACGTTCTAAAAAATGTACTAGAGACGAATTCTACATATTGTAAACTCATTTGATTAAATATTATGTATCAATTCACTTACTTTGGATTGATTATTGTGATTGTGTTACTAATAGTTAATGTACATACCGGACTGTTACCTGGAGAAGTACAATTAGTATCCTGAAATGTAGAAAAGAGCCACAATTCAATGTAATTATGGATAAATGATTTATTGTAAAGCTCACTGCAGAACTAGAGTAATTAAAAATTAAAGTTGTTAGACGACCGGAAATACAGGGATCTTAATAGCTGAAGTAATTGATTGAAACAACCGAGAATCAAACCTCATTATCAAATAATCCTAATACATCGTCTCCGATAATAGTTATTTGTATTATAAGTAAAGAAAAGTATTGTGTTTCTTTACGAATCGCGATATTTCTAATCCAGGCGCCGCCGAGATTAGAAACGCGATGAGTAAAAAAGAACCTACTTTTCTTTAAGAATAATACATACAATTTTTTCGGACACTAAATGAAAAAGGATTATATTTTATAAGAAATTATTTAAACAATACAAGACAAGCCCGAGAAATAATTTGCCGTTTCCATCACTGAATTTTTTTGTAATTTGATAGGTAATGTGAACATTATAATTTTTTCTGCAATTTTTTAATTATATATATATATATATATATATATATATATATATATATATATATATATATATATTCATTAATTGCATTTTATTTAAAATTAACTTTTAAATTACATACAGTAAAAGATTAACTCGAGTTCCACTCCACTTTGCTAGAGTGGGGCTCTTCGATCTGAGCTATCGAGGAGGCAAATCACAATCGATTCAAGCTTGAACTGTATGTACTTCCCTAGTTACGATGCATTATAATTTTTATACACAGAGTGAAGGATCACAGTCAACTTTTTGTGAATATCATGTGAGCCCGCAATTCGCTAAGGTTTCGCACATGACAACACGTGACTGATTGTTAATTTTTATTTGCTGTATACAATAGTAATAAATAACTATAGAAATTGGTTTAGTGAACGCACAGAAGTTCAATTTAATAATCATTAATTGTATTTTATTTAAAATTAACTTTTAAAGTACATACAGTAAAAGTTTAACTCGAGTGGGACTTGAACCCACGACCTCCACTTTGCTAGAGTGGGGCTCTTCGATCTGAGCTATCGAGGAGGCAAGTCACACTCTGTGTATAAAAATTGTAATGCATCGTAACTAGGGAAGTACATACAGTTCAAGCTTGAATCGATTGTGACTTGCCTCCTCGATAGCTTAGATGGAAGAACCTCACTCTAGCAAAGTGGAGGTCGTGGGTTCAAGTCCCACTCGAGTTAATCTTTTATTGTATGTACTTTAAAAGTTAATTTTAAATAAAATACAATTAATGATTATTAAATTGAACTTCTGTACGTTCACTAAACCGATTTCTATATATATATATATATATATATATATATATATATATATATATATATATATATATATAATTAAGAAATTGAAGAAAAATTATTATTAATTTTATTAAATACATAAATAAAAGTTCACCTCGAGTAGGATTTGAACCTACGACCTGTACTTTGCTAGAGTACCGCGCTACCAACTGCGCCACCAAGGTTCAAGTTCATCGATAATTTTGTCTTTATGTATGTAGAACTACATACATAAAGACAAAATTTAATATTTACATATATATATATATATATATATATATATATATATATATATATATATATATATATATATATATATAACACACCAGTTTGAGAGGCCCACGCAAGGGATAAAGATGGCGCTACTCTTAACTCTTACATATCGTCTTTTGTGGCCATTATACATACGTTCAAATATTTGATGACAGATCTACCCGCTCTTAACGAGTCACGATAATGATGAAATCGGTTGGGCGGTGGTCTGACATGGCGTTCTCGTCTCTGAACACTACCAAAGCTAAGTTACACTGGTGGTTTTATTTTAATAATTTTGGTTAAAACCAAATTGTAATAAAGTTTAAAGACCACTGATATATCCATATATTTAAAAATCGTTGCTTACTGTTCGCTAAAATTGAACTTACTTATAGGATTTGTCAGAAACGGATGCGAAATATGCGTTTATCTTGTACTGCCCCTCTTCGCAGTTGTAAAAAATATTTTATTAATTAAAATATTTATTAGTTTCATGAGTGGGGGTGTAAGTCGGCAATGATGTTTCACAACTAAAGGTTGGGCCCATATAAATGTGTAAGATCTGTATAAATAATGGTATATCCTTTATAATGAAATTTACAAATGTATTACATTCAACTTAATAAATCTTCCATTTGAATGGAATGTGTAATTTAAATAATTACTATATTGTAAAATTATTATATTTAAATAAACTGCACGTATTCTATTCGGTATATCTTTAAACACTCGCCTTGGGGTCGGCCTTGAGGGTTACTGCAACATGTAGGTTAACAATTACGTGTAAGAACTATTAACGGGCTGGTTTGTTATAGTGGTAATAATTAGAGTAATGTACCAAATTTACTGAATTATTTTATTGCGTTCAGGTAAGTTTTGTTTTATGTTTCTTTATGTATAAATATCAGGATCAATGGGGTGTTAATTAAGCTTACCGACGTAAATTTAAATTTAAGGAGGTTTCACAATTACCGGAATTGAGGTTTACGTGTGTTAATTGTAGAAATTATAAATTTTTTTTAGGTAAAAGACAATCCTGGCCTCGATTAACATTGAGAGGTTAATGTAATTAAGGGTATAACGGATTAGATGATTATAATCCGAGAAAGCGTGTTATGAAGGATGGATAGATCAATCTTTGAATTTGGTGGTTACTTGAATTACGGCGATTGCACACGTCGTTTGAATGGTTAACTCATATAATTGGAATCTGCTTAATATAATGGAAATTATATATTGAAAAGAAAAGTTTTGTGTATTGAAACTGATCTTAATTTAATGCATTAATGTTGTGGACGTATTATGAATGGGGGTCGGGTATAATGAACGGGTTTGGTGTCTTGTACAGTGGAGCCAAAAAAGGGTGTTGTGGAAAATGTCTCGGATGAGCCGGAGTGATCTGGGTAATGAAATATGGCAGGTGGTTATATATAAACGTGATTGTTTCCGGTTATTTTTATTTTATTTATAATTGTCGTCAGGTTGTGTGAGAGGGGAAGGGGTGAATAGGAAAACTATATACGGAGATCCCTTACAATCCAAACCTGGGTAAAAGTACCCTGGAATTGGGGGAGAAACAGCGTCACCCTTCACGACATAACACAATTTAATGCTGGGAGCTAGTTTGACGGCGTATGGTTTCTTTCCCTTTGCGGCCGAAACAGGTTGGCAAAAGAAACAATAATAAATGATCCCCTATACTACTCGAGTATGTACACCGAAAAAAGTATATTAAGAACGATTGTTTAGTTCGATAGTTACAAGGGACAGGCAATTGGGGATCAGCGTTAAATGCTCGATGACAGACTGAGTAGGATAATTAAAATAATAGGTAACAGGAAATAGTAAAAGCAGGCCGGTAGTTTGACAGGTGCACAAGTATAGTCAGAATATCCATACTGATAGTTCAGCGATCGGGTATTTATAGGGGAAACTGGATGGGAGTGGGAAAGGCGTGCTCAACTAATAGGATTAATAATCAGGACAGGAATACAGTTGCGAAAATAATTTTTTATGAGAAATTATTTTGTAGGATAGGAAAATTAATTGTGTGTAGTTTGTTATTTATAGCTCAAATTAACAGTTTTTGAGTAAGTTAGCGTCGCTATCCTAAGGTGACCATTTATGTAAAAAGGGAATACGGGACATAAGCGCATCACACGAATAGTCTGAAGGGCACCAAATAATCCTCAATAAGGGGAAGGAGAGGGAGAAATTTCTTTTAAATTAGATACAAGATTATGTCTAATCTAGTCTAAGTGATAAATGTAATGGTTGTGTATGGTAAGTTTTAAGGTATTGCATGTTATAATGCAGCAGTGTGAAAAAATAAAACAAATCTATTTCTGTATCTTACTTCGGTTTTTAAAATTACATAGCTAATAAAAGGGGGAGCGAAACGTTAATCATTTGTATATCTTTTCAGTGAATGCACCATTCGGAAAATATCTAGGCGACCATGGAGATGCTTAAAAATGTATAACAATTCATTACAAAATTATGTTTTGTTTCAATGTTATTACAGTAAGGTTAGTTTATTCGATTGTCCAAATTTTATTCATGTCGAAAAAATTATTTCCGTGGTGGCGTTGGGTTCCTATAAACACATGCACATTTCAAAAATTTTTAGTATGTTGTTTTGTGGTATATCTTCACTCTTGAAGTGGATAAAAAGCTCGACCTATTGTTTGTCAATATGAACCGAAACTTCTCTCCACTCTTTCATTTTGTGTCTGGTTGAATATTTTTTAATGTTTTGATTTGAAAAGTTCCGCAACATCTATATAAATATCGTGGTGTTGCTTTTAAAAAACAGTTAATGTTTCAATCTGACCACAATATTAGCAATACTGCCTTTACGGATGATGTAAAAAACTGGGTTTTGAATTATTTCTTGTGTGTACTCTAAAGTGATATAAAATGTGAAAATTGTACAATTTAAGTGTAATTTAGCTTGATTTAGGAAACATTATGGAAGCGTAAAGTTTTACTCTTTGTCTAGACCACTCATCTCTGGTGATTTAAGAGTTAGATTTGATGTGTTTGGTACTCTAAATTTTTATTATTTTAACTGCTTGTTAAAGGTTTTTAGAGTAATAAAAAATAAAATAGACGACTCTTTGGTTTATCTTAAAGTTCAATGTGATACCACCTTCTTAAAGTTCAATGTGGTACCACCTTTAGAGTGTTTAGCATTTATTTCGGATAAGGTAAAAAATGAGTAGATGGCCTGACGTTAACCTTCTTGCCAAGCTTGGGTAAGAGCTAATATTATTGATATGTACATCGCCAATTTTGATGATGCAAACTATTCAGAGCAGCGTTGAGGGGCAAATTTTTTAATAAACAAGCTTTACAGAATTCAGTTGAGAACAAAAGTACAATTAAAAGCGAAGCGCTCTTAGCCCTTTGGATTCCATTTTATATTTTTGTGTACTTTTGGAGTGTTACGAGAGTTGCCTATCAAGTAGTTAGAACAATAAGGAAGGAAAAAAACTTAGAGTAAACTTTTTATGGCTTTTCTTTAAGTTTCATACACAGGCGCATGCGTTCATAACCATTCTCGAAGCGTATTTCCACTTTAAAGTTGGTACCTCCAAAATATAGTTTTCAAAGGTTTCAAAAGGTGCGTAAGGAGATGAAAATCGCTGTCCACGCATTATTTTAACATTCTGGAATCGATAAATCTGATGAATACGGGCGCAAAGATAATAGTTCGATGTACCTCTACTTTGAATAATCAATTGGACGACATAGTGCATGGATGCCGACCATGTCATGATGGAGGATGATGCAATGTTTTTGGTTGTTTGTCCTAATTTAATCCATTCCTTTTACCAAACAAATTGTTGTATACGATTAAGCCTCAATTGTTTTTCGATCCTCAAAGGAATACTTTCGATATGTCCAGTACAACCAAAGAAGCAAGTGATCATTTTCTTGGAAGTGCGTCGTGAATGAACAACTCTTGTGGGACTCGGTTCACCTTGGAACATCCAAACAGCGGATTGTTGTTCAGCTTATCGATTGATACGATTATATCGAAGTTTCTTCACGTCTAACACTGTAGTAGACGGATGATTTTGCAGTTCCTCGGTCTAATTTTTTAATCATTGCCCTACACTATTAACACGGACCCATTTTGAACTTCCGCGAAATTATATGGAATCCATCAGGACCAGGTTTTTTCACAGCTAATTGATAATGAAAAATCGAATGTATTGCAATATGAGATATGTCAAGGGTTGCATCTACCTATCAGTGTGTCACATGCCGAGCTTCTACAATCTTATCCACGATTTTAGTCGACCTTCACAAGATTCATCTCTGACAGACGCTCGACCACGACGAAATTCTGTAAATCAATTATAAAGTTCCAATATCCTGATTTTGCAGTATTTTCCTTGTTTGATGATGGACGTTGCCAGTTTGATTCTTACAAAGTGCCCATGGCTACGATTTTGGTTTATTCCAAATTTCCCATTGGACATTCTGCTTGGTTGCATGATGGTCGATGTTGTTTTAAGACCACAGCAATGAATTTCTAGTAAGCTTGTTTGTTTATAATTGGTGAAAAACCGAGAGATTTCCGTTTCGGTTTGTTACTTGACTTGGTAGAGGTATGGATTACCGATGTTGGTGGAGCACGGTTGGTCCCCTTTGGAATTTTAGTTAAGCTGGCAGAAGATAGTGCTAGTTTAGGTGATGAAATACAGTGCGCTTAGGTTTTGAATGTCAGTGGAGTTATTGAAACACATTATTCCCCTTTGAAACGTTAATTCAATCGATCATACGCATTTGGTACGCCTTTGGATTGTTGGGTGAGTTGGCGGAACAGTGGTCGGCTCCCCTTTTGAAATGTTAGTTAATTTGACAGAACGCGGTTATATGTGGTTGGTTCTCCTGGTATTTTTAGGGGTTAAGTTCGTGGTTGTCCGCTTCTTGACGTTTTCTATGTATACATGAGTTGTAAATCCCTATTTCCCGAATGTCTATCCTTTGATGTTTCCTCATACATAAGAGGCGTACGTTGTGGTTATAAAAAAGGCAAAAATTAGAAAAGAGGGCCATATACAAAACAGAAGGATATAAATCATTATAGGAAGGCTCAAAAGGTAATGTGCAAAGTTCATGTTGGCTCAAAGGTGGGTATTTTCTATTATTACTATTATTAGGGATTTGCGGTTTTAGTAATTGCCATATCCCAGTCCAAATGTCAACATTTTTAAACACGAGCACAAATATTATCATTGGTTCTGTTTTATTAAAATGAAATTGGAGCTTATTTACATAATCACACAGTGTGGCGATTGCCTTGCATGGTTATGCTCCCACTTATGCTGTTTAGGTAAAAAGGTGACGTTAGGTTAGACATTAATAACGCAGTTACAAAGTTATGGAACTTGTGCAAATATAATGTATGCATATTGCTATTTAAAGAATAGAATAATTGCGGAAACACACTAATACAATGTAGCAAGCACAGTAATGTAATTGTTATAAGAATTTCAGTAATGTACAGATAACGAGAGCCTCGTTATGCAGAAAAGCTAACAAAAGTCACTCACCGTAGGTAAATCTTTTTGTGTGCGTGTAACAAAATACTTATCGAAAATAGTCGTAGGTGTAACGTATATTTCTTCAGTTAATGCGGAAGATGCTCGGAGAAGGAGTAATCGTAAACGGTTTCAATTTAGGTTCGAAGACCTATAACTAATATTTCACACCTCGGATGAATGGTATCCAATTGTGCTGTCAGAAATGGTTTAACTATCTCTTATGGAAGCACGAAAGATGATAATCTTGAGTAAATGTGTAAAGGACCAAAAAAACCTATATAAGACAACTGTGTTAGAATTTAAATCAATACCCAAATTTTTACAAGATATGATCTTTATGCTGTATTAAAATTTCAAAACATATACACATGCATTTCAAAGTTATGTCTAGTAAATAAGAAAAGAATGTGAACGAAGCTAAGGGTAGTAGAAACAAAAAAATTAAAGCCGAACTCAATTTCGAAATCCCAACAGGATTTATTTATATGGAAAAGATTAAATCCAGCAACAGGCTGTGTTAAAATTTTACTTGAGAAGTTCAATCAAATTTTTAAGGAAACCTTTTCCAAATTTTCCATCTGCTTCTAACTACACATTAAATTTCTTTGCCAAAAATGGCGTTTTTCCTTCTTCTCGGAAGGTGCCAGAAAACAAAAAAAAAAGCCTGATTAATTTCTACCAATACAATAATTTAAAACGGTCACATGTTTGAAAAATTTCCTATTAAGAACGAATTTTATTGGCAATGTTGCCATTTTCCAATAACCTATAGAATGAGTCGTAACTAAAGACCATAAATTTATAAACCAAATATACACATATCAACTTTGTCTAGATCACTCATCTCTGGTGATTTAAGAGTTAGATTTGATGTGTTTGGTATTCTAAATGTTTATTATTTTAACTGCTTGTTAAAGGTTTTTAGAGTAATAAAAAATAAAAAAGACGACTCTTTGGTTTATCTTAAAGTTCAATGTGGTACCACCTATAGAGTGTTGTAGCATTTATTTCGGATAAGGTAAAAAATGAGTAGATGGCCTGACGTTACCCTTCTTGCCAAGCTTGACTAAGAGCTAATATTATTGATATGTACATCGCCAATTTTGATGATGCAAACTATTCAGAGCAGCGTTGAGGGGCAAATTTTTTAATAAACAAGCTTTACAGAATTCAGTTGAGAACAAAAATACAATTAAAAGCGAAGCGCTCTTAGCCCTTTGGATTCCATTTTATATTTTTGTGTACTTTTGGAGTGTTACGATAGTTGCCTTTCAAGTAGTTAGAACAATAAGGAAGGAAAAAAACTTAGAGTAAACTTTTTATGGCTTTTCTTTAAGTTTCATACACAGGCGCATGCATTCAAAACCATTCTCGAAGCGTATTTCCACTCTAAAGTTGGTATCTCCAAAATATAGTTTTCAAAGGTTTCAAAAGGTGCGTAAGGAGATGAAAATCGCTGTCCACGCATTTTTTTAACATTCTGGAATCGATAAATCTGGTGAATACGGACGAAAAGATAATAGTTCGATGTACCTCTACTTTAAATAATCAATTAGACGACGTAGTGCATGGATGCCGACCATGTCATGATGGAGGATGATGCAATGTTTTTGGTTGTTTGTCCTAATTTAATCCATTCCTTTTGCCAAACAAATTGTTGTATACGATTAAGCCTCAATTTTTCTTCGATCCTCAAAAGGAATAATTGCGACATGTCCAGTACAACCAAAGAAGCAAGTGATCATTTTCTTGGAAGTGCTTCGTGAATGAACAACTCTTGCGGGATTCGGTTCACCTTGGAACATCCAAACAGCGGATTGTTGTTCAGATTATCGATTCATACGATTATATCGAAGTTTCTTCACGTCTAACACTGTAGTAGACGGATTTTGCAGTTCCTCGGTCTAATTTTTTAATCATTGCCCTACACTATTAACACGGGCCTGTTTTGAACTTCTGTGAATTATATGGAATCCATCAGGACCAGGTTTTTTCACTGCTAATTGATAATGAAAAATCGAATGTATTGCAATCTGAGATATGTCAAGGGTTGCATTTACCTATCAGTGTGTCACATGCCGAGCTTCTACAATTTTATCCACGATTTTAGTCGACCTTCACGAGATTCATCTCTGACAGACGCTCGACCACGATGAAATTCTGTAAATAAATTATAAAGTTCTAATATTCTGATTTTGCAGTATTTTCCTTGTTTGATGATGGACGTTGCCAGTTTGATTCTTACAAAGTGCCCATGGATACGATTGTTGGTTTATTCCAAATTTCTCATTGGACATTCTGCTTGGTTGCATGATGGTCGATGTTATTTTATGACCACAGCAATGAATTTCTAGTAAGCTTGTTTGTTTATAATTGGTAAAAAACCGAGAGATTTCCGTTTCGGTTTGTTACTTGACTTGGTAGAGTTATGGATTACGGATGTTGGTGGAGCACGGTTGGTCCCCTTTGGAATCTTAGTTAAGCTGGCAGAAGATAGTGCTAGTTTAGGTGATGAAATACAGTGCGTTTAGGTTTTGAATGTTAGTGGAGTTACTGAAACACATTATTCCCCTTTGAAACGTTAATTCAATCGATCAAACGCATTTGGTACGCCTATGGATTGTTGGGGAAGTTGGCGGAACAGTGGTCGGCTCCCCTTTTGAAATGTTAGTTAATTTGACAAAACGCGGTTATATGTGGTTGGTTCTCCTGGTATTTTTAGGGGCTAAGTTCGTGGTTGTCCTCTTCTTGACGTTTTCTATGTATACATGAGTTGTAAATCCCTATTTCCCGAATGTCTATCCTTTGATGTTTTCTCATACATAAGAGACGTACGTTGTTGTTATAAAAAAGGCAAAAATTGGAAAAGAGGGCCATATACAAAACAGAAGGATATAAATCATGATAGGAAGGCTCAAAAGATAATGTGCAAAGTTCATATTGGCTCAAAGGCTCAAAATATTTTTTATTATTACTATTATTAGGGACTTGGGGGTTTAGTAATTGCCATATCCCAGTCCAACTGTCAACATTTTTAAGCACGAGCACAAATATTATCATTGGTTCTGTTTTATTAAAATGAAATTGGAGCTTATTTACATAATTACACAGTGTGGCGATTGGCTTGCATGGTTATGCTCCCACTTATGCTGTTTAGGTAAAAAGCTGACGTTAGGTTAGACATTAATAACGCAGCTACAAAGTTATGGAACTTGTGCAAATATACATGTATGCATATTGCTATTTAAACTGTTTAATCTTTAAGGCGATAAATAATTGTGCAATTAGAAATAACATTTTCCAGGGCCCCAAATTTTTAGTTTAAGAAAATTTTTCAAGATTACATGAAGAAAATACTAAGTTATTTTAATTACATCAAATGCATGTAGTTGCGTAACATTTTGTCATTAGATAAATATAAGAAATGGATAAATATTTATTTGGAATATCAAACATAAATTTAAAGTGAAACTTATTTATAGCAATTAAACGTTTCCCACGTTTACTAAAGATTTAGATAATAAGTAAAATTGTTTAATTTGTCATTAAACAGAGACAAGATTGTATTTCAACGGCCATTGAAATGATGATTACTAAACATTGAATGGTGATGAAGAACAATACATATAATGCGAACATTTAGGTGTATCTGTAGAGTGAACCATCAAACATAATCCAAAGTAATTTGCACAAACTTACGTTACCTTCAGGTAAACTGCTTCAAGATCCCGTGGACTGTTTCCATTTATTCATAGACATCAAATGTGGACGGTATCATAATGTGCATGTATGTGGTTTACCAAACCCGAAGGATTTCTCGAGTACACTAAAAGCTAGCTTTACATGTTCAAAAAAAAAATAATAGTAATCTCCTTGTCTACGGTGCACACTACTGATATAGAAAGATGATGAGAAACAAACACCACAAATAATATTGTACAATAACGGTACCGAATGTGGTGTAGACCTTGTGGATTAAAGTCAAAAGGCACATCAACCGTTGCTAGCTATTTCTGTGAGCAGTGTGGACGTAACAGGTGTAGCTGCTTATGTTATATAGAACAATGTGAACCTTAATTGAAATAGGGTAAACTCAAAAATTGAAAGTTCCGAAGTTCCAAAAGTGACGTAGATTTAGTGCGACAACAAAGGCGATAGATTTACAACGACCACCTACGATTTGTATGAACATATTTTTGCGCGAAGAAGAGCCACTTCCTAAAAAAATGATGGAACATAGTGCATTGAGGAAAACAGGTATGCTTTCGGTGCAAAAAGTATTTGCAATGAACATTTAATTGTGCAAAAAATAATACATTATTTACCAAATAATCTTACTTCGACTAATAATTTAAAACAAAGCTTGTAGAGATAATAAATTTTATTTAATACAATATAATCCTTACTTTTAAGAAACAATATTACCGAAAAGTGAGTACAAATAAATTCGGGCCTGCAGCACTCACCCTTCCCTGTAATGTGTCTAAAGTGCATTCTCCAGGCGAGGGTTAATAAATACATAAAGAAAAAGACAGTGTTTATTTATTTGTTCACAAAGATTTATCAAATAGAAATATGAATGTCACAATAGAATAAAATATTTGCATTTCATATTTGTAAATAAAACTAGAGATATTATTCAGAGTGAATTTATTTTAAATTACCATCCATGAAAATTCACGCAATCTTTTGAAAAACATGTAATAAGCAAGTGTCGTGAAAGTCAATGATATTGTCACACTTTAGAAACTTCCAACTGAGTGGAACCTTAGACCAGCTTAAGTACTGCTGTTGTATGTACTTTGACTCACTTAAGAAAGAAAAGTTTCGGTTGTACTTAAACTGCTAATTCAGTGTAAAATATCAAAGTTATACTTTTTAGACAGTTAGAATGTACTTAGTCTAATCGATAACTTACCTTTAATTGCAGTCGGTACATTAATTTGAAATCAATAATTGAATGTTCTTTGTAGATACTATTCAATTTAGGCTTTCATGAAATATACAAATCGTTGTAACTTTGTCGGATTGATTGAAATTTTATCTAGGTTATATCAAAATTCGTAAAAATGGAATTGTAAGTTTGATTAAAGTTTTTTTAATAGATAAACTTGACCATTAATTATGGTATTTATGGTAATTAAAGCTGTACAAATTATGCAGCCTACTTTTCAAACATTTAGCGTTGTTACATAGTTTATCCACGCTAGGTGTCGCGTAATCCAATTCTAATAAGCAGGTTTCCGACAGAACTCGGCGAAGAAAACCATGTGTTTTATTCGCACTTACTAGCAAATAAACCTCAAAATCAATAATATAAGACATAAACAACACTGCAATCAGCATTTTTTGGTAGAACGACCAGATGCCTAATTCAGAGAATAAGGTAATTGTCCATTTGGTAAACTTCCTCAATTTCAAGAAGTAAATACAAAATTTTCAAAATTTTATCTACGCTGCATAATGTTTGCATCAATAGCAAAAAACTTCATAAATAGACTATAATACCAAATTACGGAATGCACTATAGTATAAACAAGAACGGATACAAAGCAAGCCTTTGTTCACCATTCATATAAAATTTAATTTTTGAAAAAGGTCAGTTGGGAACCAATTGTAGAAATTTAGGTCTTAAATGAAGTGTAACGAACACGGTGACTGAAATGCTATTTAAAACTTTAAACGTCAAATTCGTTTCATAAAATACTCTGTCTGTATTTCAAGAAGAAAATAATTTATTTGCAAAAAAAGCTTATAAGATTATAGATAAGAGGTAACCATTAAATAAGTATATACCTCTAATGAACTGTGGATATACCAGTAATAAATAACAGTTCTATGCATCAGTGAAATAAACTAAATAACATTCACATAAATTTAGAGTGAGAGCTTATCGAAGTTGGAGTTATTTCACTCTCCAAGTGTTAAACCAAATAAACAAAGGCTGACCAGGCACTTTTGTGCATTTTACTTTATTATTGATGAATGGTACATCATTTTTGACATAAAACTTAATAAACGTTCTCTTTAAACTAAATTATTCAAGATCAGTGACATTAAAAACCTTTAATACATGCATTGAAAAGTTGAAAACGCTATCGTTACAAAATTTACAACTTTTTATCACCTATGCCCTGCTTTACGTAAATCTATCTTAAAATTCAAGCACAATGTATAATACTGATTGAACATCAAATAATTTCAGTACAAATCACTAATTAGTTGAAGTAAGTAAAAAAAAAATACACCATTTCGACTTCAAACACCTGAAGCGACCATTTTTAACAGATTCCTTACGTATGTGAGAAACCTCCAGTTATCCTTTTGCTTCTAATAACTGTAGCAGAGTGTAACGAAACCATAATTTCCGTTACCGAACAACCATATAAATTGCCAAATAATTATTAATTAAAAAAAAAAATGCAAGATGCAGTGATTTTACTTTAAATTATTTTCATTACAATTACCTAAATTCACAATTTTAATATATAAACGTTTCCCTTTTCACCGTTAGGCCGTCTCAAACAGATTACAAGGGTTAATTAGTTTATTATTTTATAGCCTGTTTAGACAAACGACATTTTTAGTTTATATTTCTTTTACGAAATTAGTTTTGGTTTTTCGTATCCGTTGGCAATTATATATATATATATATATATATATATATATATATATATATATACATCCAACTATTATTGTTGCGTCTTTTCAGAGCTACGACTTTGTCGCGTCTACCAGAAAACGTAGAATATATTAAAATATTCTTCTCTGTGGTGGTAATGGAGGCTAAAGGCGTTTTAAAATTTAATATACATGAAAAATAAGGAAATTAAATTTTTAAATTTCTGAGTTCACTATTGCGTCCATTCTGCGTCCTTTCATACGTACATAGTTTCTGCGCCCGAGTATATTACTTTCATTAACAAAAACATTCTGCGTCCAAAATATATACATAACTTTCATCGTTACGATTTTTTTGCTTCGGCAACGTTGCCAATAGCACTATACTATTTAGTTATACCTACTATGAACAGCATTGCAACAAAACCCATGTGACAATGACAATAAAGACGTTTTTGAACTGTAATATTTTATTTGAAAATATTTCTATATTTTCCCTGATAACTATTGAATTTGCATCTTATGTGTAAATAAGATAAAGTTTTACGCAAAATGCAATTCTGCATTTAGACAACCTATCATTGATTCCATGCTGCTAAAAATAAAAAAGGTTTTCGATGGTAACAAATTTTTTCGTTAACATGGTTAGTTTTTAAAATAATTTTCGCTTATTGTTACTGAACGCATTAACATCACGCTACCTTAATTTGAAGTGGTAATGGATAAAAGGTTTTTCTATGAATAAAATAATAGTTTTTGGCTAACAGCCTAATTGAAATCATAGAAGTAAAATTTTAAACAAAATTTTAGAGCATGACTATTATCAACACTTATTTATTAAAATCACACGACAAACATTTTTTTTTGGGAATACGCGAAAGGATTTCAAATAACTTTTAACTATTCGACTTTAACAAAATAATTTTAAATACTAAAAACACTATTTGGGAAAATTGTGCATTTATTTATTAAGGCGTACTATGAAAGTGACAAATACTAACAAGATATCTAGAAAATTAAAATTCACTGTTGTAAAAGTGTCAGTTCTTGGAAATAGACATCCAGGTATAGGACAGTTCATATCCATTATCCCTGTTCAAATTGTTAGGCTGTTTCAGAATTTCAATAGCTTCTCGATACTTCTTTATATACCAATTCCTATAGTTAGCGAAAATTCTTGTGTTTTCAAATTTTGTATTGTGCAGTGTTTAAGGCACGTTGAGCAATTGCATACATGTGGTGTTTACGAAGTACATGCTCTTGTGATAGATAAAGTCTACATTGGTGAAAAGATGAATAGGAACTGTGCGATACCTGTATGTCTATTTTCAAGAACTGAAACTTTTACAACAGTGATTTAATTTGAATTCTCTAATTACTTTGTTAATATTTGTTATTTAATGTTACCTTGACAACATTTTCATATTACGCCTGGCGAAGACCTGAGTATGTATCTGAAAGCCATTTTCCCAAATAGTGTTTTTAATATGTCGAATGGTGAACGTTTCAACTATTACATCAAACGCCTGTATAGGGAGGCTGTTTTCAAAAAAATTAAAATGTTCGAGAAATTGAAAAGATTAACCAACTGGCTCACCTAACCTTCTTACAACAATATAGGACTAACAACTTAATACCAAACTTCGTTAGGTCGTCCAACCTACAAGAGGCCTTTCATTGGTTTTGAGCAGCTATAAAGAGTTCAGATTATTTATTGAATTAATTGGCAAATTAACATTAACTCCAGATGATTTGCTAATTAGACTTGTTCACAAAGGTATTAATAAATGACACCTTATTAGAACATTTCAACCACGAGTTCACATTATTGGAACATTGTCTAACTATATCATTCTTTTTATTTAATGGCGAGTATTTTCAAAAAATAGACGCAGTAGCTATGGGATCTCCTATTTCTCCATCGATTGCAAATTATTTTATGGAATATTTCGAAAAATAGTGTCTAAATAACCTTAATTCATTCCGTACATCGTAAGGCAACTCATACAAATCATTACATGAATGTTTCATCATCCATCACAGAAGTTTAGTATGATACCAAATTTGTGCAACTGTGCCACAAGAATTATATCATATTGAAAAGGTCTTCATAAATAATGGCTTCAACAAATTAAAAAGTCATCTTAAACTAGACAAACGACACGTACGGATGATAAATCTACAATTTCAAATAAGTTTGCCATTTTACTTTTTCGGGCAAACACAATGCCTACGATTAGATATGTGACTGAACTATGACACGTTCATTGCAAAGTTTGGTTTAGTTTGACCATCATGTATTTCACTGGATTATTATGTGACTGATTAACTGGATGTTTGCAGGTTACACGCATTGATAATTGGACCGCGTTATGCATCACTTGACCAAGCGCCATTTAGCTATTTGTTAGTTTATGTTTCCATCTATCGTATAACGATAGCTGTAAAAAAATCATCACCGATCAGGAACTTGTTAAAGCAGTTTTGGCGGAAAAACCTAAACGACAAACAGAATAAGTTTCTAATATAATTTTACAAAACATGATCAAGCGACGTGAATATAAAACTGAAGGAAATATCAATATGTGAATTTTGCAATAAGTGACTACACACCACCGAATGTGGTCTTTAGTCATCTCATGCAAATAAGTATTTGGTTATCTACTGCACGTGTTTCAATAAGAGTGAGGTTATTTTTACTTAATAAGTTATTGTTGTTTATTGAGGGAGAAATAGATTACTTTTATTGTTTTGTGTGGACAATTTGACTTTTAATAGTACAAAAGTTAATGATGCGAAGGACTGCTTTAATACTACAACTTGCTGCAGATGCAGTTTTTCAGGTACGTTCTGAACCTTTAATACTGAACAAACGGATTCAATTTTACTGTCATTATGTATTTACTGTTTGCTTTAGTTGCGTTTTTGATGGTAATAAATTTAAGTTATGCAGATAAGAATTATCACTTTTTCTCAGGTTGAAAATAATGATACGACAACGGCGTCTACAAGTACATTAATAGGTGCTGCACAAGTTTCTTTTGTTGAACATCCTCCAAACTTTCCATCCGACAATGGTTTAATGAACAATACGTTTTTAGAGGTTTGTTATGTACATTATTTTCTATTCGTAACAATTTCTTCTCTGTGTTGTGCTCCAACATATACGGATTTAATTCCTATGAAAGCAAATGTGGATCACCAACTTCTTGAAAACCACAATAATTTAGACCAGATTCATGATGGTAGCACTCAATGTGATAAAGATGTTGAAATAATGAATGATAGAAGTACTTCAGCTGAGATGGAAAACTCAGAAAATGATGTTAATGTCGGTAATGTTGAAATGCTGCAGGCGTCCGCTGAATCGCAAGGTCTACCAAGGAAGGGTAGAAAAAGAAAATTTTTGTCGCAAAATCGGAATATTAGAAAATTCTCTCAACGTGGGGAACTTAAACTGAAAAAGGAATTTCGACAATTTTTATGCAAATGTGGATGCCTTGATAAGATTGGTTCAGAGAAAGCGAAAGAAGAATTTGAAAAATTTTACAATGTAGGTTCACAGGATGCTCAACGTACTCTCATTTGTGCAATGGTGCGAGAATACCCAGTAAAAAGAAAGAGGGTGAAATAATCTACAAAAAGGGATTGGTCTAGGCAGTAAAATATCTGTGGAGTTGTGGTTTGTAAACAATTTTTTGTACAAACCCTTAGAATCTCAAGTGGAAAAGTAGATTTAGCACTAAAGACTTTAAAAAGACCAGAAGGTGTAAAAGATTTAAGAGGAATCGGAGGGGGAAAAAACGAAATTTCAGACAAAAGACTTCAAGAGGTAAAGGATCATATTGAAAAATTTCCAAAGTATAAATCGCATTATGCAAGGGAACAAACAAGCGCCATGTATTTACGATCGGATACTACACTGCCCGTTATGTATAATCTGTACACTCAAGAAACAAAATCTCCTGTGTAATTTTCGAAATACAATCACATATTCTTGACTTGTTTTAATTTGAAAAGGAAGCCATTAAAAAAGGACACGTGCAATACATGCGATAAACTCGAAGTATTAAAGACTACTGGGGCCAACGAAGAGCAAATCCAGTATATAGCCCAAAAAGACAAGCATTTGAATTTAGCTCAAGAGGCGAGAAACCTATTAAAATCTGACAGAAAAAGGGCGGTAGAGGATGAAAACCTTAAAGTTCTATGTTTTGAATTAGAAAAAACCCTTCCACTTCCACGCTTACCAACTAATGTCATCTTCTACAAAAGGCAACTATGGCTATATAATTTGGGCATACATACAGCAAAAAATAATAAGGGCCACTATTACGTGTGGTTGGAGGGAGAGGCTGGACGGGGAGCTCAGAAAGTTGGTTCCTGTTTATTTAAACATATTTTGGAAGACACAAACTCCACAAAGCACCTAATATTATGGTCAGATAGCTGCGGAGGGCAGAATAGAAACCTTAAGATGATCTTAATGTTGAAAGCTGTTCTTAATGTTCATCCTTCACTTGACAAGATTACATTGCGTTTTTTGACTTCGGGACATAGCTTTCTTCCAAACGATACAGATTTTGGTGACATCGAATGTGCCTTAAAACTACAGCAACGATTGTACACTCCGCAAGATTATATCAATGTAATGAACTCCTGCAGAAAAAAACCCTCTAGTTGTTCATAGGATGGAAAGAAAAATTTTTTTAGTACATCCAACTTAGAACAAGCCATTGTCAACCGAAAAACGGATATATTTAAAACAAAATTAATTGGTTGCAGTTTAGAGAAATTGAAATCCAAAAAGATAAGCCCTACACAATTTTTGTCAAGACCGACTTTAAAGATGTAGCTCAAAAAATAGATCTGAAGAAGAAACGTGGAAGACCATCTGCAACAAATAAGAATTTTAGCGAATTACTGACTAGCCTTTGGCCAAATGGTAAACCTATACCAGAAACAAAAATTCAAGATTCAAAATTTTTATTAAATTTAATTTCAAAGGATTGTAAAGAGTTTTATATAAATTTAGTGAGTGATCCTAATATTGAAGAGGATATCGAAGGATTCAACGGAGACCTTGATTTTGAAATGCAGGATGATTAAGCATCTTAAAATGTTTTTAATCTAATTCTACAACTTGTCAGTTTTATTATTATAATTTGTTTATTTAGGTAATAACAAGGTATTTAAAAAAAATGTAACTATTTGCAACAGAATAAAGTAAATGTCGGTTATGTAGTTTTGTTTAACTTGACTAAACGACATGGTTATGATATGCAGAATCTACAAAGTTAATTGTATAAATAAAGCAAAACTTGACCAACCGACTTTTTTTGATATAGTACCAACATATTATGTTTATTTAATAGATTTGTTTTTCACAATACCTTTATCATAATGTTTTTGACTAATCTGCCAAATATCGGCGTTATACTTGGGTAAATTGATTTTAATGAGATATTAAAGTTTATAGCATTTTTCCCAACATCTTGAATTGGCACTTGATCAAGTGATGCATAACGTGGTCCAATTGATATAAGATATAACGCAATCTTTGCTAACTTGCAACTTTTATGTAAAAAATATTTTTGTCCGTAACGAAACTGTTAGCTTTTCAAGCATCATTTTTCATAGCATTATCTTAATACAAAACTTAATTTTTTAGAAATATTTGCTCTTGCGATTTTTTCCTGCGACGCACCGTTTTGAACTTATACCATCTCAAAGCGCAAATTAAGTTTGTGCTAGTTTGATTCTTACATGTTTTTCGTAAGACTTGCGTTAATAAGCTGAGAAAACTATGCTGTTATTTCGAAAATTAAAAGATTATTGTCACTTATTTCAGAACAAAAAAAAATCGATTTAGTCTCGAAGTTATAATTTACTTTTAATTAAAAAACAAATTAAAGTTTCATCCGTTCGACTTTTCTGTGTCAGCAGTGTTCCTGCGTGTAGACGAGGTAACTCAATATTTAACATAAAATTGGACTTTCAACTGTAATATACATAAATTTCATCCATTCGGTTTTTCTGCGTCCACAGGTTTGCCGCCTACAGTTGACATTGAAAGGAAGCAACATGATCGGTACGATATATTCTTGTTTATATATTTAAACGGCGGGAAAAATATACGCCATCGATCTCAACGCACCTACAGAAATTTTGCTGAACTATAATATACACTAAACTTCATTCTACCGATCTTATGACGTCCGGCTAAAATTTTGTGGGCACCTTTGTGAACGCAAGCTAAATCAAATAGTAAAGAAAAACTTTCTGCGTCCATATATGGACGCAGAAAGTAACTGACGCAGAATGTTATGGCCAAACACAATGTATGGACGCAATAATAGCGGTTGTCTATATATATATATATATATATATATATATATATATATATATATATATATATATATATATATATATATATATATATATATATATATATATATTTCCTTGGCTCCGTTAATTATTTTAATCACTGGAATTTTAATTATTAGTTTATTTCTTTACCATCTTGAATGCGTTTTTGGTTATTGTTTGTTTTTTTTTCATGAGTTTTGATATTTTTTTTCGCCACCGTTGGCGAAAACTTATTTTATTAATTAAGATCGCCAAGCACTATAGTGCGCTTTGTTGTTTCTTACAGCTGCCCCAATAAATTAGAGGTTGAGTCCTCGCTCCGTTACCACCCAATTTTTTTAGTATTATTTTTGTCCCGTAAATATTAAGTTGATTTGATCCCTTTGCCCGCCATTTATTTTTCTCAAACTGAGACCGAGAAGTTGATTTATATATTTTTTTCGTTTGACGAATTGTTCTGTGATCTAATTTCCAACTTATAAAGTTAATTTTTTTATTATTTATCCGACATAGAAAATATTTGTTTCCGACCCCCGCATCAGGAGTTTTATTTTTTTGTAACTGAATTATTTTGAATTGATACCACCGAGACCGCGCATTTACGACTCAACAAGACACAAGTCTTAAATACCCGCACCGAACTAAATCTTCAGAAACCTTGGTAAACCGACGTCTTCACTGACGCTACTTGGACCGCTTCTACTCCTTTAATTTCCGCGAAGAGGAATCTAGGCCTCTACACGTTCACCTAGATTGGCGCTCGAGTAACCCGATTGTACCGCGATAATCTAACCGCAGTTGACCACTCCCCCCCTCTCTTGACTAGTACTACCAATTGGCCAAGGTTATGGTAAAGTCAAGTAGCGTAAGGATGGACGTTACAACACGTTTTCCTTAAAATCTAATTGCAACCGGTACTGGGTAATAATGAAAACCAATTTATTGTAAAAAGATCACTTGGTCGAGATGGCTAACAAGCGAGTTTTGGTAATAAGTCTCAATTTGCATCATGAAGGAAGACTATTTCTTAATTTCGTAGTAATTTATAAATTAATGCTATTGATTAAATGCTTTAAAAGTATGAAATCGCCAATTGACTACGTTATGAAATACTGAAGTCGCCATATTGTTACTAAACGAAAATTAGAAAACCTTCCTAAAACATCAATTTAGATCAACTTATTTACTGCACGCGAGACTTAAGTCTATATTTGAACATACATAAATTTAATTAGTTCAAACTAAAAGCGCTACCGCTTCGTTTCTTGATCAAGCAAAACAGAAGGATCCATTCCTATAATTTTTATCCTTTACAAACTTTAGAGTGAATTGTTTCTAATATTAAAGTTACTTTGTTCTTGGTTTAAATGTAATCGTTCAGCAAACAACTATTTCCTCCAACTACTTAAATAGGACGCTATATTGTGACAGTGCTTCGTACCAAAAGTGACTTCGGAATTCTTCGGTGTTTCCATGGATGCTGTGCAAAAAATAATTTGATCTCATTCAAACATCATCATCGTGTGACTGACTCTCATGGGATGTTTTATTCCAATTTTTTTTTGCATATTTATCACACATAGCGTTTTCGGCCATCATCAAGTATCAATACTCAATATAATTCCCCTTTAGTTTTCGTTTGAAGCAAGTCTCAGGTTGTTTAAACCTTTTGAGTTTATCTTCAAGTTATTTCATTAACATCTATCACAGTTGAATCCAATTTATAAAGGTACAATCAAATCACTTCAATAAACTTCAATAAAAACCTCACGGTAAATTTTTTATTTCACTAAAAAGTAGAATACTATTCAATTTGTATAGAATAAAAATATCAGATACTGCGATGGCACATAAAAGATGGGTTCCCAAAAAAATAGTGAACTCCAAATAATATGGACGTAAAAGTGGCTCGAGAGAAAATGTTGTCTTATTCGTACGAAAATCGACATTTTTTGTACCAATAAAACAAATAACTATTTTCTTCAAGCGTATTTAAACATGCAAATTATGTAACTGAATACACGATGCATAACGACGGCATTATTTTACTAGTACAATAGTGCTAATACTTAAATATGGAACGGCTACGCCACTGGTATTATTTGTCACGTGTGACAGTTACCAACCAAAGTATTGTTGTTTAAAGTTTTGAGTTGTGTCCTTCCGTTGAAACTATTGCAACTGATTATTGTAAGATAGATGTATAATAAACGAATATATAGTTCGACGGTTGAAACACAAAAAAAGGTTCACATAAAAAGTACTTAAATGATATTTATTATTTAGGAAAAATTTAATAAAAATCCTAAGAAATAAAACAATTCTATTACCATTACTGTAATCCAAATATGTCAAGATTTTTTTAAATTCTAAAATATGGGTAGACGTGACAAACTTTCATACATAGTGGTGGAGACATTATATCCTTGAAATAAATGTGGGGTAAAAGTCCACTCATATTGCATAGAGATACATAAAAAGTATGTATCGTGATTAATGGATTGTACTTAAACTTACTTTGCGAAATTCCATGATTCTATAGTAAAGCACAAGTTCTCTTTACTAAAAATTGTACTTCATTACAAATAATGTGTTTAAAATTTGGTGCCCGCGCTTGAAGAAGAAATAGTACATATTGTCACATCTCGAGGGTCTGAAATAGAGTAGCTCAGGTGTTGGGTATAGCGAGAGGGATGTAATTTTTAACCAAGATCTTCAAAAAGGAAAGGTACGAGAAAATGGTGTGTTTGAGTCAGTACATGGTAATACACTATTACAAAATAAGCAAAAAATAGTATAATAAAGAAAATAAAATTCTTACATTGATCTGAATAGCTTGTACACCAGATCTTCTGAAATAATGATACAATAATCCTCGCTAACACCCTTTCTACTCATATTTATAATAAGTGATGATTGACGTAAGTAACGTCCGGACTCTACTTTTGACTAGGAAACAATTTGACACGTGTGGATTTAGGTTAACTTGCAAAAAGTTTATTTGTGGTTATCTGCCCTACATTACTATAATTTAGAACATGGATTACGTGATTTATGTATGTAGGATAATAAAGGTAAGCGTGTACATGATTAATCTTTAAAGGAAACTATTTATTCAATAAAATTAAATTGAGTTATTTAGAAAATAAAGTAAAAATCAATTAAAGTTTGTAATTGAGTTTCTCTAGCGCTCGGGGTAGAACATTTTCTACTCCTGGTAATGTAATATAGTATTTTAATCAATGGTACCATGTAAACATAATCCTGTGTAAAAATAAAACCGCGATGGCGTAACCGCTACAATAACTGCATCAGAAAAAATGTAATAAACAGTTCACTTCCATAAGTTGTAATATTTAAGTGTTGTTTTCGATATAGCTATAGTGCAAAAAACTTTACTTTCCAAATATACCACCAGCGGATTAGTTACCAAAGCCTTTCTTGGAAACATTACATAACAAGGAAAGCCCTGGAGTTTTCATAAAAAAACTCGATAATTCAATTATCCGCTTTAATCCAAACACCTTTCTAAAGTTTAAAAATACATGATTCATCGTTTCTGAAATAAAGAGTAAAAAAATGTTTTTTCTGTATCTAAACAGTGTCAATAGCACTTTTGCTGGTGTGATATAATTAAATCATTTATACTAATTTATTAAAAAGACATTTTTATGTTTTCAGCTATTAAAACTCATCAAAAGGGATAATAATTAAAACGTAATACATTTTAAAGCTTATAAAATCCTTACAAAGTTTAAATTCATATTTTGGAAGCTATTTTTTATGTTTTGTATCAGGGGGTTTAATTTTTATTTTACTTTACTGTAATTAGAGCTGGTTATTTTTCAAGAAAAAAAAACAAATTAAGCTATAATTTAAGGAACTGTAATAGTCTTGGACAGAGAGACGTTGTCATAAAGCTTCTTGAAAAACTTTTTTGTGTTTTATACATTTTATACAAGTTTCTCATAAATTAAGTTACAAAACTGCATGCAGAATACGGCTTGGGTTCTGAATAAGGACCCTCATTGAATAATTACACCCGAATTCGTATAACAAAATAAAATGTTTAATCATGCAAACCAAACGTTTAGTCTATGATTCTTCATTCCTTGGACTATTTGAATGGCCCGACAAATAAAATTGTAAGATAAATGGTTAATTTTTTATTTCCTCGTCATCCTCGCATCAATAGTAAAATATCTAAGTAACTGGGCTGTGCATACGCAATTTGTAAAAGAGATATTAGGTAAGTTTATTATTTATCGGTATCTAATAAAAACGTTCCTACGTAAAACTAGTGTCCATTCTTCCTTTGAATTGGTGCACTGTATTTGACAGACGTATAACAAAATATACCTGTAATAAGCCTTTTAAATTGAAGTGAAATACATGTTTATAATATTTATATCTGTGAAAGTCAATATTAATCTTATTACTGATTTTCCTCTTTTTTAAATAAACCATACGGAGTATACACAATTGTATCTTCTACCTAGAACGATTACACTTTGTCACGCGTTAAAAGTTTACTGTTACTAGAACTAATTTTTAGTTGTGCATTTTGCTGCATTGCGCAAATGTTCATTCCAATAAATTATGCACGAATAAACTTATACATCGAGTATAAATGCATAATTAATAACTCAAAATGTGGTTGTAGTAATTCAATGGATAAAATAATTTCTCAAAACCTTCCCCATCAAACAGCGCAACTACGTTATACATCTAATGATTTAAAGCCAAATAGCTAATAAGAGATAATATTCAAAACATGGCAAATCCTTAAACTTTCATTATAATTTTCACCAAAAGTTTCCATATTTTATCAGAGAATGTCTAAAAGAAGTAATTTTCTTTCTCAAACTACATGGAATGTATAAATAGTAATTTGAAAGATGCTAAAAATAATTCTGTTTATATTTGCATAATAAAGACGGAAACTGTTAAGTTTGAATTATAACGAAAGGAAGTTTTAAAATATGTTCTATTCACTGTTAGAGATTGTTTGGTAGTTTAAAATTAAAAGAAAATATTTACACCTTCCGCTTTAAAGTATTAAACACCGTAGTTTATGTACCAATTCTGAGAATAGAAAAACATATTTGTTTGATCAGATTATTATTATTCATCATTTAGGAATTCACTATTCGTAATATTTCAGTAACCGACCAGAAAGTGATCAGTTGACAATAAACGTGTAATTGCATATTAAAAAAGTTCTTAACTAGAAAAATAAATAAAACTATTTTTTTTCTATCAAATATAAATTTAGACTATACCAAATGGATTTTAACTAAATCTTAAGGCAAGTCCGTACCGCAAATTACCTTGTGATATATCTTCTTAAATTTTATAATTATTCTTCGTTTTTCAATATAAATTATTAGTTGAATAAATATTTGTATTGTAATGTCATATACGCATTTATGACATACCATACACTAACTGACAGTTTAGTGTACTGCTGTCAGGATAACGTAACCATTGTCATCCAAGTTCACCTAGACCACTAAAGTATAATACAGCCCTATAGATCGTTCACGCCTGTAAGTCTAGTATCGGACCATTAGTCTCTACTACTGGATAGGACACAATAAAAGCGGAACAAACACTGGGTTCCAATATGCAACCTACATCCGTCTCCGTCTCGGTCTCAGTCTCCGTCTCCGTCTCCGTCTCCGTCTCCGTCTCCGTCTCCGTCTCCGTCTCCGTCTCCGTCTCCGTCTCCGTCTCCGTCTCCGTCTCGTCTCCGTCTCCGTCTCCGTCTCCGTCTCCGTCTCCGTCTCCGTCTCCGTCTCCGTCTCCGTCTCCGTCTCCGTCTCCGTCTCCGTCTCCGTCTCCGTCTCCGTCTCCGTCTCCGTCTCCGTCTCCGTCCCGTCTCCGTCTCCGTCTCCGTCTCCGTCTCCGTCTCCGTCTCCGTCTCCGTCTCCGTCTCCGTCTCCGTCTCCGTCTCCGTCTCCGTCTCCGTCTTAGTCTCCGTCTCCGTTTCCGCCTCGTTGTCTGTCTGTGTTTATGTCTGTGTCTGTGGTTTAAACGCGTAATTCCCAAATGATTATTTATGAGACAAGCTGTCTATCAAAAACGAGATGAACAGAAATAGAACACCCTCAACAGTACAGAATGCTTCTTATAGCCCCTACTATATATTAATGTTGATCACGTCCCAGTGTGCGGGCTTATGGGCACACAGTGCATGCTTGCAAAACTTATAATATAACGCTGATGGAGTATTGCACCGCTTTGCAATACCTTAAGTTCGGTTATCATACCATAGGTACGGTATAACAGACACAGTTTCTTACATGAATTTTACATAAATTATGAATATGCCGAAGAGTGCTACCCTTCATCTATATGCATAGTACCTTTAAACTGTATGTTACTAGAAAGGCGAGGTAGGAGTGTTAATTTGATATAGGGGTAGTGATGCAGTCATTGCGTCAGCACAGGTGAGGAGATGACATAACAAAAAAGAAAAAGCATCTTAACCAGATGTCACGTCGTGCCAGAGAACGTCATTCATTAAGTCCTTTTTTTTCACTAAAGTGCGTTGTATTTTAACAAATTGATTTGCAAATTTGAAATGTTCACTCTATGTTTAAAAAATTTCGCCGTTTGTGTAACGTTCATGTAGCATAGGAGGTGAAGATAAGGTAACAGTCTAAACAATTTATAGGCTGGTTCTTGGCGTACATATTTTATTCACGTGCATTCGGTGTTAATATGCAATAATAAATTATTATTAATAATACAAAATTGAATTTGTGTGCACGGGGCGCTGCACGCACGCGCTTACTTACACTTAAGAGTATTTTATTTCCAAAAACCTTTTTAAACAATTAATAGAACACAGGTTTAATTAATTGCCTTTAAATAATCATCGAATACCGGTAATAAAATTTAATTTAATGTATTCTACCACTATATTAAATTTATTTATCTAAATGTAAAACTAAGAAAACGTTAAATTGTACCTAGAGGAAATAAGTATGTATGTATCTGAAATGACATATATTTAACTGTTTATCTCTTTGCCTTCATGCACGTATCTACATTGCTGCGATGATTCTTTGCAGCTTTAATAAGAAAGTAATTAAACAAATATACGTATTCTTACCTTGAAAGAAATATCAAACAGAACCAGCAATGTATTTTAATTTTCAAGTGCAGATCTGGAAAAGCGGCTATTTGGGCTTCCTTGAATAATTTAAAGCTAGTCTTCTATTTCTACACTACCACGGGCAGTGGTCGCATAGGTGTGAGATTGGATTGATACAGCTTCAGAAATTGTTTTGATATGTGAAAGAAACCTACACAAGTAACTCCATGAGTCATTCAGTCAGGTGGTAATTGTAACGTAAGGCTTTGCTTTGTAGTATTACAAGATACCCTATGCTTAAAAGCGCAATTCAAAGTACTTCTCAATAATTAAAAAACTATAAAAGTCTTTAAGAGCTTAATTTTAAACTTATTTCCAATGATGCAAATTCTTAGGCTAATAGCCTTATCTCGACTGTTTTGGTAATATCGCTAACCATACCCAATTTATTTGCTTGCATAGCATTGCCTTCCTCGCAATAATTAAAAGCTCAAATTTATTTTCAAACCCAATACAGAATTACTCGAAATAATTAGATTTGATAAAATTGCCGTGCAGTGCGTTTACGCTGTGTTAACTGTATGAGTCAGGAATGGATGAGGTTAAGAGTAACATCACAGTAGGACAGGAAAGCAATAAAATTACTCAAAATATACTTAACGAGTTTTGTTCATTGATCAACCCGATATTTACAAACTGGTAAAAAATCATCAAGGAAACTCAGTTATTGATTAATCAATAAGTGATAGAAATTAAAGTACAACAAACAAAGAAAAGAGAAGGTTCAAAATGCAAACACGAAAGGTGCCGTCATATCAGGTTAAAGTAACTACAAAATTATAAAATCGAGTCACGACAAAAATGAAAAGCACTTTAACTACACCCTAAAAAACAAGCAGTAAAATCACACACAACCGCACACACGCATGCGCGCACGCTCACATGCACACGCACACCCAAATACACACACACACACATACGCACGCACGCGCGCGCTCACCGCACAAGCACACACATACGCAGGCACGCACGCATCCACTCAAAATATCAAAATAACGTCAGCATCATACTTCCGAGCGATATGTCACGATTTATTCGAATGGAAGAAAGAAATGATCAAATATACGATAAGACATTACGTCCTTTAGTTATCTTTTCTTTCGCTGTAGGAGATTGTCTGTCTACCTTACAGTAAGGAGTTACGGAAGGAGCTTGCCTATAAACGAAATACGAACAGGGAAGTACATCATCTAATTTCGCCAAAATATAATACTTGTCGCATAGATGATGAGTTAGTTCCAACCAGTTTGATTTAACCGGTTGACTCCACTTCTAATTAATATCATCTTTAATATCATTTGCTTCCCACATGTTATTTGCAGTAATGTCTACATGATTTATATAACGTTGCAATTGTTTTTTGTAACCTTGGTTGTACATCATCAATACTTGTATTAATTTTTGACACATCACATTATGCTTTATTAAAACTAATAAAACTAAAAACTAACTTAATCTATAACATAATGATTTAAAAAATAATACATGCCCATTTAATGAAATTACTTTGCAGTCTGCTCAATTCTTCAATCTACAAAAAAAAAGGTAAGGTTAACTATTAAAGCCCAACCCTTTCGTCAGATTAATATACGCTATATGGATAAATCATTCGTCGATTTTTTTCTGTAACGGAACAATTATTTATCTCTGTTTTATTACTTATGCGCGACGCACCTATTAGTAAAGTATTGTGTTGGTGGAAAAGATCGATCTTGAGTTTTTAACGGATTTGTGCGTTTTCTCATCTTGAAAATTATTTTTTATTTGATGACGTGTGCGTGGGGGTGTGACTGTAGGTGAGGACGTCGGTTTGGGTATGGGTGAGTGCGGGTGTGAGCGTGCATGTACTTTTTAAGGATATAATGTCTCCACCAAGAGTTGTGGCATTCACCAATATTTGAGCATTTAAAAAAGAAACCTTGATACATTTGCACTGAAGTTATCATATTGTCTACATAAATTTAGATTAAAATCTACAATAATGGAAAAAACTAGAGTTCGTTTTCCTTATCTTTGAAAATTGTTACTAATGTTGATAGTACAGGACATATCTCAAAACTTGACTTTGGTTGGTAACTGTCACCTGTAACAAATAACTACACTGGCGTAACCATGCCGTAATTAGGTACTAACACTGTTATACTAACACAATTGTCATTATTGCACTAATGCTCCATACGTTAAATGTCCTATATCTGCTACTCTTGACTCACTCTTATAAATAGCTATATGTGTCTTACCATTTTATTCACAAGGTATGTTCTTTTTTTGATTAATTCATTTAAATACCGCTTTAGGAACGTACCTTGTCTTGCAACTACAGCTCGTAACATACCACTCTTATCTATTTTTTCACGTTTTTCGTTATCTAACACTTTTTCAATAGAAAACAGGTTTATATTAAATTGAACAGACGACTCTTTACTGCGTTCAGTCTTGATCCAATATTCCTCGTTCAATGCTTCTAATTCAATCTTCCTTATTCGTCGAATATGTGTTACTGAACCATCACCTATTTCCACTACCTTTCTTACTGTAGTGTCTAAAATTACACACTATTTAATGTCGAAACGTGTATGACCACTCGCACTACTGCCCGTGCATCCATATTTTTTAGTAAATCATGAAATACCCATCAGGGTTACAACATCCTGACCTTCAATAATATTTGATAAAGTAATAAAGGCATCTGTACTGGACTCTGTCTGTTGGACCTTGCGTTGCGAGATATTTTTCTTCTTGAAATATCCTTGTTCATTGCAAAAGTAACATGTTGTTCCTCCACGTTCTTCTCTTAGGTCTGGGTAATGCTTTTGACATAACCAATCTTATTACATTCAAAGGATGTTACCTTCTTTGAAGTCCTAACTAATCCTTTAGTCCCAGCTGGTAAAGCATTTACCTTGTCAGCATGCTTTATTCTTGACGCTAATTTTTTAATCATTTATTTATATATTGTACTTGTCTTCCAGGCTGAAGCTAAATGCATTGGATTTTTAGGTAACGACATCAAGATTTTTATGGTTACCATTTTGTGGCTAAGTTCATCTCGTAGCTATTTTAGATATTCCTTAATTTCCGTTAACTGTGATGTAAAATCAGCTATATTTCCATCTTTATATCATAATCCAGATAACCTCTGTTCCAACAAATGTACACTCACTTGCGACTGATGCCTCCCACAACTGAGCAGTTGTTAATGGTGAGTATCTACGGTTTTTAATTCATTCTGGCTGCAATAATCGCTTTTACCTTGACGTTTTCATTACCTTATTTTTCTTTTGAGTGACTTGCAAGTGTCTGTAACATCTCTATTGTTATTTCATACACTTCGCCCTTTGATTAGGCAATTGTGAAGATTAGTTTTTTTTTCTTTTCTTGCGCTAATAAAAGACTCAGTAATTAGCACAGCTGTTTGAAGAATCTGTAAACGTTCCGTATTTAATAACAAAAACCGAAATCAAGTCCGTAAATTAATATACTCGCCGTCAAGTAGTGATAAGATAATTGAATTAAGTGTTATAAATAATTACACAGTGAAGCGTAATGAACGACATATTAAAATAATGTTAAAGTTTGTATATTGAAAATAAAATTTCTCATGATAAACGGTACTTAAAGATTAAAAAAAATACGCCATTAACTGTAAATACAAATTTTCTTTTTATATTCCACAATTAAAGCTTGACGAATAATAATTTATTTGGTATTATAATACATCTTCTGAACGGAAAATTACACTCAAAATCTTTTATATTGGTATCTGTTAGAGATAAGCACACCGCAGCATTCAAAAGTAGAATTTGAAACCCGATAAATGTAATTAATGGATACTAACATAATAAAACAATTAAAAACTAACACCTTTTTGTTAATTAATTGATTTGTTTATTTAAAATTGCATTTTTGAATGAAAACTACTTGACCGTGAGATATTATGTTTAAAATAAATACGAATATACCAATATAATTATGCCATCTAGAACTACCGTTTGGGAATAAATTGGATGCAATAATTATAAACAGAATAAGTAGATTAAATCACTTCCGAAATTAAAAATCAAAATTAAGTATGAAATAATGTCTATAATGTTCACCAAATAACATTAAGATAGCAATGGAATGTAATCTATCCATAAAATTTTATATGTTTTTAATAATGCAAACGCCAACACATGTGCCAGACAGTAACTAACTTCTGAAATTTTGTGATTATGAGATGATAGAAGTGTGACTAATTGGTAGTTAACCCGTTATATGGGACATGTATTTTTTTGGGTAAAAGTGGTAAAATTTTATACCAATCGCACCGTTATTTAATAACCAGTAACTTGTAAATATCCAAATAAGACTTGAATCAATAATTAATTTAATTTAAATTAATATAACTTTCGACGGGCCCGTCTGATCATAGGTTACATAGGAATTAACCAGGTCCCCACTGCCAACGTCTTATAAGTTATATAGGCAGGTATCGCAGCCGACTATTTATCTTTTTCGTTCACTTGTGTTTGCACAGGTCGTAGCTGCGTTTATTTTCTAAGAGTATGAGGTAAAACAGCAGTTTAAATTAATGAATTAAATTTAACCTAATAGATACTCGCTCTATAATTAAATCTGAAAGTATTTAATTTGTTTCAAAACAAAAAAATTGACTTACTACTGATAACCGTTTATGTAAATTTTGCGCGCTACCGTTGAATTAGATTTAGAAAGCTCGTATTTATTAACCCGGAATCATTCATCATCAACCCTTGGTGAAGGATTTTTGTTTGTCAAGGGAATCTGACATTTGTCTGTTTCCTATCCGCGGTCCTTCCGAATTAATTCTGTTTTAGGAGCACCTTACACCACCGGACGGTAACCTTAATTTTTCCTCCATTGTAGCACCTGGAGTAGCCGTTTGGAAACCGAGCAAGTTCACGACTGGCCCCAAAGAACACCTGAACAGAGGCTTATCTTTGGGTGGCGCCCGAATCCTTTTCCATCCCCTGGAACGAAAAACTGGTATCCGCAACCCATCCAGGAGTGGTCCCGGAAAAATAATAAAATAGATACCGTAACTTATAGTAGATTAAATAAAATATTTCCAAGCGAGTTAAATTTTTGTGTTGGTGCTCGTTAAAGCTAGGCTTCACTTGCCACCACCGAAAACCCTTCACATAATTTTCAAATAAAGCGTTATAACTTACTTTCTTTAAAATCTTCGGCTGTCATCTTACCCCGTTTCAATTGACTTTTTTTAAATTTGGTATTTCATAGCTCGTTGGCTCTCAATAAGTAATCCAAATCGGATTTCACGATGCTATAGTAAAATTTTATGAAATAAGTAGATTACCCTGATTTTTTCACTATGTAGTTCCTATAAAGAATATTGGAAAGCAGAATTTTAGAATAAATGAAAATAGATCGCTTAACAGTATAATCTAACTAGGCATTGTTCCATTGTTCCATGCTCAGATATATCCTTGGCTTAAACCATTGTTTAAATTTAAACAATGCTTAATCACAATTCTGTTTTAAGCTTTTCTACTCATAATAAATCGTGAATTTACTGGTATTACTGGTTTTAATGGATACATGTAATAGAATAGGTGAGTGTGTTTGTGTGTGAATATGTGTTTCATGATCAATAAAAATTAAGCACTAAACTACATTCGTTGTAAACCTATTAACTATGCTATAAAAACGCGCATAATTTTCAGATAATAGTTCATTTTAAAGACCACAAACTTTTATTGAAAGCGTTAAACTTATTCAATTTATCGGAAATTGACAATTTAATAACTGCAACTTTGTAACAAACTTAACAGCAACTACAAAAGGTTCGTTTATATTAATTTCTCTTTCCTTCTCTCTCGCTCTGGTATAAATTTATGATTTGTACCTATAAATTTTAAATTTCGCTAATGGTAACTGGTACTTAAAAATATCATGCTGCTTCGCCTATCTGATTAATTTTTAAATATTTCTCTTCTTTGCATTTTCATAGCCAATTATATAATTAGACTCAAATTAAATTTTACTTATTTTATATCTCATCGTGTTAGTCATTTTAATTTTTTACTTTTGCAGGCTTTTTCCTTTTGTTTGAAAGTTACTGCACGGTATAAAAAAAAACAGGTCACTAACCGATTTAGCCAGGGACGAATTGATGGGGAGGTATGAGTAAGGCGACCATTCGTCCCGTATTATAAGGGAGTCCCTCTTTCAAACACATCCTTTTGTACATGTAATTATTATAATAAATTACGTAAATATTTCGTATTTATAAAGAAGTCCCTTTTTGTCACGTTTCTGACGTTTCATTATTTAAAAGAAATTATGCTTAGTCTAGAACGTACGAAAACGATACCGCGACCTTCAGATAAGACACGATAGAATGACATCATGCTTATGCGGCAGTATTAAGTATCTATCAAGTCTAGCTCGAAAAAAGTTGCATACGACGGAGTCTTGTACGCGTCGAATATGAATATACCGGTGCGTGTAAATAAATAAAGTGTAAATAGCTCGTTAGTTAATGTTAAGTGTTAATAAATAACTATTTTTAAATAAATAATCGTTATATTGTAGTGTGCATAGAGGACGGTAGAAAATCAGAAAAACCCACAAAGAAAGTGTACATTTAGTACAGATTTGGAATGTGAATTCATCAAAAAGACTACATCGGATAGTGATGTGAAGTGTTTAAAATCTTGTGCACAGTTTTCACTTGCACATAGCGGACATGCGTACATTGTTCAACACAACGACATTTAAGCATGCAAAGACTGTTGCTTTTAGTAGTAGCAAAGTGTCGTCTTTTTTCGTAAGGAGACGTTTGGAAATGAAGAACAAAAGGTAATTGCGATTGATTGTACTTGGTCATACCACAACGTGATTCACAATCTGCCCTTTCGTTCCATGGATTGCAATAGTAAGCTAGTAAAAAGTTTCCTCTAACAAAAATTTGCATGTGCTAGAACCAAATACGAAAGTATTGTGCTCAACATTTTACAAAAGGAATCATTAATATGCATACAAAATGATCTTGGAACGGTTAATTTTTTAACAATCTATACCGATTGTTCAAATCGCGGGATAATACATTTTGTACTATATTCGTAAGATATTTTATGAAAGACGAGGGCATTCAAGTAAAACTTTTGAAAGTTCGAGATCTTCCAGGTGAAACTTCTGACATTATATCCTAAAAGGGTCGACATTTACGAAGTAAAACAAATTGCAATTTTGGAGAATCAGCATGATATGGCCAAAATAACATCTTTCATAAAGTTCAGCAGTTACTTACAAGACCTTTAGTTGGGGTGAACTGTGCTACTCATATTCTTCATAACTGTATTCAAACGTAAGCAGATTGCTTGACTATTGTCATCGAAATATATGGCTATTTCTACATTTATACTGTTCTGGTTGAACAGTTAAGAGGATATCGTGAGTTTGCTAATGTTGGATACCAAAAACTATTGGAATACAGCAAAACCAGAAGATTAGAGTTGTTACCCTCTATAGAAAGAATATTAATAGTATGCAAACCGTTACATAGTTACTACATTCTCGCTAGAAAAATGTACCATATCGATTCTTAATAGCTTCAAAAAATTTTATTGAAGCTTGGCTATGGTTTTCTTCACTCATAAGTATTTTATAAATGATTGAGTGGAGTCTGAAAAATTTTCATTGCTAGGAGTATACGAGTATATGGTTCTATTAAATATTAAGCAACAATTAATAAGACGAAAAAAATGTCTTTTTGTCAAATCTGGTTAACACTACACCTTTCCTATTCCTTCAAGTGCCAGAAACGGCGGGAAACTCCCAGTTCTCGTCGAAGATGGCATCCCTCGAACCTATCCTGTCTTCCGAAGAGTCCGACTCGGAAGGCACACCCCACCTTAAACCCTCTCCCGACACCGAATCCGTATCCATCAAAGACTTCCTACAAGTCTTCACCCACTCCCTCTTCCAAATGTTCCCCGACCGGTGAGATAGGGTTGTCCGCACCCTATCCCGAAACTCCTTCCAACGGAGTATCAACATCTACGTATCAGGCACGCGGATGAAGGTTGCCGTAATCCACCAACCCAATCCTTAACTCCCTCCAAATGGATATCGTAGCAGGGACCGTTAATGCCAGGGGCGTTCGTCGGAAATGCCCCTTACTTAAATACGTTTTACACATACACAATATACACATTCTTTCCATCACAGGAACAATACACCCAGATGTACACTTAACTTTAACACGTTTCAGCCAACAAGGAACCTCCCTCTTAATTAAAAATTGCTTCCCATCCACTGCTTTTCAACTTACTGCGCACCTGCAGCATGCGTTGCTGCGACGGTGCACTTTCCCACTCCTATAGTATTTATTTCATACTACAGCCCGCCCGGACACAACACCCTATCGGTTTACCTTTTAATCTACGCCTCTAGCCTCCCTAATGCAGTTATCCTAGGTGATTTCAATGCCCGTCACATCCACTTCGGGGACACCGCAAGTAATGGAAATGGTAACAGGTTATCATCCGCTCTGTTGCAATTGCCGCTATTGCGAATCGCCAACACTCAGCCAACATTTAGGTGCCTCAATAGTAGATCATATTATAGTTTCGGAACTCATAGCTCACGATTTCGATCGTGAGTGCTTTCTAGGCACCTCGATCACGTCAGGTCACATACCACTACTAGTCAAAACTTCATTTTGTCCAGCTCCCCCTACAACCCCTTAATACAGTCATTAAAGATTTTTCAAAAGCAGACTGGAATGTGTTCTCCGAACACATCTCCAACAACCTTTCTACACCCAATCTTCGAACGACTCAAGATTTCTATATAGCCATTAGAGAAGTAACTTCCGTAACTATGGAAGCGGTGGATACCTCTGTACCATTAAAAAACATCGACATTTCTCGCAAACCGACCCCACAGCACATTGTGAACTGGATTAAAGAGAAAAGACGAATCTATCCTCAATTCTTGCGATCCAGGCATCCGACTCTCAAGTCCGAATACAATAGCCTCAACGCCTTAATCAGGTGAGAAGTAAACAAACATGCCGAAGACTCCTGGACCAAAGCCACCTCCCAGTTAGATTATAGACATGGCAAACTCTTCTGGCAACAGTTAGGTAGACTGACCAGAAGAAAAGTTAACCCTAAATCCCACCTAACCGACCTTCAAGGCAGCCTAATCTCCTCCGACCAAGGAAAGACCGATTTATTTGGTCACCAGCTCCAATCCATCTTCCGATCCCCAGATGATCCCAATTCGATAACCGGTTCAAAGCACTCCTTGAGGGTCGCCTTGAAGAATTTCGCAACCTTAACCTTCCTGAAATCCAACTCGATAAGGAGAATCCCTTTTATGCCCCCATCACACCCGACCAGGTCCACACTTATTTCAAAAAAGGAAAAAATTCTTCCCCAGGTCATGACGGCCTAAATCGCAAAATCCACCGACCCAGCCCTCCTATTACTCTCCAACATATATAACCAATGCCTAATCCTATCCCATTTTCCTACCGACTGGAGGAAACACTCAATAGGATTAGAAACCGCGCAAACCTCCTGAGCGCCCTCCGGGGTAGAATCAGAGGTTGCCACCCTAAACCTCTTCAACACACCTACAAAACATACATCCGCCCTGTTATGGATTTCCGAGCACCCATATACACCAATATAAACCCAAATCACCTTTCCTCTATCGCCTCCTGTGAACGCCGAATTTTTAGATGCATACAAAGCTTACCCCTCAGGTACCCTAATGACCTCACAACGCAACACGAAAAAATACCACTAGCCACACACAGGATGCAAAGACTTCAGAAAAACTTCACGCGTAAAGGAATTTTCGGCGATACTCTCCAAACCAAAGAAATCCGTACCACTCCTTACAACTACCGTTTTCCCCCATTCCTACGAAGAAAACCTAAATTAAAATTCAAGCATCCCGCAGCGATCCTTACACTATGGTAGTAGCTTTGGTAAATGAAAGACTAGACTTAGCCGTAACTCAATTTAAAAGTCAGTGACCTTGTTCTATACTACTGGTGTAGCCTATTTGGACAAAAGGACGCAACATTTTTCAATATTTTTTCAAAAACAGCGCCCTGGTGTTTATATCCTTCCGGTACCAACGTGGGTTTATGTGACATAAATACTAACGTCGGACTCACAGTCCGCATTTTTTTTTCATTGAAAACATAACGAAAGCTATATATAAATGAATCAGTCCTGGTGAAAATATACACAAACATCTAATCTAAGTATATTAGACATTTTTGAGTTAAATTAATCAAATCCAAAAATTCAGAAAATTTATCAAAAACAAGGCGCAAAATCCAATTTACAATTTTTAAATTGTAAAAAACACGTAAATTTTAAACGCATAAAACAAATAAAACATAATAATTTGAAAAACAAAAACAGAACTTCTAACCTAAATTAAAAAAAAAATGGTTAACTAAAATTATAACGTCAATCTTTGTCCAGAAAATTTATCAAAAACAAAGCGCAACATCCAGTTTACAATTTTTAAATTGTAGAAAACACGTAAATCGCAAACGTATAAAACAAATAAGACATAACACTTTAAAATACAAAAACAGAACTTCTAACCTAATATTTAAAAAAACCAAAATTATTACGTCAATCTTCCTCACCTTCACCAGCCAAACAGTCATTACACATGTGGTTGGTATGTTCCAAACAAATAGGTTTTGTACAGTATATACAGCTAAATCTTGTAGGTCTGTTTTTTTTTCTATCACAATAACAGCAGCGTCGTTTATTGTTTTCGGTTAGTGGTTTGGGTGTTTCTTCTTGCAGTGGTAAACGTAACATTTCTCTGAGGCGAAGTCTGATAGTACGTGGTATTCGATTATTAACAGCTCTTAGTCGTAAGTGTTCGTCCATATTTTGAATTGCTCTTGGAAATAACGAATGAGTTTATCCCAGCTATATTTAATTGCATATAAAATACAGCCATTGGCCAGCGACGAGTACCTCTGGCACAATCATAAGCCGCACATATCTTGTCCACTGTATCAACCCCTCCTTTTGTTTGATTGTAATCGATTATTACTTGTGCTTTTCCAGTTGCTTGGTCTATTTTATCTTCATTATGGTTGACAACATAAGAACATTTTTATTTTTTCTGGGTATATACGATGTTATGGTTACTTTGTCTTGGAATCCAAATATGCTAGTCTTTTCGGGTCGTTTAGCAGGTTGGACAAATTCAAGTGGAAGTTCCTTTCTGTTTTTTCTAATGGTACCAAGAATAGTGAGTTTATGATTTGTTAAAAGTGTATTAGCAACAGCCATGCTGGTAAAGAAGTTGTCCATTGTAATGTTTCTGCTGCTTCCTGAGATGGAGCGACAAAGTCAGGAAAGTAGAGACACATTATCAGTTTGAACTTTATAAGGTCCAATCGGCTGTCGTCTCCATGTTCGCAGTATAAAACAATTTTGCGTCTACTAGAGAATATACTTTGATTCCATATCAGTTAGGTTTATTAGGCATATATACTCGAAAGTTACATCTCCCTCGAAACGCCACCAACATTTCGTCCATCGTTGTGAGTTCGTAAATACAAAAATATTTAGACAAATTAGAATTAAATGAATCAAAGATCTCTCGGAGCTAATTTATCTAATTTTTGTCTCTTTATTCTAGTATTTTTGTTGTCAAAACGAATACATTGCAACAAAAATCTAAACCTTTCCGGAGACATTGTCAAACGAGATATTTCCATGGATCTTCCATTTGTTCTGAATAAATCAGAGGCATTTACCCGATTATTTTTTGACATCGAGCATATATAAAGTAACCCTATAAGCGTTTTCAACTCAATAATGTCTGTGGGCCTTGCTGATCGGTTGTTTGGATTAACATTGCACATTCCAATATAGATATTTGTATTATCACCAATGACATGCAACATTTCATTTGTAAAAAAAAGACTCCAGATCTCTGCGGCACACGTTAACCCTTTCGCATTCCCCTTTACCCCAGGGATAAATTTGATAATATTTAGGGCACTTGCTCGTACCTCAGAATTTCCTGGATGCTTTTTCCACTTTGTTTGGCCATCTTTTCCAGTATAATACGAAACTATCTCGTGTGCTACTACATTAGTTATTTCATCTGGAAGATCCAAGATGTCGTTTGGGTCATCAATATCTTGTTCATCATCCGTGTTGTGATCTTTAATCTCTTCAATATCATCCTGCAAACTCGAGTCATCGTCACCTATCTCGACTTCAGGCGCAATTTCGTCGTAAAGTTGGCGAAGGTATTCTTGTTCCTTTCGTAATTCATTTTAAATACTGTAATCAAATAATATTAAAGTTTATTAATCTGCAAAAAGTAGAAATTAATTAAAAATGTTTACCCTAAAAAAATTGACATTAACACTAACGTGCGGAGTGACAGTCCGCATAAGAGCCTATCTCGAAAGCGCACCACCCTGCTCTGTTCACCTCTTAATACTAACTTCGGACACCCAACGGCAACAGGTACTCAGCGGTACACCCGCTTACTCGGAATAGTTCGGTAAATACTGGACAATTTTCTGCGGTGCGGACTGACAGTCCGCACGTTAGTACCGAAGCGGTATAGATGATTCGAAACTTTTTGATTAAATTGTGTGCATTTTTTCATTATCGCTCTATCCATCCTCCTAAGTGTTCCTGAGTGCTTTAGCACGATAGGTCTAATTTAGCCTGTTCAGGTCCACAATCATAAAAAAAAAAAATAAAAATAAAAGAGTGGGCAGATGTCTGTTTCCATTGACAAACAATGCGTGTAGCTTTTATGGTCACTTGAAGAGTGAAGATATACCACATAAAATATTAAAAATTGTTGGAATGCGCATGTGTTAGAGAGATTCCACGCCGCCACGGAAATGATTTTTTTCTGCTATAAATAAAATTTTAACCAACGAAAAAACTAGTCTTATTTTAAGAACATTTTAAGGACTTTTAATTACAAAACATAATTTTGAAATGAATCGCCCTAAATTTTTTTAATTCTAAGATCGCCCAGATATTTTACGAATGATGCTTTCAATAGAAAAATATACAATCATTTATTTGGCACAATTGCATTATGACATCGCATTCCTAAAAACTTACCATAAACAAACATTATATTTGTCACTTAGACTAGAGGACGTAAAAATGTAATTTTGTGTCTAAAAATTATTAATTTTACTAAATAAGAGTTTGCCTCGAGTAGGATTTGAACCTACGGCCTATGCTTTGCTATAGTAGCGCATCAAGCAACTGTACTACCGAGATACAATTAGGTTCAAATCCTCCTTTAGGTCAACTTTTTACTTATGTATTTAATAAAATTAATAATAATTTCTATTTACGCATTTACTTTTGAACTTATTCCTTCATAACAAGACATAATAATTTTGTATCTATTTTAAAATATATTTCTCCCTCCACTTCCTATTAATAAATGCTTTTAATTAAAACCCATCATAAGAACAGCACCAACATACAATATATAAATGTACTTTAAATAAAGCAGCCGTAATCCAGCGATGCTTTTGATCTTTGGAATCACGTCAGCTCCACCGCTATTGAAATTAGATGCTCAATCCATAGCGTATTCTATACCAGGCGGGAATATAGGAGTGTGAGACGTGACGTCAGTAGGTCTAGAATTTTAAAGAAATGCATGCAGTAGCATATAGAAATCGTGGAGTTTTAGGCTGCACCAACAAATTCTAATAAATGTCGGAATATGATTTGCAAATGCCATGTACGGGATTCCCGAAACACCTGTCATAGTGTTTACTACCTTATTTAATGTTTCAAAATATTGCATTGTATAACTATAAAAAATTACGAAACCTCTATAACATCAATTGTGAGCGTCAAAAAGGCTTAATATCATAGCCAAAATTTAAAGCATTGCAATAAAAGTCTAATTAATGGTTGTATTTACTGAAATTGCAGTTAGATATGTGTTTATTAAAAAAAACATAGATATTTTACAAATTTTAAGAAATGTGGTTGATTAATAATAGGAATATTATTACCAGCTATTTACTACAGTTTCTATCAGTGAATGAATCGATACAATATCCACGAAAGATGCTGATGCAATTTGTTTTCAATGTACGTAATATTGCTTTGTTTAACTATAAGAAAAAGAAACAATGTAATTCCAGACCGCAAAACAAGTTTGACGTCAAAAAGAAAATTAAAAACATTGAAATGAATTCCAGACTTGTATATTATTCGTGATGCATTAGTGTCAATTACAGTTGAACAAGTAAATTATAGAAGTTACACTTAAACATTTAGTATCCTAATCACTTTTACGTTATAGGAAACTTCTAAACGAGGCATTGTTACTAAGATTTTTTTGTTTGGATTTTTATTATTAAAAAATATAATTTCCATTCATATGAGACCAGAGTTTTGGTTTTTAGTCGTAAAAATTTGATTAACAAGGAAATCTGCCCGTGTCTCAATACTTTCCGTGTGGCAAACGGCCTACTGGCGTCATCGTCGGAGCTGAAAGTGGAGGCTATATTCTCGCCTGTTATAGAGAGAGTACGCTGTGCTCAAGCTCAAGATACGGCAGGCGTTACCGTGCCCGATTAAGGATTAATGTAAAATAAGGACATTTGTGACATGCGCATCCCCATCGAACTTACTTTACTTACTCACGCCTTGACGCAACGCTTTAACGTATGAACCGGCAGACAAGCAATTTTTTTTAAGAAACGGTTAAGGAAAGAATAAGAAGAAGATAAAAATACAGACAGCTTAGAGAATTTAGTTTCTGCTCAAACTAAACATTGCAACTGCCTTGTAAAGGTTTATTTACTATTGAGCTTCTCGCCTGAATCGGAATACGTTTCCGGTTTGTTTGTTCATAGTTTTAGATTTTGTGCGATATGAAATCCTGGCGCTATAAAGTCGAATGTCTCACGTATGGCAGTGCGTATTAAAATTGTGGGTGCTCCAGATAACCCCTTTGTTCTTCCAAAAAGGTAATATACTTATGTGATGATACTACAGCAATAGTACAGTTAAGATGATTATGTGCAACTTAGCGATAAGAAATTTCAATGTTCAATTTATACAAAGATAAAGAACTAAACACCAAACGCACAACATAGGTAGATATTCAGATAAGTTCACTAAAAAGTTTTACATAAAAGTAGTTTGGATTTATCAAAATTTTTTAATTATTTACTTTTTATATATACAAGGTGTCCCAGTAAGTAGAAAAATTTAAATGGAACGCTCTGTATTTTATTACATATTTGGATTTTCCTCAAGAAAGTGAGATACTTTTATCTAAAACTTTTTTTTTAATTTTGTATAGTTTCGGAGTAAAATGACGTTATGTAAATAAAAAACTTTTTGTAATTACACTTTTTTAAAATTTTCATTAGTTTTGGAGTAAATTTAGGTTTTGTAATTTTTATCACAATTTTTGCACATTAATACGCTTAATAAAATACTTATCTTTTTTGGGTTTTTAAATGGTGTATTTTAAATTATACAATCTAAACGTTTCGATAACAGTTACAGTTATCTTCGTCAGTAGTAATATCTGTTAAAATTGTTAAAAATTATCAAAGTTGAAAAATTAAAACATAAATATGCTATTTAAAAATAATTGTCATAAATGGCAACCGTTAAATTATACTGTTAAGTTTACGAGATTAGTTTAAAAAGTTGTAAAAGAAAAGTTTTCGAGTTGACATCGATTCAGACTTACTGGGACACCTTGTATATATAAAAAGAAAATAATTTAAAAATTTTAATAAATCCAAACAACTTTTATATAAAACTGTTTTTGTATGTGTTATAGTTTCTGAGATAAGACATAGGGACATCTTACGTGGAACACTCTGTACTTTTTACAGCTAGATTAGTGAAGTATTAGGCGCTTTAGGGCATCAATCTACCCAAGAAGACATTCTCTTGCCGGATGCAGAAACTCATCGACTCAAGCCGATAATTCAAACTTTTTCTACGATCACTACCCAAAGTGGTATTTTACACATCCAAATCTAACTGGTTGACGTTTTCCGCGACCTGTCATAATTTGACACTAGGTACTTTGGAGCGGCCAAATAACTTTAGGTATTTTAAACACAACGCAGACTACCCTCAATACCTTCGTTGGCCATGTAATATTTTAAGAAATTAAAACACGATGATAACAAACGTTAACAGTAAACCGTACATATAGTATTTCACGCATTGGCAACTCGAAGTACAAACACGGTCTTTCGCTACGCTGATCAAGTTAGCGGTGTCTGTCAGTAAAATTTTAATTCGGTAATATTGTATTTGTACCTATTTGTATTTTTAAAAACTAAATATGGCTTCAAGTGAAAGTGGATCAAACACACCTCCAGTTTTATTATTGAAATTATTGAGTCTGCAAGAAATGTTACGTTAAACCTGCTTCTAGAAAAATCTAAAACGAAATATTGTTCCTGGTCAAATGCTCATTAGACCATCAGCCCTTAAAGGCAATTTGTGCACGGCAGAGATCAGTTCTGTGGGCGGGGTTCTTACTTAATGCTGCACAAGGGCACTCGTCACAACTTCAAAAACGTCAAAATCGGGTAAGGAGTGTGAAGAGGCGCCACCTGTTGAGATACATTTATAGCGGGAAATCGTTATGAAGCTAGATGTAATAATGCCCAACAGGAAACCATAATGTTCGCTCAAAATAAAACCATCATTTCTACCACAATTCTACTCCAAAAATAGTTACGCAAGGTTTATCCAAACCTCAATAAAATCTTAAGCTTCATATAAAAGCCGCAAAATGCGATCATAAAACCAAAACTCATTAAACATTTCCATAAACTTCAACCTCAAAATTATTGTCTCAACTATACCAATAAACTAATCCATACGGTAATTAATTATTCAATTTAAAACGAGAAATAAGTACGTCACAACAAAACTAAACGCGATCAAAAATCTACAAAGTCCAAAAATTTAATAAACAACGAAATCTGGGTTGAAATTTCTATATTCGAAAATACACAGCTCATTCTCAAACCTTTTTTGCAAATCTAAGTAATCGAGAGCTGATCAGATGTTTCCTATAAAAAAACTCAATAGTTGTGACTACTTGCAAAACTATCGTATGCAAAAACAAACAGCTGATCGGTCAACGACCGATTCGATTTATAATCTACGTTATGGTATATCTGAAATCTTTTTAAAAATTACTTATTACCAAAATCAAAATAGCAAACGCTTAAATCGCGAAATTCTCATTAGTCATTACGTTAAAGGTTAGTGAAACTTCAAAATGTTACCTTAAAACTTGCATAACTTGAATAAAATTGATTACAATATAATGAGCGATAAATGGAGGTTGTCGATCGAAGTAACAGAGGACGAAGTCACAATAGATTCATATCTATTAATAAAACAGTTATAAACCTTAACAATGGTCCTATATTATGACATATATACATTAAGTTTTGCAGTTCACTTAAAAAAACAACGTACAATAATAAAATTCTGTTCACGCTTGCAGCAAGGCTACATCCCGAAGTTCAATTACCTCATATTATAAATAACTACATTTTACTAAACGCAACGGAAATCTCTCTTATAAAACAGTTTACACGAAAGCAAGCGTTCCATTCCCCACATTAAGATTAAAACACACACCTTATTACTATCAACATCGAATAAAAGGTAAGATTTTACCTTAATTGACACTACGATCAACAATAGATGGCATAGAATACCCTCCCTCCTCTAGACTACAATAAAATAGGTCATGCAACTGGTCCACCAGGTGCTGAATCTAAAAGGCTCCTATGAATTTCTATTGTAACGCTCTCCAAATATAATATCTCACAAACGGCAACTTCCTATTTATGATTATTCGAACCAAATTACGACAGTTAATTCAACCAAAAGCACACAAATAACTAATTTTTCATCTGATTTGACGCAAATGCACAAATATTTATCCGCACTTGCGACCATTGCTTTATTTACAAAGTGTTACTTAACTTTATTTACTCTAAACTTTACTAAAGTGGCACTATATATGGCAAGCTTGTACTTTATTTGTTTGAGCTGAATGGTGTACGAGAAACTACCCCTTCAACCAGGAACTCGTTAAGGTTAATGCGTATACCCAAAATGTGATAAACAGTTCAACAGAAAAGGTTCAGCACTTCATAAAAACACTGAAACTAAATACTTCGATGATCGACAATTGTCACTATTGACAAAACGAAACACAACGATATAATAAACCGGGAGTGTGTTGAAACTTCTCTAAGATCTCAACCACAGGCGGAGAATTCTCCTGCGGTAATGTTCGGTACAACATGACGGTGCGTTCCCTCTTACTACACTAACCCATTTTGGGTACATTACCAAACCGCAAACACACACAGCGTGAGATTTCGCCTACATCTTGGACTAGACTAACTTCAACATCCTTCAGTTTGAGGCATCTTCCCTACCATCTCCCCACCTTTTAATTAACCTATCATAACAATTTATTACTTAAATTTTTAAATTACGCCAGGAACGAATTGAATTCGTGAGCCTAGCTGCAAAATTTGTATCAGAAAAATACAAAACATGACAAGTGGTTTGTTTTGAAACGTAATTGATATGCCTTGCGTTTATGATTTCATTGCGACGCCAGTCCTTAACGCCTCGTACCTAAAGCGAAACTCTTTGTTTAAGACCAAAAGTTTTATCAAAACGCCCGTCAACCTGTCGCCCAAAACATACTTAAAATCTGCAATATATGCTTTCTACACTAAATTTGAATACAAAGTAACAGTTGTATACTAAAACGTAAATCAAATCTTAATTTAGACTTCCAATCTAAGCTTGGTAACCAAACCAAAATTCTTTCCGTTTTCAAAATAAGGATTCTAAAGGCGATTACCATTTGCAAGAATTTCGAATACTTTCCAAATATGTACAAGACAAAAAAACGTTATAATCTAAAAGATTCCAAGAATTTACGCCGTATCAAGTTCAGTTTCATGAATTATACTACATTTCAGAAGTCCGGTATTAATGAATAACTTCGAAAATAAAGGCCAATCTTCGATAAAATTACGATCAGGTGACAATATGAGAATGAATACAGCCTTTTCATCAGTTGGTGTGAAGAAAGGTTAAAAAATATTCGGAAAATGTACTCGTAAGTTATTTTAGAGACAATTCGAAAAGTCTAAAATCTTTAACGCTCTGGTAGAAATATTCGTTGTTGAAATAATCCTTGAAAATCAAAAATAATATTGATATTAGTCACTATTCAAAATTAATTGCATCTTTGAAAAAACAGTCAGTAGGATACAAACCAAAAAATCTTTAACATTATCCAGGGATAACGTAAGGGAGTTTATCCACAATGCGCTTGATGATGATTATTTATTAAGTAAGGCAAGATTCTAATTCTATTTAAAATGTACCTATCGAATTTAATCTTTGAATATTGGATTATAGGCTGAGTAAGGGTATTTCTGGAGCATGTAGGAGAGGCGAGTTGTTAAAAATGAAAATTGTGGATATCTTTTAATAATCCACACTCTAGATTAAAAAACAAAAGAAAGTCGCATGTTTACAATAATTCACGATAAAACCGAACATGCTACATGCTATTGATTATGTCAAATACTGCAAAAACAACACAGATTTAAGACAACAGTGCCAAAATAACAATTCAGAACGTCGCTTATGTTTTCGTTATTCCAAAGGAAAGTGCACAAATGAACTTGCAGGAATGAATACCTAGCATTGGTAAAATCCCTAGGAACATTGCCAAATATTTAAACTTGCCGAATCACAAGTCATGCACAGGGCATTGTTTTCAACGTACCTCTTAATTCACAATAAAATAGAAACATTTCAAAACATATCCGGTCAATCTACGTCCCAAGTTCATGAAAATTTAAATTATAAGTCAAATATATACTTGTAGCACTGCTAATTCTTTTGAATCATCATCTGGTATTAGAATTAATAATTGCACATTTAATTTTAACATTGTTAATGATAAAAAATAATTGTGATTAGTTTCTAATGACTACTATTTTGTTTTTTTTTCAGTATTTCTAATATAAATAATTCTAATCCGTTTCTAGTGTTATGTAATCTGTTCTAATAAAATGTTAAAACCTATAAAAACTATATATCTTTTTTATCGTGTGACTGTAGAAAAATCTTGTGTGTAATTCGATCAATTGCCGCGCCCGCTGACGAATTGCTAGGAAATTTTTTATCTTAAGAGGCAAAGTAGCATTTTCCGCAAATACACAAATAGCTATTATTGAATACAATAATGTTTTACTAGTATTCTAAGATTGAAGTAGAAAGTACCACCAGTACATCACCAATTATAGACAGAGTAGAACCAGTTTTTGCCACCCATTTAAAACTGATGTAAGCACTTCCGTTTATGAATTCTTAATCTGTCGCAATTTCATTTCTTACATATTCGAAGATTCTCAGCTCTACAATTTTTTCATCGCACAACAAATTCTCCTTTAGTATAGGTATGTTTGTATTTTTTATGTCAATGAATGAAAGTTAAAATAATATGTATGAAAAAGAAATCTGTACTTCCAACTTGCATCGGAAAATATCGTGATTTAATACAAAAATTTTTCTTGCTTGAAGAATTTTTTAATGAAATCACAAAAAACGTAATTGATCAATACATAACAATATTGAAAATTATTGAATCTGTGGAAAACAAAAATCTTGGATTGCACAGGCCCTTTAAAACCGCTAATCAAAAAAAAAATTCATTCGGTTTAAGCTTTAGCAACCCATTTTGGCCCCCTTCCCAAGAAATGGTGGTAAAATTAGGTTCAATCCAAAATGGTGCAAAGGTTACGACTTTTCGGAGTATAGTAACGCAGAGGATGTCATGTTTTGTTTCTTTTGCTTTTATTTCCTTCTGGTGCTGGCAGACAATCGAGTGAGACAGCTTGGAGATTAAGTATTTAGTGTACAACCGGGGGAAAATGAAAATCACGGGAAAGAGCACTGACAAACATTTTTCTTCCGCAGCGCTTAAAGCTGCTTTGAGTGATTATTTACATTTTGCCGAGAAGGGGAACATATTGACATCCTTAGGGAGGCTCAAAAGAGAAATACAATAATAAAATAAATAAAAATAAAATAAAAATATCAAAATCTCAAAGTTAATTGCCGGTGAATTACATAAAAAATTACAAAAGAAATCGAGAGTAAGTCATATAAAAATATTCTTTCAGTAGTTATCCGAACCGTTGCAAATAACGCGGATCCCGAAGAACGTTTAATTAATATTTTAGAAGCTAAAGGTGAAATGGGGCATGGCAATTGCAACAGATGTATTGAAGAGTCCTAATGCTTTGAAAATTTGTAAAAATGAATTGCCTTTCCAATCATACGATTTTGCCGCAGCCATGTCTGGTGCATTTAACGGGCCAAAAAAGGTATCCGAAGTTTATACGTGACGTGTCAAGCACACCGACTAATACAGGTGTGGAATATAGTATCAATTCATGGAAAATAATTGCAAGTCTTTTTAAAGTTTTACATGTGTTTTTTGCACAAAGCACAAAACGATTCCAACAACTGGAAACCAAATTGGAAGATGCGCAAAATTCGCTTCACTTATATAACTTATCCCAAACCAGATGGACAGCCCGAACCGAAACGATTGAAGCAATAAATAATGTTTTAGAACCAATTGTGCACTTATTAAAGAAAGTTAATGTACTGTAGTAATCGATTCAAATACGATAGCGGTCATTTACAGTGCAGTGTTGACGCAATTGCTGGAGTCTCCAGAAATGAATATTATAAATATTATGGTGATAATAAAATCTACTATAAATTCATTGACATTACTTAAAAATTATGAACCTCAGATTAACAACTAAATAGGGAGTGTTATAATTTTTAATGCTAAATTGGATATGAATGCAGAATACGATATTAACTGATCACATCACAGATGACATCCTTCCTAGAAGAGTAATTTTTTAGTTGTGTTGGTTTCAATGATTAACATGCTGACTTGGAACGTGCAAACGTTTCATTCAATCTCGAACCTTTGCTTAAGATTTTCAAATTTCCTGTAAGAAGGGAGAACATATTAGAAGGGAATTTATCCCAAATTTTAGAGATGTTTCCTGACCAGCAGGAGGAACCCAATTTTTTTTATTTTGCAGTCTGAAATGGAAATTTTATTTTAGAATTGAACTGATTTCGAAAATATGCACCATCGAATTGCCAACTAAAGTATTTAAAATTAGCATTTAAGTTTAATACAATTTTCAGTAACAACATAAGCGGTTATTTGATTTTATGGTTTTAAAAAATGACAAGCATTTATGTGAGTCAATTTCGATGCATTCGGCTTCTCAGTCTTGGGCAGAAGTCAAAAGTCAGAGAATTTCGTTCAACAAATAAATAAGTATAGCTTTGTACGTTGCATTTTATATTATTTAGATTATTTTCTTTAATGCAAGCACATTTTCAAGGTAAGTTTGTTTTAATCTTTGAGTCTCCCACTAGCTGCAGACCTAAACCTTGAGTAAAACTAATAATTTTGTTATTATCTGGTAAAATTAGCAGTAATTTAATTTTAAGTTGGTATTTTGTATTTGTTAAATATGCATATTATTATAATCCTGCCCCTCCCAGAATTCGGGACTCGATACGTCTCTGGAATTAGCATGGTGTGTATCTACAGAACCGTACGAACCAAACAATTTCACCTACTGAAAAGTAGATCACGAATAGTGTCATTAATTTCATTCTAATGTACTCTACTGTAATGCTTGATTGCAACCGTACGGAATAAGTATTACTTAGAGGTAAGGATTACTTAAATATTCATATTGTATTACACCGTAAAACCTGGTTTTATCTAAGTTGAGGTCATGTGGCAGACGGTGTATAGGTGAACGTACGTGCATTACGTGTTGGTTTATTTATGATAACCTCAAAAATTCCATGTTTTGTTATTTTTTTCGAAGTGACTAACGCTACGTTAACGTAGCGGAACTTTGAAAAATTAGAGCTACGTGAATTTTGACGCATGCGCAGTGCGCACCGTTATGAGTGGTAACAGCTGATCGATCGCGCGTGTTCTGCACATCGCACTCAAGGCTATTACAAATTAACAATGAATACTTCCGATGACAATAATGATGCAGGTAAATATGCCCTGTTATTTCTATTCTTAACTTATTTTCCCACTGTACCATATGTGTGTAAAAATGATTGCAAATAAAATGATATACCCTTGGATTGGATAATACCTACCACTGGTTACACCATCAACTTATAAGAAATAGGTATCATAGAGCTGGGCCCTTTGGTACTATACAGTCGATTATACAATTTATTGGGAAATTTCATACATATTGTCGTAGTTTTTATAGTGAAATATGAAGAAGGGGGAAATTATCTGCTATAGATGAATATAGTAACTTATTTTATTGCCTGTTGACGAAATTAAAAGTGTGGCAGGACGCGGATTTTGTTTTATTATGACTATTTACACTTCACTGTAAAAACTATAAAATTGACCGATAAATTGTACAATTGTTTGTGTAGTACAAAACCGCCTTTAAACAAATTATTTACGTAATATGATAGATGCTTTAAATACCATTTGTTTTTGTCAACTTATCTATTCCTTAATTGTATATTCCTTTAGAAGGTGAAACTGGAAAAGATGTGGGTCAACAATTTGAGACGTATGCAGAACTTTCGCAATTTTTAAAGAAATATGAAGAAGTTAATAAGCAAAAATTTTATATAAGAAGATGTCGTACCATTGCAACTGCTTCAAAGTCTATGAACAGAAAAATGAAAGACTCTTTGGTATACTATGAAATTGAAATCGAATGTATTCATGGCAAGCCATCTGCCAAGCGAGGAAATGGATTGAGACAAACAAGGTGAGTTAATTATTTGCATTCATATATTTACATCCAGAGTTTTCTACTTAAAATGTCAATCACTCAGTGGTACGTTTAATAAAGATTAAAAAAAATTCAATAAAAATAAATCTTGTTCCGATTGCATGTGACTATACCTACTGAATACTGTTGGTATTTTATTTTCAGCACATTGCGATTAGGATGTGAAGCAAACTTCAGACTGAGGATTAGTAAAGATGGTATGTTTTTGGAAGTCCACAGGGCTACATTTACACATACAGGACATGATCTCTCAGAGGTTTGTAAATTTATAAGATTGTACTCTCTAAGTATATTTACAAGAGTTTTGTCTGTAGACTGTTTTTGAGCACCTTCCTCAAAATCGTGCATTATATGGAACCGAGTTAGAAAATGTCAAAACGTAGGTACCTTTCTTTGGGTGCAAATAAGAAGAAAATCCAGGACAAAATATACAACGAGATTGGAAAGAAACCTGCACTGAAAAATCTACACAATATTCATCACAAATTGAAAATTGAGCGTAATGATTTGGAAAAGGCTGTTTCTCAACTACAAAATAAATATGGTAGGTATAGGTTCAGTTCTTTCTATTTCTCTTAAAACATAAAGTAGCAGTGGTGTTCACTGTTGTAATATAGACATCTAGATATATATATATATATATATATATATATATATATATATATATATATATATATATATATATATATATAAACAATGTCAGTCAAGGCATAGAACATATAAGGTAAATTTATATGCTCTATAATAAAATACTTATCTTTTTTGGGATTTTTTAATGGTGTACTTTAAATTATACAATCTAAACGTTTCGATAACACTTACAGTTATCTTCGTCAGTAGTAATGTTTGTTAAAAATTGTTAAAGATGTAGTAAACAATTTTGTCAAATTTGAAAAATTCAAACATAAACATAAGCCTGCTATTAATATAACAGTTTGAGAAACGTATAAGCCAACTATAAAATTGTAGTAAAGAATAACTAGGTCATTAAAATTAAATATTGTTAAACTGCCTCAAAGATGACAAACCAGAACACTCTCTACGACGAAAGCTAACAATGAAATTTGCCAGCCAAAAAACACATTTAACAAAATTTAATCGAGTTATGATGTAAGTGTAAATTTGTGAAAAACTTCAATTTTAAAATGATAGAAGCATTCACAAATCCAAACATTACATCAAAAAATAACCTAGTTAAATCTAAATTCTTCCTTTTATAGCTAATGTTACAAATAGAATTGAAAAAATCCTAATCAAATATGGCATTAGGACTATTTTTAAACCTACAAGAAAAATTAAAGAACATTTAAGATCACCTAAAGATGTGTCAAACCCTTCATCATCTTCCGGAGTGTATAAGTTATCTTGTTCATGTGGAAAAGTATACATCGGGACCACAAAACGTAGCTTTGATACAAGACGCAAAGAACATATGAGATTTTGTAGATTGGGTCAACCAGAGAGGTCTGCTGTGGCTGACCATGCCCTGAATAATCTAAATCATGACATTCAATTTGACAATATGAAAATATTGTCAAGACAAACCATTATTATGTTCGTTTGCAACGTGAAGCTATTGAAATATATAAACACCCGAATAATTTTAATAGACAAGAAGAAAATCTCCGTTTAAATAGGTTTTGGCATCTTATAATTAAAAAGAGCATAATGATACGCCTTGATTTTAATTTGTTTTCAACTTTTGGTATGTCTAGGTTTTTGCTGTGTTTTTCCTAGACCTTGAAGCAAATGCTTTACCAATTATATGTTAAATTTCCACAGCACTATAATTTAACATAAGTAGTTGAAATTAAATTGAAATTAAAAATTACAAAGAACGTTCTGCATTGTGCTTTTCATTGTTAATAACACTTCCAATTATTGATAAAGATATCTCTTTGTTAGATTTAACTGGGTTATTTTTGATGTAATGTTTGGATTTGTGAATGCTTCTATCATTTTAAAATTGAAGTTTTTCACAACTTTACACTTACATCATAACTCGATTAAATTTTGTTAAATGTGTTTTTGGCTGGCAAATTTCATTGTTAGCTTTCATCGTAGAGAGTGTTCTGGTTTGTCATCTTTGAGGCAGTTTAACAATATTTAATTTTAATGACCTAGTTATTCTTTACTACAATTTTATAGTTGGCTTATACGTTTCTCAAACTGTTATATTAACAGCAGGCTTATGTTTATGTTTGAATTTTTCAAATTTGACAAAATTGTTTACTACATCTTTAACAATTTTTAACAAACATTACTACTGACGAAGATAACTGTAAGTGTTATCGAAACGTTTAGATTGTATAATTTAAAGTACACCATTAAAAAATCCCAAAAAGGATAAGTATTTTATTATGAGTGTTAATGGTGAAATGGTCAAGGTTTAATCAATATAGATTGATGTCATTAATTTATAAACTAAACAGAATTTAATAGTCATTTATTAACTAAACAGAACTTAACATTCACGATAAACTGGTACTTTTAGTTGTAAAAATATAAAAATATCTGGTATAGTAGCAGTCACTAGCTTTTGAGAGTAAATGGTTCAGTGATGACATGAGATAGGGTAATCGCAAATTAAATGACCCACTTCCTATCTCAGAATGTTATGTTATGTACTTACCTACGTGCCTTTATTGCAGGTTGTGAAGTTCACATTCTTTGCGACGAGGAGAAGAAATTTAAGGCTTTGCAATTTGCAAAGCGATGTGCAGAACACGCGCGATCAATCAGCTGTTACCACTCATAACGGCGCGCACTGCGCATGCGTCAAAAATTCACGTAGCTCTAATTTTTCAAAGTTCCGCTACGTTAACGTAACTTTAGTCTCTGCCTATTTTTTTAAGAGAAACTGATGATTTAGACTTTCTAGAAATGATTGAATTTGGATTTCCCAGACTTGATCATTTCTCAAACGATTTCAACTTGTTTTCAAATTTTAGGTCTAATAGAAGAATAAATAGAATTTCCCAATAAAAATAGTAAACTATAAGCAAAAAATAATAAAATACATTATTCTCGGGGATAATATAACTAGTGTTATGACTATCATCGACGAAAATTGTATGAGTGTGAAGCACGAGATCAATTTTGTAAAGGTTTTAACGAGTGGTATCATCGATTATTAATCATAACACATTTTACATTTCTTAAGAGAACATAATGAACGTAATAAAGTCTACAATTTTAAACGATTTGTCACTTTGACAGTAAACTATTTTATTCATTAAAATCATGTGACAGTCAACATGCGGTGATAAAATTATCACCAATTTGATAGCCTATTCTGCGATTTTGTTTTTGTATTTTAACTAATGAAAGTATTCAAAATGTACCATGTGACATGTGAATTATATTCTCGTAACAACGATAGCGTGTCGGCCATGAACTAAGTACTGAAAATGCTTCGTTTTTATACATATGCAGGATATTTCATATCACTTGCAAATTTACGCCGACCTCATACTGCCACTTCTTCAAGAACTGTTGTAAGAATACCACAGGACATGCTTTCAAACTGCAAATAACAAATACATATTTTCGAATGAAATGAAAACTTAAAACAAATAAAAACAAGAATTTGTACACAAGTATTATTAACGTACAGTAACATTAACATGTAAATAGTAATTTTGCACCACAGCTTACCCATTGGAGATATAAATTAGAATACTTACTGTAAATTGAGAGCTATTTACCTTATCAACAGGTTACCTAATTAAAATACAAAAAAAGAAAAATAAAATAATTTACTTTAAAATCATATGTAAGCTGACCAAATAAAACAACAATATATATTATTAATAAATCAAAGTAGTATTTTCTGTTTAACTTCAGCATAAATGCAAATGAAATTGTACGTAGCTGTTCGTAAAGCTTTACAATAATAAAACTAACTGTTAATAAGAGTCTTAAAGCTACACACTAAACATAACCTATCTTCACATAAGATTATATCAAAATGAAAATCCATATTGGTTGTTGTATTTATGGTACACCGTAAGGACCTACATTAATAAAATAACAATGGAACAGACCAACACAATCCCTAGTTTATGTTTTTATACTAAACAAACTTGCTATGTATGTTAACACTGTATTCAACCGTACTGAACGTTAACAGAACTAGCTTTAGTTTGCTGGTTTCAAAACAAGTTATCTAATTCGTTGACTTAATTATATAATTTTTACAAAGAAAAGGGAAATTACTTACGGTTCACATATTAACATATAAGTTAATATATCATATTGAAACGATATGCAGAAAATATCAGATTGTGTATAATTATGCATAACTTCATTTCTTCACGATAAGACAAGATGTGGTGAAATGTAAGTGTAAGCGCTATTATTACTTCACCGTAATGTTTTATCAAGCCAAAACAAAATGGCGATAGTTTCACCACAAAATGCAGACATACTAAAACAGCGGCTTCCATGTTTGGTGCTTCAAGGTTTAATGATACACAAAAACAAAGAGTTCATTCAACTTAAATTATTCCATCGCTAAACGACGATTCACGCCATCTATACAATCACCATGTTGCATAAAATACATGCTACTCAAACTTCCGTAAATACGAAATTAGACTGTCGATTTTAAATGTAATAGATTAATACAAAATTGCAAAGTAAGATTATTACGTATCTTTTCAGGGGCAAGGTGTTTTGAAGAATGAAAATGCCATGAACTAGCTACATTACCATTGGGCAATCGTAAACAGTGATCATTCACTAAAGCCATTAGAAAAAAACTATGGAACGTCTTCCCTCATGACACCCCCCGGTGGATCTGCAGTTGCTCGCTCTGCACTTAAAGCCAATATTCTCATGGATTTATTTACGTCAAACTTAGAGAATAGGTAAAAGATGTGCTCCTAGTCAACTATTTTTCAGAGGCTATTAAAAAGTTCATTTTTGGGACAAGCACCTAGACATAAATAGGCTTTATCGCAATACCGCGATACATGCGTGTGTACGTGTGTGCACGTGTGTACGCGCACGCGTGTGAGCGCGTCCGTATATGTGAGTGTTTGCGTGTGTGCGTGTGTGCGTGTGTGAGTGTGTGCATATGTGGGTGTGTGCGTGTGTGCGTGTGTACGTATGTGCGTGTATGCGTGTGTGCGTGTGTGCGTATATTCGTGTGTGCATGTGTGCGTGTGTGCGTGTGTGCGTGTGTGCGTGTGTCGTGTGCGTGTGTGCGTGTGCGTGGTGGTGTCGTGTGTGCGTGTGTGCGTGTGTGCGTGTGTGCGTGTGTGCGTGTGTGCGTGTGTGCGTGTGTGCGTGTGTGCGTGTGCGTGTGTGTGTGTGCGTGTGTGTCGTCGTGTGTCGTTTTGTGTAGTGTTCTGTGTGCGTGTCGTGTCTTTCGTGTTCGTGTTCGTGTCTGTGCGTGTGACGTGTGCGTGTTGAGTGCGTGTGTGCGTGTGCGTGTGTGTCGTGTGAGCGTGTGCGTGTAGTTGCGTGTGCGGTGTGCGTGTGTGCGATGTGCGTGTGTGCGTGTGTGCGTGTGTGTGTTGCTGTGTACGTGTGTGCGTGTGTGCGTGTGTGCGTGTGTGCGTGTGTGCGTGTGTGCGTGTGTGCGTGTGTGCGTGTGTGTGTGCGTGTATCGTGTGTATCGATGTGTCTTGATACCAAATGGTGTAGCAAGTATTCAAAGTAACTTATTCAAACCAAGTTTGAAACAGTTTGATGAAACGTAAATACGTCTATAGTGCTTTAATATATCAGATTGTGATAAGTTTCGGTGATGTAGGGTATTAATTGCAAACTCACTCGATTTGGTTAGATGATCATAAAATATTTTAATAGTTCAGAAAGAATATTAGAACAAAATTCAAAAAAGATACATCTTTAGACGTTAATAAAACAATTATATCATTACAAATTGAAATTTAGATAATTATGAACAATATGGTAAAACAGTTAAAATAATCTCTTTCAAACTAATAGTCAAAACATTTGACTAAAAGTATAAAGAATACTATGTTTATTCATTAACAAATCTCTACCCGTTTGGGTAGATGATGCATTAGGTGATTAAATTAATATTTCAGATTTGGTTCAGACGTAAATTATTTTGACAAAAACTATTGCAATTAAATAATGTAATGTGTTGTAGGTAATAATAAAACAATAATAAAAAAAATTAACAAGGGAAATTTAGTAATTATGAAAATTGTGGTACTATGGAAAATTTTCATGTTAAAGATAAATCTCTTTCAAACTTGTGCTTTCCCATAAAAGTAGTAAATGTATTACTTGTTTATTCATAACACAATCATAAACTATCACTCATGTGGGATAGATGGAGGCTGATTGGTGAGTGGTGAGTATTTTAGGTGGATCAACGGTATGGATATTTTTTTGTACTCTCTTCCATATGAATTAGTTATTTAGAATGTATGGCCCTCAATCAGGATGCTCATAAATAATGCCAGAAACAATTTGATTTAGCATCAGAAATGACTAACCTTCCAACAACATTGTAACACCAGGAAAACTGTTAGATAGAATTTCGTTACTAACCTACATTGATCAGGTTCGTAATAAGATTTGTTATTCTGTATTTTTGGAGGATGAAAATCACTTAAAGGTAATGGCAATTCTTTGAACAGGACTAATATAGCTACTGCACCTGCTAGACATATCTCTCAAGAAAAATTATGATTTAATATTGATACTACTTTTCATCCTTTTGTAACAAACGTTACGGGTAGATTGGAAAATAGTAATTAGTCATGTTATGAGGACTGATTTTAAACCTGCTTAAAGGGAATTTTGATACTAGACATTAAGAATATACGCAATTTTGTAGATTAAGTCAGGCATCCGTAGTAGCATAGCATGCCTTAAACAATTGAAGTGATAATCATCTTTCCAAATAAATGGACTTCAGAATTAAGAAATAATCAGTATTTATCCCCATCCAACGTTGTTACAAAAACCATTTAATATTTTCTTCGGCCGAGATATACTGGTTCTCACGACAGACCAGGCAAAAACAGCATCTTCAATTAAATAAGTTTTAGCGAGTTGTGAATGGACAGAATGCATACTAATTTATACTTTTGGTATGCCAATCGTTTTTACTGTTTTTGCGAGACATTGAAGTGAATTCTTTAACAATTAAATACGCTTGCTCACAACAGCATTCCAATGATTTGATTGTCATAGATAAAATTATAATTACATTAAATGTATATATTTCCTAATAGTAACAGTATTTAGGTAGTAATGAAACAAGTTCAAGGTTTTCTCGATTTGTTATTAGTTTACTAAATACTCGATTATTTATTTTCAAATAAGGCATCTTTACAACTTTGGACCGATAATATAAAAAAAATTTTTTGTTATTTATTTTTTGGTTGTAGTACCTTTCAGTGTTAGCTATCGTCCGAAGAGGATGTTATCATTGTAAAATGCAGGATTATCTTTGAGTTTCCATATTTTATAAATTTGTTTGACAACTTAATTATTTTTTTAAGCGAGATTATTTGCCGCTGGCGATAAGTGTAAACGTTATCGAAACGATTGTAATATCTTTATTAAATACCAAAATCCATCTTAATGAATATTGTACAAAAATAAAAAGAACTGGAAAATAAAAAATAAGGTTCATACGTACATAATGAATAAGGTGGACCATTTCATCCATATAGTATTCCCACACTAACGCATAGTGGTACGGTTCTAACAAATTTACAGTTTCGTTGAAGACTACTTTGCTGAAAGTCTTTAAATCTTTAATTTTTGATTCTGTTAAGTGCCTCAAGCCGGTCTTCATGAATTCTCGAAAGGATGTATATCTTTAGAACTCTGGAACCCTTTTTGGGAGTTTATTTTTTACATCGATTTCTTAATTTAGTAGGTCGCATTAACTGATGTGCCACTTTACAGAAGAAAGGAAAAATATACAGCCCACCCTTTAGAAAATTCAATTGTAGAAAGTATCAAGTTATCTACTTTTTGGATTTATCCTCACATTGCTATGAACTTACGTGATTGTTATATTATAATTATTTAAAATGTGACGTGAGTTCAATCTATTAGATCAAATCATTAAACATCTGTCAATTACACCATTCCGTCCAAAATGACAAATCGCATTTCTTAATCCAGGAATTAAAGTAGTCCTGGAAATTTAAGATTTTGAAACTGTAATTCGACATTAAAGATGAATGGTACAAATTCAAAAACTATTGCTTGCATTACGACTGTTTAGCTAGAAACTAAACAATTTAAATTTTATTCATATCCTTTAGAGAAAGAACTGTTGTAAATAGTTTCAACCTTATATTTTATATTAATCTCTATTGATTTCATTTATGTAACATAAACAATTGATATCACTTTTTTTTATTTTTATCTAAGATCAGAAATACAATGTAATACTTTAAAAAGTTAATACTTTGAAGATGTATACAATTATTACTATTATATTACTTTGCGTAATTTTAAAACAACTCAAGACATTTATTGAAACTAAGAAGCTTTTCGTATCGGCTAGAACATCACTATACAAGGAAAAAGACACCATTCATAGTTTCAAAAGTTAAAGTTTGCTCAGAAACGAGCGAAGGATTAAATTAAGATAATTCACTTATTTTAGATACAAGCGACACACGATTTTGAATTAAGTACTTAATAGATTTCTTAAACTAGTTTTAGATATACCGCCTCCATACTATAGTGTTGCAACGTAAGTTATTTATCAATAGCTGCTAATTCTTTAACAATGGGACGTACCTATTGTTGAGTCCTAAAGTAAAGATCTTAGGCGTGCACATGGGTTTTGCAGACAAACAAATGACGATTGTAATATTTTATTGAAAACTTAACTATAACAAGTGATTTTAAAGATATCATTGTAATATTAAATTAAAAAACTCTTCGTTTATTAGAAATCATTTTATAGAGTTTTTAAATTTATGGTAACGCTACAATTATTATATAATATACTCGTACATATCTGAACTCCTTATTACCTATATTAAACAAGAACAAACAAAATCTATTAGAAAAATAATAAATATATGATTTTAAAATACAGTTATTCTGAAAATTCATCTGTTTCTTCGGAAAAACTATCATTTGATCCTATTGAAATTATATTACTTCAGTTCAGTTTTATATTTTTTATCATAAAACAACATAACGCCACTGCAATCTGCCAAACATGTTAATTTATTCCTTCGCTTCGTTTCTGGACAGATTATAGCATGTACATTTTGTGACTGAAATACACAATTAAACAAGTTCCATTTCACACACACACTTCAAAAAAAATTATACCGCGTTTTAGACCATTCAAACTGACATAACTGTATGTAAATGGTGACTAATAAAATGTTGTATCCTGTCTTCTGAAAGCGATGTGTCAGCTTCCAAAATATATTCATAAAAAATTTCATCGCAATGTTGCCAGTGGTTTCGACATAATCATAAAAAATGGGTATACATTTTTTTTTAAAACTCTGTATCTTGAATATAGATGCCGCTTTTTACTAATCAAACCCATCTTATTGTTCAGTATTTTACCTATCCTAGCAACAGGGCCACCCTGTTTCGAAACACCATGTATGAGATGGACACCCTGAGCGAATCTGTACAGAATGTACCATTAGTTAATAAAAATATGTTTTCTTCAGACGTCGATAAAAAATGACATTTCACCTGACAACGTTAAAGTTTGACATTTTCACCGGCGGCTACAAAAGTTTTTTACATCCCCAGACACAAAAGTAATGTAAGTTAATAACTCAAACACCCAAGTTGGAAAACAACGAAAACAAATTTATTGTTTAGAGTTATAAAGATTAAAAGTATAATGATTAAAACTAACATTTCTCCAAAATAAAATCCGCCAGAGGTAACAGTGGAAGTCTCGCTGCGTTCTAAGAAAATGGTCTTTAATTCTTCCTCTTCTACATGAACTTCTGTAGCGCTTGCACTAGGTGCAAAAATTTTCAAGGCTGTCTCTTTATTTGTTGCTAGAGAGTCTTCAATATAACGCTCAGCTACAGTACTGGATTTCCAGCCACCATGGCGCTTCAAGCACATTAAATCTGCGCCGCCGTCCACCAACACTGTAGCTGACGTTCTTCTTAGACAATGCCCTGTGTATTCTGTATAGTTCGCTAATTTTATGAAAAAAGCTACCTCCCTAGGAACACTACTTTTTTTATGGATTCCCATCACCGCTCTTGAGCATTTTCCATTTCCATATTTCAAAAAAAATCGACGATCATTCATATCTCGTGGGCGCAAAGCAACGTATTTGTTATATTAATTTAGGAAAGATTCCCCTACAATAGTAAATGATTAAATTTTGTTTGTTTTGCTATCTGGAAATTTAATATGTAGCAGAGTTTTCAGGTTCTCAGTGTCGTCTACCTTCATCTTCACCAACTCATCGCAACGGCATGCCCCTGAGATACCAATAATCGTAACTACCTAAAAAAATACAAAATAAATAGACTTGTTTTCATTCTATTTCTAAAACTTACCTTCATTGCCAAGTATTTTTCGTGCGACGCTTCCGATAAAAATTTTTTAAATTGGTCTTTTGTAAATACTTTGGCCTGATTTGGGGTGTGTCCTTGATTCTGCTTCTTTAGATATGCACGAAGTTTCAAGTATATCTACGCCATGTCGAATGCTCAATAATGATTTTATCATCGAATATTGGGACTACATTGTCGAGCTTTTCATTTTTGTTGCTAATTCGGCAAAATAAGCTAACGTTACGGATTCAGAGTAGCTTTTAATATTTTTTTCACCGCACCATTTCATAAATTGCTGAAAAGCGCGTTCATAGATTTTGCTCGATCTTGTAGGTAATAGATCATTTATTGCTGTATTAGCCGCTTCAATAGTTTCTGACGGCGTGTAGTTCTCCAAATCCATAATACTCCTAACAATCTAATATTTTAATTTACACAAATAGGAACGAAAAGTTTAATAAAATACTTACAACAACACGGAGAATCTTCACACTTTTCAAGTTGTTTAATACAGATTCGCCACAAAAAGTGTCACTTTAGCTCCTTATAAAACAATATACTATTATTCACAATTAGTTTGTAACATACCGCTTTTCTAACCCTTTAAAGGTTGAAAAGTTAATGATTCTACGGGTTTACCTTAAGCGGTCAGTAATAACAAAAAAAGGAGACAGTAATGAGATGAAGCGTCAGTAATAGTGACTTGCCAAGCGGCGGGGGAGCTACTATCGATTTAATCTATCAATGTCAAATTGACAACTTGTCAATTTTAGTAATGGGTCAAGAGTATGCAACCATTTTTTCTCACGTACGTAGATGGTGAGTGAACGCAAGCATTAGGTGGAAACAAACAACACGTTTTCTTTAATAAACATTATTGATAACAAGTAACGACAAAACCAATAGAAAAATAGTAAGCATAACAGTAATGGCTTCTCATTAAACTAAAAATGAAAAGTCTAATTGTTACGACTTTCGATATTAAACGAGAACCCATGATGGATGTGTTTCAAATTTTTTTTATTTGAACAGTTTAAGGTATACAAACCTCGGCAAAAGTACCATCCCCTGTCTCGAGAACTATACTTCTCTCGACAGGAATGGAACAATTTCCGCCTCAGTATATAATATACTATTAAATACTTACCCATATTTAACTGTAATTGGTATAAAATGTATTCCTTTCCTAAATCATCATACTATAAATAAAATGTTCCGTTACATTAGTGAAAGCGTGAGTAAAAATCACGTTGGTGATTAAGGGTTAAAGAAACTAACGTAAATGGTTAGATAATCCTTCATACCGTACGTTACTATTTTCTTCGTATCCTTTCAATCTTGATTAGCAGTGAAATATTACTAATGATTGCACACAATTAGAAAATAAAACGTGAACAATTCAAAAAGTGTGTACTTACGTTTACGAAATTTTACATTTGTTAAATTACATTACGCAGCGTTTGCATATTTTCAGATGTCTTATATTATTATTAAGCAATACTACAAACGTTTTAATGAATATATAACAACTATGTATTTCATGAAACGTGTGCTTACCAATTATGATCACAAAACTTCGCTCTCTTCTCAAAGCTGTGTTCATTAAGTATTATGCGGTAAATTGGAGTTCGAATAACCTTCTTTCTAGTATGATCTCCATTGTTAGATTCATACTACTGTAATCGTTGTAAAGGAATTATTTCATTATTTTAGCGTTTAAAATAAAAAACCCATTTAACTATACAAGGTACCAGAACAAAATGTAGTGTTCCAGTTAGCTGTTATGTATAGTTTAATATCAGCAGTGGAAGTAAGTGATTTTTCACCTATTTGAATCATTATTTTGCAAATTATACGAATGCTCAATAGCTAGTGCTAAATTTATTTATAATTACAATATATTTAAATTTTAATAATTAAAAATAGCGTCCACGAGTTTGTGAAGTGGATACGTAAATTGCATTTTACTTATTAGCATACATAGATAATCTCATAAACATCAATATTGGCAATTTTGGATAAAATCTTGTATATATCGTTTATATTGCAAATCCCAAATTATTCTCTTAACGTAGTTTAACAGGTTGTAACAAACTTCGAATGTGCTGTTATTAATTCACCCCTCTGTAGGCAACTAACGTGCATTTCGTGTCATGTGTGCTGCGTAAAACATAATTTACTTACTTAACGTGGAGCCTTCCACGCATACCGTTTACACATTCAGTTTCAGACATGTTCATGCGAAAGACCTTTTGAGAGCGTCGTTTTTGTGCGATACTGAAAGGTAGAAGGGCGCCCATTTTTGCTCTGTTAAATATTTTTTTATTAAAAGTGCTATAAATTGTATGGTGAGTTTATTTAAAATTATTTTACAATGTTTGAGATCTTTGCATTTTAGGCAATTTTTTACTTTCACGTTTCCTTTTTATTTTTTTACTTTAACTTCACCTTTAATGTTACTTTTCACACATATACACATCCTCACAATTACTTATTTTACCGTTAATCCAATTTACGTTATTAGTACGATCAATCAAGAGTGAGATTTATTCAATTGGTAATTATAAAGCCTGCAAATCCAGATTTATTTCAGCCCTGAAGTAATATTACGCCACAGTTTCCAAAACGTTGACCCAGCATGCAGCCATTTCGTCAGTGTGACCAAGAATGAGGTATTCTGATTCTATTAATTACTCACAATATTAGATATTCATTAGGTTATAACGTTACTAACGTTAGCATTAAGGTATTTCAGTTTATAATTAAATATAGGTGGTGTAATAAAATTTGATATTGTGGAAATTTTCTTTTAACTTTAATAATGGTTATAATGGTGTACTTGTTTATTCCATATTTAAAAATAAGTTGGCGTCTGTGTATTTAACAATTATGTACAGTAAATATTTTTTGGTTGATAAGGCAAATCGATAATTTTATGAGCCTGGCCCACTTTAATCTACGACTGAACATGAAGCACAAAATCTTCTAGTTATTAACCAAACTGTTAAGTAGCTAAAATTTGTAGCCATGGGTGTAGAAGTATACTTATAGAACCTAAGGGTTGTACAAGGTTATTGAATATTTTCTGATTTATCTACGTGTTGTAATGCATATCAACGGAATTAATAAATATTTTACTGACATAATGATGTAATTTGAGAAAAAAATTCAATCTGCGTCTTATTCCATTGCGGTCAAAGAAATCCCCACAATCGAAAATCTTACTAAAGATTTTCAATCATTTAAGCAGGAGACCTTCAACCATATAAAGAAACTGATTGCCCTGTATAAACACTATTAACAGGTAGAAAATTTAGAGAAGTATAGAAAACCTTAATCTAATTATTGGAAATATTTTTGGAGAAATGAAGATTGATAACTGGGAATTTTCACAGTCGCTAATAAATCGCTGTCATAGATTATCATCAAAACTAAACTCGAATAGAGCCCGTCCCATGTTACATGATTGTATTATGTATGTGTGGTTGGTTGCCTATCAGCAGCAGAACAGTGTTGGCGGCAGTTTAGACACTATCGTGGACAAGGTATTAAAATTGTTACAATAAACTAGATACGAACAAGGAACGTGGTTTCTTTTAATAAAAATAACGACGTAACATGGCGCAGTAAAGGGTTTATTAAAGGAAGACAGCATGGATTAATAAGGACAAAAGTGGATTGCAACAATATTCACAGGTAATTATCGTGCACGAGGACCAAGACAATGGAAACTCTTACGTATCCTAAACCGATGAATATGAGTGGAGATCTGGGAAAGAACTGGAAAAATTTGAAAGAGGATTTTTCAATATATTTACCAGCCGCAAGAGGTACCGAAAGAAGTACAAAGGTACAAGATGCAATATCAATGCATTGTATGGAGAGAGATGCCAAGGAAGTCTTCAATACCCTGGAGGTTAGTGAAACAGTAAACAAAGATCCCATAAAGATAATAAAGTTGTTAGATGATTATTTCGTTCTGAAGTCCAACACAAGTATCGAACGCCATAAGTTCAACACATAAGTATAACTACCTGGCGAAACCTTTGGTACATTTCTTAGTGATCAGAAAAAAATTGCGGGAAATTGCGCGTTTGACACGTTATTATACAATATGTTGATAAAGACAGAATTGTGTGCGAAATAAGAAATAAATGAATTCAAGAGAGGTTACTACGAGAACCGAAGCTGGATATATACAAGGCAGCATAGTTTTTTTGGTGTGAATGACTTATTTCCACAGTTCCTCTCCTTCTTTTTTCAACCAACTTCAAAAAGTTGGTTAATTAATTCCTTTGGATATCTGTGTGTCTGTCTGTCTGTGTAGCTGTGCGTTGTACGATCTTACAGGGTTTAGAAAGCTGCTGGAAGTGGTGTCATCTTATAGGAAATTCTTTGCTGATTCCAAATCTCTGGTAGATTTTTTGATCTGATCACCTGTTCGTGGTAGGGAGGCCGTTGAAATCAAAATTTCGCTATTCAGATACAAGAAGTCATTTTTATAATAATTTTTTTTTAGATAATTTAAGATAATAATGAAAATAGAGGACCGCCATGTTACAGTTTTGAAGTTGGTTGACATTATAATCCTATAAGAGTTAACCCCTTAGTACACGCGTCTTTTAGAGTTACACGAGTACACGCGCGATGTACGTGTACTTTGTACAGAGTGGGCCATCCAAGATGATCCTGTATCTTATCTCTAAACCTGTGTCAGTTACAGAAAAAAGTTAAATGGGAAGTAATTAATTTTTTGTTTTTGGCGTATACAGGGTGTTCAGTTTTGCTTGAATTGAAACCAACTTTTTTGATTTTAAATGTAATACCCTGTATATTACAGCATATTCGTATTCTGTAGTAAATTTGGAATATTCTTTATTAATATATGTATATGAAAATTCCTTATGGTTTTGTGAAAATGCAGTATTAAAAAAAAACTAATTCACATTGTTGAAGCTAAATTGAATATGAAATAATTTAACATGTGAATCAACAGATGTACTAATACTTTCAGTAAATTTATTGCTTAATAATATACAGGGTGTTATGGAACACCCTATGTATTTTATTTCGTTATCTTTCTACATGCGAATGTCATATTTTGAAATGTGTAGTTTTGAAGTTATTGGCAATTTTCTAGCTTACTTGCCATTAAATGTAATATTGAAATAGTAAAATTCAAAGTTTATCAAGTGTCTATCTAGCATTGTTGATGTTGACACTTGCAGGTGTATATTAATTGTTGGTTTATATTTGTATAAAGCACGATGGCATACAGTGTAAATTAACGATTGAATTTAGCATTGAGGGAGTACCTAACGCAGATTATATCCTCAAAATCGAGAACCGACTAGGACAATATTTTCAAGAATTCAAAGGGATCTCCACAGTGGTCAAGTTATTAATAAGAAAAGAAATCAGTGCTGAACGGCAACATAACGAACAATAATAAAATAAAAAAAAGAAAAAGAGGAACTGTGGAAATAAATAATTCACACCAAATAAACTTAATATTTACTAATATACAGTGTCCGCTTATATTTACCCTATTTTAGCTGCTTACAACTTCTAAATGGTACAGGATACAAATATGCGGTTTTCACTGAAATATTTCATTTTATTTCTCTATCGATTTGGATTACGTCAAAGAAAAATGGCGGATTCTTGATAATTTTTTTGTAGACTTTTTTAATGGAACACAAAGTATATTTTTTGTGGTGTGAAAGAACTGATCTTCACGTTTTTAAAAATCGTTTCAAAAATGACTTTATCTTTAAAATTTAATTTTACACAAAACAATACACAAACAAAAAAGTGCGAGTGGTAGTACATTAAATTTTCAATGTGTCGTCCTTCCTGATGAATACAGTTGTTCCAACGTAGATATAAATTTGTAAAGGCCACGTGCAGTGTGTCTTTGGTAATGATATTAAATGCCTGATGAATATTATTCCTCAATTTTTCCAAGTTTTATGATAGGGGATTATAAGCTAGAGATTTTACGTATCCTCATACAAAAAAATTGGAAATTGTTAAGTCAGGTGAATTATGAGTCCATTCTACTGGATCACTTCTACCAATCCAGTTGTTACCAAATTTATTGGAAACGGAGTTTCTACCAATTAGCGAAAAATGAGCAGGTGTCCCATCTTGTTAAAGATAGGTTTCGTTTCTGTTACTATTTAGTTATACATCCTGATCTAACTGCGGATAGAAAATAATTCTAAAATGTCTATAGCTGTTTCCATTTACAGTTTTTTCGGCGAAGAAAAATGGTCCATAGATTTTATTTTTGCTAACAATACACCATTTATCTTCGGTAAATCTCTTTCATATTCTTGAAACTCGTGTGGATTTACTTCCGATCAAATTCTGAAATTAGGTCTACTAACAGCTCCACTCAAATGAAATGTGGCTTCATCAGACATTATTAAATTGCAATTTCGTACCTTTATCATAAGATCCATTAATGTTTCGCACTTGAGAACACGCTTATTGCAGAGTTAGAATTTTATAAGAGTTTGAGTGCTTGTACAATTATATGAATTTTAGACATACTCATGTTGAAAGAAAGAACAACTTTTCTAATCGGCGATTGTGGGAATCTCCTGAGATAATCATATACAGTTATCGTGTCATTTAAAACATTATTATTACGCGTTTCTCTTTTCTTTCGAGATAATTATCCGTAGTTTTTGTAACTATAGAGCCAACTTCTAGTTGTTTTTGAAGTGGGTGGTTGTTTATAAAAATTTGTGAAGAACCGTGTTTTAATTAAAGTCACCGATTTTGTTTCAGAAAAATAAATTACAAAATTTGCTTTTTCTAGGTCTGAAAACACCATTTTCACTTAAAAACAAACAATAACAATGACGGAAAATACTTAAGTTCATAAATTTGACATTTACATAAAATTTCCAAAACCTACTATGATTAAAAAAACTAAGCAAATTGATGTTCTGGTATGTTATTTCTACGTTGCATCTTTCATTATAGAAGTACATTACTCAGTCATTTTCGGACCGGTTTTGGAAACTTTTGCATCGCTGAATAGGTCAAGCACAGTTCTTTTAAGCTACAAAAAATATACTGGGTATTCCATGAAAAAAAGTCAACAAATCAAATTGTCAAAAATCCGCCATTTTTATTGTGTCGTAATCGAAATCGATAAAATAAATTCAATTCATTCAAACAAAACTGGAAACATTTCTATCCTGAACCGTTTAGAAATCATAGACAGTTAAAATAGGGGAAAACACAAGTGGACAACCGATATTTTGCACATTTAAACATCTCTCACTTCTTGTTACCATTGCATTGTCGACTTTAGCAGTAGGAGTAATTTTATTCAGTTGCTTCGATGTTGTTATAAAATTTTTATCATCTTCACTTATTTTAACAATAGTACGCCTATTTAATGTCCATACATTTTGCATATGATATAGGAGGTAACGTTGTTTTTGTTAATGTATCGTTAATGCTGGATCTAGGAAAATTCACCGCCAACAATTCACCGACAGCAATTCGCCGACAACAATTCACCGACAGCAATTCGCCGACAACAATTCACCGAAAGTAAATTCACCGCCACAACAATTCACCGAAACAACAATTCACCGAAACCAACATTCACCGGAAAAAAATTATTATTTAACTAATTAGTGAAAAGTAACTTATCTATAACCACCAGATAGTACTTGGGTAAATATGCTTAACTTTAATGGTAGCCCACTTTCATTGTGTAATAATAAATATAGTAATAAAGAAAATATTAGTGTATAAAAATATAATTTATTAATCGTCAAAAGTAAGGCAAATATAGATATTTGACATAATATTATTAAAACAGCGACAAAATAATAAACGTAATATAAGCAAAAATTAATAAGATATGTTATGGGCTATCCAAAACTAAATGAGTTATGATAATGTACTTTTCATAAGAATTAATTAAAGGTGAATCAAAATCAAGTAACAGGAGGTAAGTTATTTTTAACTAATTAGAAAACAAAATTAGTGTGTTACTGTAATATATTTTTGTTAAGATTCTATTGACGATAATTAAAATATCTAATAATTATTCTTGTTATGAGCGATGAATTTTTGTTTCGGTGAATGTTGATTTCGGTTAATTGTTGTTTCAGTGAATTGTTGTGGCGGTGAATTTACTTTCGGTGATTTGTTGTCGGTGAATTGCTGTCGGTGAATTGTTGGCGGTGAATTGTTGGCGGTGAATTCTCCGGAACCCGTTAATGCTAATGCTAATGCCTTTAAAACGTTTCTTTTGTTTTTCCAAATTAAATTTAGATCAGTATAAGACACGACCTTTATTGGTATTGGGTGTTTGTCGTTATTTTTATTAAAACATACCACGTTCCGTATTCGTATCACTAGTATCACTAGTTCCTTCGCTAAATTTTTCATAAACAATATGCGTTTGTGAGTCACTCTTATGTTGTAGTTTGGATATTACTTCGTAAAGACCATATATGCGTTGAATTCTGCGACATCAATGATGTCGTAGAAAAATGTTATGAGCCATCGTTTACTTTGGTTCTTGCGCTTGCATGTTGACAGCATTTGATCCATGACGTATGTACCGCACCATCTTTTATTATAATGAGTGATGATTTCAGGCTTCGTTTTAGCGTCACCATTGATAGATGCGTCGTGGTGCATGGTGCTTAGTAAAATAACGCATTTGTTCTTTTTACGTGCGAGCTGACCATGGATACGTTATTTCGAAAGCAACACAATGAGGATCAGGCTACACGATCCTTTGAGGATTTCATTTCTTTCGGAACGTCACGCTTATTCTGACGTAGTGTTCCCACAACAGTAATATTTTTATCCAACAGATAAATTGCTAGCGGAACAATACTGAATAAGTTGTGTATCTTGAGATTGAGACCAGAATTATGAATGCCACGCACAAGAGTTTGTACTACTTCAAGCTTTTATGTGGAGGTTTTCCGGGCTGGCGATCAACATAAACTAAACCATCCAGAGCATAACCAGATTTAGATGCACACATAAAAAATATTTTAAGTTCATATTTTTCCGGTTTACTTGGCATATATTGAATGAATTTGCATCTACGTCCAAACCCAACGAGCTGTTGATCAATAGTTACATTACTATCCGGTATGACGCACGTTTTGAATTGCTGAATGAATAAATCTCAAACATATGACAAGATTGCTAACTTATCGGTTTCCAAACGCGCATTCCGGATTCTCTTGTTATCAAATCTGACGAATCGTCGTATTTCCTCAAAGCGAAATATGGACAGTGTGACCCGGTGTACTACAAAATAGTTATCGTGGGAACATTCCTGTTTCTGCAAACTCCCACATGAATACGTAAATCACAGAATGCAAGAGATTCATCAACAATTACATCCTTCCACGGTTTTATTTTGGCTCCGTAATCACGTCTCCCCTCTAAACTGGTACAGTTCACAATTTCTTGTACAATAACTGGAGTTACAAATAATTGAAACGCTTCGTTTTGGTGTTGCAGCCATATGTTTTCTTACTAGTCCTGGCGCACGACGAATAAATGTTGCGTGGTTGAATTTTATTTTTTGTTGGAGGTCCCAAACTCCAATCTAGACCACTTGGAGCAATTATAACAAATTAATTAAAAAAAAAAAGTGTAGATGTTATATTAGAAAGGTAAGGTAAATTGTACCACGGTCTAGCTCAGTGAGGTACAAACTTATAAAACTTACTGAATATGAGAACTCGATCATCAGGTGTGAGGAAAGCAGAGATATTTTCATAGATATAATCAGTATTAACATTTGTTTTAATTGGGCACCACTCAATTTCTAGGTTTAATTAAGAAAATACAACAAAAATTGAGAAAGGTTGTATCTCAGAACATAATAGGTAATCTGAATAAGCACTAAACATCTGTAGTTATATGTATATTTAACAAAGCAAAATGTCTGATTAATACCAGAATAAAATAACTAAACGATACTTCTTGTACTACCTTACAATCTTAAAGTCACTAATTAAACACAGTAGATAAACGTATACTTAGAATTCAAAATGTAATTTATTCAACATGTAGGTATTCAATCATGAAACGTATATTGACCAATGTCAACAAATTACAGTTGTGATAGGTTATGAACTCAAATGTTTTTATTTCAGAAGCAGGACTAACTGTTCCTTTTCTTAACCGTATCAAAATAACACTAACTGATTTGTTATTTACTTAACTGCACTAAAAAGATAAGTACTTACTTGTACAAAACAAATATTTTAATCTCGTCTTAAACGAACTGTAGCTTGAGAATTTTCATTTCCAATTCCAAGACTAATATACGATAATGTAAAGGTAATTTCCATTTGTAGTTAACGTACAAATAAACGAAACATAAACGTATAACGAAAGCAGCTTCGAACGACCAAAGCTGTTTATAACGACGAACGCAGAATATTTCTAACAGCATATGTGATTGATGCAAAACAAAGGTATCTTCATTTATGTTCATAAAGATGACATTGCATTAACCGGCCATTTTAACAAAGTAACTGTACGTGACGTCATACCCAAGCCATACAATGATACGTAAATTTACCAAAATAAAAGCTTTTTCTTGAAGATAAACGGTTTCCTTGTTCCTACCTTTGTTCCCTATTAAATATAATATATAGAAAATGTAACTAAACGCCTTTACATACCTTATAAAAGGGAAGCAAAACTTAAAAAAAGATAACGTCTGAACTTCACGGCATGGTATACGGAAATGCCTCGAGTATGCTCAGCTTACACTGCGCATAGAACTAAAACTGAATGTCTAAAATATATACAGGGACGTACGTAATTATGTAGACTGAAAAGAAAATATTGCGATATAAAAATTTAATTATTGAACGAAAAGAGAAATGCTTAAAATACTAAGGTAATGTAAATATACTTATCGATAATAATGCAAAGTTCTAAATTTAAATTAAGGTAACGTTAGACAAGAAATTGGCACGTTACACAATGTAACTACTCGTTGAAGAATTACCAATATCGTCAACATCATGAGAACTGGATCTAGAATACTCGTCAGAAACCTATTCGAAATTTGTGCCTACTCTGTCACCATTTTCTGCTTCCGATACATCACTTTCTTCAGAAGGCAGATCATCCACGGTCACCAAATCTCATGTTTTTCACACTCTTTCTTGACCCCATTATCATATGTGTTTCACAAGTTTACTGAAAGCAACTTTTATTACAACTGGATGAAAATCAGCTGCATCTACTTGTATACATCGAGCAGTAATGCAGGTCTCAACTTGCACAGACACGTACAATTCCGGCCGGGCAGCAGTGCTTGACAAATTATAATAACTATCAGCCTTGAAACTTTATAGGAACTAGATGTGCACGGGCTTCGGAGGCCCGGTTTATGTAAATACGGGATAATAATGGAAAAGATTTATTTTTCGATTTCTAAATATACTTGAACTTTTTTAATCAAGTGTGTGTTGAATGAAGACGTCTTTACAGCGGGTCTGAATGCTCAAGTCGATTGAAATTATTTTAAGCAAATTATGAGTAACTAAAATCTCTTCTGGCCTAAGAGGCCCGGTTTACGCATCCTAGGGTTAAAGGTCACTTGGAAAATTCATTCAAAAAATGTTATAGTTCATTAAAGCTCGAAAGATTTTATCAACGGAGTTAGTGAGGGTCACACACTGCACATACGGCGATATGGCTTATGGCCCATGTTTATATTACTCAGATAGAGAAAGAATACAAACACTTCAAATCACCTGTTGTAGACTAGTTTGTGGATTAGGAAAGTACGATCATGTATCAGAAGTTCTGCAAGAGGTATGGATCATTGTTGACATCTGTGGGGATTAAAAACTTTAAAATGCTTGATATTACCAATTCCATTCAAATCATTAAGTGGCAGTATAAAAGTATGTCCGTAACTACATTATCTTAGTGAAATCTGTGAATAAGTATTTGAGATACTTAATTCATAATTTTTTTTCTTTCACTTAGGGATGGTTGACGGACAAAGGAGCTAAGTGTAACACAACTAAACTTCACCACCCTATTCGTTATAGTTTGACCGTCAATTTTTTTAACTTTATTTTTCTTGTGTTTTTTTATATTGGTACTTATTGAATAACGCCGTAATAATTAACTTACCAAACGATACGGTTGAATATAAAAAATGTTACACTTTCAGTAATGCGTGCCAATACGAACTTCCTCTAATGCCAAGTGAGTGATAATGTTCTAACAAAGTTATCAATACGAGAGGCAATCTCATTTAACGCACAACTTTTATTACAGCGGTACATTTCCGTGTGAATAAATAAGAAGTATGAGAAAAAACGTATCAAATACAATGAGTTAAGTTTTTCCGATATCTATTTTGGGAAATTTTAGAATGTACCTTAAAAATGAAAAGTATGAAATGAAATTATTTTACCATATACTATCGATCTATCGTAAATACAGTTTTGTGTCAAAAAACATATTATGTTTACATTATGATTACATTACTTAGCAATGCGTCAAAATAGCCCGTTTTGTTTAGTTAAAAGCTAGTGATTGAACCATCAATCATTATGATCAACCATTATTATAAAAGTAATTAGGTAATGATTATTATTGTTTAAATGGATTATTATTAAAAGTGTTCAAGTATGCAACTAACTTCACTTGCAAGACCCTAGAGCGTATTTTAAAGTTGTTGATATTACAAAAATAAACTTCTACGCTGCTGCTTTTGGATTAGTCCAACCATTTTTGTCAGTACTGAATTGTGAAATTGAAACATCAAGATTTCAATTAAATTATGATGAATGGTAACATAAATATACCAAATATATAATAATAATATACCTAACGTTGTATTCATACATTATTCATTAAATTGTGTGTTAAGTAAACAGTTATATATACACAAGAATACATAAAGCCTCATTAATCACTAGCAAGGACATATTGACATGTTAAGGTGACAAAATGTTGACTGGTTTGTTTATTTTTCAGTACTTGATATTATATGACCACCTATCACAAATGAGTTGTTCATTTTACTAATTATTCAAAATATCAAACGTGAATAACTGAACCAAAGCAAATAGTGTTGGTTGTATTATTGATTATCGATATTCCACTATTTGTCCATTAGTCAGAAAATTATATAAAATGTATGAGAATACTTCCATCTTAAAAATTAGTTACTTAAAAAATGTTGAGCTTTTCATTACGCATTCACTAAAATTTTCACTCATTTTCAGCTTTAACAAGTACCATAAAAAAATGCATGTTTTAATGCGTACCTAATGTTCTGTTAGGATTCTTTGTGATAGCACGCAATTAACTTTTTCATTACGAAAATGATTAAAAACACTTACCCATATTAATACACTTTAAAGCCAAGTTTAAGTAACATTCGTAAGTCACATAAAGTTTGGTCGGACCGGCACACAATTAAAATAGATTTAAGTGAAATGCACAAAATATTTATTACGAATTAAATTAGATTCAACTAAGTTTTAAAAAGAGATATCGCTAAATTTCCCGCACCTACTGAAAATGAGAAACTAATATGCTGTATCATCTGAATAGATGTCTGCGAATGCTGCATTTAAACTGGCATGCTATTCAGGTAAGGGATGCCACGGCGTCGACTCGTTGCCCTAACAGGGTGCATCGAGACTCCGACCACTGACTCGGACGTAACGTAACTAAAACTTTAGGACGTTTGTTTTTCCTTTAACAATATCTCTTTCATACGTTTAGTACAGGAAATGTTTTTCTCGTATCTTGATTGAATCTACATTCAGATATAATTGATTGTACAATAAAAGGGAAATAATTTCAAGTTTCTATTTTCCGTATCGTAGTTAAGTACTCATTTCTTTATTTCAATTTGAAGTTAATTACTAGGAATAGAAATTCCGTACTTAGAAATGGTTACTTGAAGCAATGAAAACCTTTGCACAATTACGTTTGTAAAACGTAATTATCGTTAACATTGATTATTAATAATATTCAAAACAGGCTAGAAGCATAAGCACTATGGTTGCACGGGATGTGGTTTTACGGTTATTTTACGAAGATAAGATTAATCTATATAATGGGGTAATTAGGATTTGTCTAAGATGCTCACGTCTAATATGTTATGTAAGATACGGCAATTTCCACTTACACAACCACACAAAATTGTGTAAAAATATATAAACAAGCAAAAAATTGCCTACTCGAAACACATTCCCACCTTCAACTATTTGAGTCGATTCTATAAAAAACAAGTAGTTAAAAGAAAACAAAGAACATTTTCATAGATTTAGTAGATTTAAATTATAACCTTTTTCAATACAAAGGTTTATCCAATTACCTCTTTTCACACTTGAACCTTCATTCTACGCACTACGTATTATTAACATTGAGCCCCTCAACTTCTTTCAAGACTTGTATCAAATCACAACTGAAAAGACGATTATTAAGCTTGTTTTAATTTATGTATAATTTATGAGATGTAGCTTTAAAAATTAAAATATAAATACAATTTGATAAAGAAATTATAATACATTATACACTTGCGTAACGGCTAACGCGATTTGCCCATTAGCTTCGTTCACTCCAATTTAATGTAATTTAAAAAATACTTCGAAACTCCGACGTCAATCGTCTCTATACTTCAGTACGATATGAACATTTAGGTCTCAAAGTTTGTGTCAAATTTTAATGCGTAATATATACGTTTTTTAGGTATTGCCGCTGATAGAGAACTCAAATTTACCCCTCTTACGCCTTACCCCGTCGTTTTGTAACACTTTCCGTGGCATAGACACTTGGACCTTAAACATTTATGCCAAATTTGAGTACACTCAATTTTCACACACGCACACGCACGCGCACACGCAAACACAAAGCGAACGCGAAAGTGAAGGGAAACGCAAACGCAAACACAAACGTAACCGCAAGCGCAAGTTTGAGTTCGAGTGCGAGCACGAGCGCGCACTTTGTTGCGCGAGTTTCTATGTTTATTTTTTGTTTTGTTTGTACCTATTTAGGCGAATGAATATACTGCTTGGTTATCATTTTGTTCAGTAGTCCTTCATACGTTTATTTAGATTTATAAAGTGTATTCACCCACGTACCTATGTATCATATTGTAAATTGTTTGTTTCATTCTGAATACTCTATATTAAATTACGTATTACAATTTAAAATTTTAAATGTACGACGTCAGTAATATTCATAAAGGTATTATTTAAAATTAAGGTATTTACCATATAAATTTGTGGGAATTGAACTTGCAAGTGACAATCCAATTCAAGCAATAGATTTTACGACACTTTTTATGTTTTTGACACGCTGATTGTTTATTTCAATCTTATTTTGTTTACGTTAATCTATGAATTAGAGTATTATCTCTTTAAGTGTACATATTATTGTAACCTCACTCCTTTGTTACAACGCTATAGTATTTACGTTTGATCAAAATTTAAAAGATTAGATATTTTATTTACATTCAATTTACCGAATAGTTTATTTATTTCATGAGTACTATGGATTATTGCAATTTCAGAGGGACGATATTCGACCACTTTTCAATATTTTAGTACAACCTTTAACGTACTAATTTGAGAAAGACTTGTTGATTAGACAATTCATTCATTTTGAATTTTGGTGATATAAGTTTATTTTAAAGGGTAATTTGAAATTTAACGTAACGTAAATTAAAGTTAATAAGATCGTTAACCAATGAGTTGGCTTACTTGCACGTCAGTGTTTTATTTTAATGATTTAATGGAATCGACGTACCGGCTGTGACTCCACCGCTTTACCTGGTTTTCAATTAAAGGTAAGCAAGTACGTTTAATTTGTTTGGGTAGGTAGCTGGTACTTTTTCGAATTTAGAGATTAGGACTCCTAGTTTGACGTTTATTAAATTATGGAACCTTCATAAATATTTGATCGCGTTTTTTTATTTAGTTGACGTACATTCATTTTTAAATTGAATGACTAATTACTGTATTGACCACTGATTTTGGTTATTTGAACAAGTGATTTTACGTTAAAGTTTATCGAAATGTATGAGTTGTAAGTTTTATTATCACTGTTTGAACGAATCTTAGGATTTTATTTGAGTTTAAGTGTACTTTTCGCAGAGATTTGTGTAGTAGAATTTTAGGTAGATGTGTTTTCTTTTCGAGTGAACATTATGGTTTCCTGTTAGTCCATTATTTAGAAAACTAGATAGTTCATGACGTTTTCCCGCTATAAGTTTATTTAACAGGTGGCACCTTTGAGACACATTTTTAGTGGCTTACGAGGTACCCTTATTGCGTTTACGTATTGCAGGATATCCTAAATGCAAAATTAGTGCCATAACCACCCCTTCGTACCCACTGAGCTACCAGTACCCCGGTAACAACATTTGTAAATAATGTTAGTCGTTTTTATACTTATTAACTCACATATGTCAAATTACACGCATACTATGGAATACTAAATTTAGGTAGAAACGAAATTTTCAATTTTAATCAAATGTTGAATAACTAAAAATATAACATAGTTGAAGTAAAGGTTAGGGAATCCAAAGCTCGTACAGTTACACCATTACAGTATTAGTTTTTAATTTAGGTTTTAAAGACAAAAATGCCCTGAACGTCACTACTTCTAAGATTTGCTTCCTATGTATAGTTAAAGCTTAATTTACCGATTATATGTCTATGTTTTTACCTCCTACGGTATTTAGTGCAGTTTTTTAAGAACTAAAGAAACGCACTTCTGTCAGCCTTTTTCTTTTTGGTGTGCGGTATAATTTTCGCAGTTGATCTACGATTATTCCTTAATATTTTAGTATTGTATAACCTTTGGCCTAAAATTCTAGCGCTTTGAAGGTTATTTATTATCAAGGATGATAGTGATATTATTAGTTTTCTGCGCAAGATTCCGTATTTGTCTTTATAAAGATTCCATTTTAGGGCAAAAATATCTCGAGGTGTTTCCAAACACATTATTTCTGACATGTACATTAATTGCTCTTTACTTGCACCTAACTTTCTGTAAAGGTGCTACCTTCCATAATAAAAGTCAAAAATTAGCATACCGTATCAAGTTAATATAAACAAGAGTAGTAAATGTTTGTTTCATACAGATTAGCAATATTTTAAAAACTATGCCAATGAAGACGTTTGGTTAACATACTTTTACACAAAGCTAAGAATATTATTCCGTCTACACTTAGATCGCAGTACTCAATGCAGAAGTTGAATATAGTTGTACCCCATAACGTTGACGGATTTATATAGTTCCTTAAAAGAGTATCTCGTAGTAGAGGAAATCCAAAAACCCTATATCTGAACAAAAGAAATCAATTTTTGGAAGACGGTCTAGATACTCAGCCTTTTGTGATTAAATGAGGAATTTTATGGTGTTTAGTGTACCAGAGACCGTATTTCAGGTTGCACTCGTATTGGGACTACAAAACCAAACCTGACAATAATTAAATCGATTATGTCGGGTTATGTAGAATACAATAGGGATACGTCCTCAAACAATTGCTAAGTTACATAACAAAAGAGTATTGCTGTAAATATTTTAGAACATGAAGAAGCACATGTTTGCAAACCTTCATCGTCAAGACTAGGATTAGATGAGTTTAATCGTTTGATTGAATTCAGTTTAAATTTAATTGAAATAAAATAAAATAAAGAAACTGTAAACTATAACTATATTTTGTTATGCTCTTAAGCATAACAAAACAACCCTTGTGGATTATGGATGCCTTCAACCATATGAGTTCCATATAAATTATACCGTCAAGCGATTGGTAGAGAATTAACAAATTCCCTTAGATTGATTAAATGCTGTAAGCTCCTTTTTTATAACAAAAAGGTGGTACGTTTACTGTTTACTAAACTATTTGCTTTGGCCCAGCACAGCTTCGTCGAAGATGGGATGAATACACAGCTCAATTTACTTTATTGCCTATTAACATAATTATAAGTATTTCATTTAATCCAAAATATTTCGCTTACTTCTTTTCCAATATTTACTTTTACAAATAGTGGTGTTCTCCTTAACCACCTTTAGGAAATTTTATAAAATAATTAAAATGGATTACAGGAGTTTATATTTTATTTTCTAGGCGATTTATTTTATAACTTAAAGGAAATAAGATATACGAAACGAGATACTCTTTGGGAAATTGGTTAAGCATTTCTAGTTTACAGAAAACACGCATAAATTAAAGGAGTTTAATTTCTCCTTCAAAGGAGTTTAATTTCTCCTTCAGTAAGTAGGTTTGAAAACTACATGTGTGATTGCGAATTTGCAGCTTTACGTGTTCGCGTGTTTTCGTGTTGGTTTGAGTGTATGCGTGTTTGCGTCTGTGTCTGTATTTGGGCCTGTGTGTGCCTGTGCCTGCGCCTGTGTCTGTCTGTGCCTGTGCCTGTGTATGTACCTGTTCCTTTGATTGGGCCTGTGTCTGCTTGTGCCTGTACCTATGCCTGTGCCTGTGCCTGTGAATGTGCACGTGCATGTGCCTGTGTTTGTGCCTATGTCCGTGCCTATGTCTGTGCCTATCCCTGTACCTATGCGTGTGCTTGTCCCTGTGTCTGTGTTGTACATGTGTGTGTACTTGCGAGTGTGCCTGTGCATGTGCGTGTGTCTGTGCCTGTCCCTGTTCCTGTGTCTGTGTCTGTGCCGGTGCCTGTGCCTGTGCCACTGCTTGCGCCTGTGCCTGTGTCTGTGCCTTTGCCTGCACTTATGCCTGTGCGCCTGTACCTGTACCTGTACCTGTACCTGTACCTGTACCTGTACCTGTACCTGTCCCTGTACCTGTCCCTGTGTCTGTCCCTGTGTCTGTGTCTGTGTCTGTCCCTGTGTCTGTGTCTGTGTCTGTGTCTGTGTCTGTGTCTGTGCCTGTGTCTGTGTCTGTGTCTGTGTCTGTGTCTGTGTCTGTGTCTGTGTCTGTGTCTGTGTCTGTGTCTGTGTCTGTGTCTGTGTCTGTGTCTGTGTCTGTGTCTGCGTCTGCGTCGGTGTCTGTGTCTGTGTCTGTGTCTGTGTCTGTGTCTGTGTCTGTGTCTGTGTCTGTGTCTGTGTCTGTGTCTGAGTCTGTGTCTGTGTCTGTGTCTGTGTCTGTGTCTGTGTCTGTGTCTGTGTCTGTGTCTGTGTCTGTGTCTGTGTAGTGTATCTGTGTCTGTGTCTGTGTCTGTTTCTGTGTCTGTGTCTGTATCTGTGTCTGTATCTGTGACAGTGTCTGTGTCTGTGCCTGTGTCTGTGTCTGTGTCTGTGTCTGTGTCTGTGTCTGTGTCTGTGTCTGTGTCTGAGTCTGTGTCTGTGTCTGTGTCTGTCTTGTCTGTGTCTGTGTCTGTGTCTGTGTCTGTGTCTGTGTTCTGTGTCTGTGTCTGTGTCTGTGTCTGTGTCTGTGTCTGTGTCTGTGTCGGTGTCTGTGTCTGTGTCTGTGTCTGTGTCTGTGTCTGTGTCTGTCTGTCTGTGCCTGTGTCTGAGTCTGTG